>OU744355.1:12727377-13078881 GCA_916610255.1 Lasioglossum lativentre | reverse complement strand
GCAAAGTTGAAGCGCTCAGCAGTCATTATTTAATCAATACAGGCTGCCTCCTTGGTTGATTTTACCGAGATCCTACGTATGTACGCGCTACGTTTCGGTACACACCCACACTTCACAGTTACGCAAACTGAAACCACGAATACGAGCTGCTCTTCTCCATAGTGGAACAACATTGCTTCCTGCAGAATCTCGAATGCTTGCGAGTTACACGGTTTGTTTCCCGTGGATGGGCCTCTGACAATTCCTGCGTTCTAATTGTAAAAGTGCAACATAATTTTTTAACGTTACTGTAAGCGACTCGATATACTCGTCACACGACCTGCACGACGAATCCTTGAATTGTATCGGGTACACTAAAATTGAATGTGTGCATTTTGTTTTGCAAATTTTTATACAAGAAGGCAAACACACTATTATAAGTGTGCGATCAACAAAAATAAAACAAATTATCATTAAAAGGCGAAAAAATGTACAGAGTTCGAGAAGGCTTAGTTTCGACCCCGTCCACAAGATGGACAAATCGTCGAATAAATAACTTTCTCGCTAGTTACTAAATTGTCACCAATTAGTATATTAATAACGTTCCTTCCGACACTTGTGTCTAAGGCAGGGTCCACTAGATAGCCTTACTGATGAGTCCTCTAGCGGGTCCAGGACGAAACACTACCTTTCTTTTCCTCGAATAGAAAACAATTCTATAGCAAACGTGGTCTTATGACGCACAGATTCATATCCGAATCGAAACGTTTGAGTTTACAACAAATTAGCTATATATAGGGTAGAATTTGATCGATCCAGCGCGCCAATATTATTATTCCAAGTTTATTTTAAACACTGTGCGATCAACAAAAATAAAACAAATTAACACTATTATAAGTTCAGAAAAGATTTAAAAGATAATTCTAATTTTTCTGGGGAAACTGGTTGCTATTTAACAAGTTAGAATTCATAGTATGCAATTTTAATTTGGCTAGGCGAGTTAGTTTTTAGGTTTTTTGATTTGGTTCTGTTTGGAACTCGGATTTCGTTCCTTTTTGTGTAACCTGTTCCACTTTCGTAAATAATACAATTTCTATACTATGGCTTCCACAATTATGATATTTTTGCGAAACACGTAGACAGAATCCGCAACCCAGCTGCAAGCAAAGCTATTTCGAGTGGAAACAGAATCGCAGGATACAACCGCTTTGCGATTAGGCGAGGCTGTAATTTACGTTTATGTTTCAATCTCGGTCTCTACACGGTTTCGATAATTAAACGGAATAATTGTTATGGTAATGAACCTTTTAATTAGTTCCGAGAAAATGGTATCGTCTGTAACCGTGTTCATTAACTGTCAATATACATGTAATATCCTCCATTGGTTTGAACGAATTAACTATTCTTTATTCAGAAGTATCTTTGCGAACTCTAAGATCCATTAACCCCTTGCCCTACAATAACGTGTCAGACTCGTGATGAAGATTTTGAACAGAGTCTAATAAATATGTATGTTATTAATTCCCTTTAAATCGAGATGAAATTCTATTTTGGTTTTGTTAATGTACAGTTATTGGGGAGCATGTATAGGCATACAATAGATATAAATTTTCTCTTTTTTAGTAAATTACGAACTACAAAAAAATTCTAATCACCGAAACCGTAAAATAAATCGTAGGGCAAGGGGTTAATATAGATCTCTATACAATGAATATAAATTACGGAAACTTTTCATCACTTTTGGATTTAGAAACAGAGTTTAATATAGTACACATATACAAGAATAGTAACGAAGAAAATACAATAGTTTCGCGGTACACTTTATGAATCGAATCAATTGAATTCTATATACATATACATTATACATATACATACATGTGAACGTTTACGCGTCGTCTCGGCGAACGTGCAAATAGATTCGAAGCGGCCCTATTGGTAAACAGGTGGAAATGAAATCTGGGTCAGTGGGTGAACTCTGTGTGCCAATTAAACGGGTCGAATTAATTAACGGCGCGCAAAATTGCCCACCGACTTTTGCAATATAGATTGTTCGAATACTGGACAGTGGCTAGCAATGAATTCGGTGAAATACTTTCATACAGTTACCTTGAACGCCAAGATTGGCAGATAGTATCAATTCTGCTACTGTTTCCGTAATCATGTAATTCTTCCATTTCAATCAATATTTTACAAATATTAGGACACTTTAGAAACATTTATAATTTCTAGTATACATATATATGTATACTTATAAATACAATTTGCAAAATATACAAACATTTGCACAATAGGATTATAATAGATTACTAAGTAATAGATTACTTGTCAATATAGTAATTAGCAGATACCCTTTAATGTATTTATTGGTAATAATTGATATTGTTATCGATAGTTTAGTGTATTTATTACTATTAATTGTTCTAGAATAGCAGTAGGTAAGGGAATAAAGAATTGCAGATCAACAGCGAAAGCATGGGTATTCCATTGTGATTGGGATTCCGCGGGCAAACGAAAAGTGTAATTAGGAGATGAAGGAATATAAAGCGAGACAGGCTGTGGGATAGAGTTAACGAATTTGCATTATGCACCGACCAATGAGCGAATCGCCACTCCACCCTCGAAATCGCTCGGCGATTTATCGGCCGGTCGACTGGAACCATCGTGATTGCAAAATTAGTTACACATACAGACCTGCGCGTTGCTCGCCGCTGAAATACTCGGAATTTAGAGTATGATCTCGAACATTTCTACAATACAGCTTCTTTCGATATTAAAGTCACAAATTATTCCAATTATTACTTCTGTTTACCATTCATTAACCAAATAAACAATACATTATACTTTTCACATGTGTAATTCGACACGGTCTTTTCAATAAATTTCTATACTCACTCGTAAATCATTTTTTATTAATCTACATATATGCAGTGACTGAAATTCGATTTTTTTAGCTTACTATTTTGTAAAAATTATTTTAGTTCAAAGCTGTATTTTGTAGCAAGAAAAAGAAATAGATTATGTTACGCTGTGACAGTGATTTCCAGCAAATCCTTAACTGCGTATCACAGACTTTTAAAAACTATTAAACACCCATCAATAATTAATCTATTAAGCTCTAACGATTTATATCACAACTGCACACGATTGGCACAAATTGACAACAATCTCTCAACTCACCGACTTCAAAATCACTATAACATTCTCACGCGATCAGGACAGGTTCAAATACATTTTAAGCACGCTCGCGCGATTATTGATATTTCAAAAATTTATTTATACGACAAATAAAACAATTCATCACTGATAGAGAGGTTTCGAATCGTTACTAGTCCCGACGCCATTGAAACATCGCGCTCCACTTCATTCGTGCGATGAAAAAACTTTCGAATAATATAGTCAACGGCAACGACCGTTTTATTTCACGGAAACAATCGATCCCGACAGAAAGCACTTGAAATTCCTGGTCGAAAAACAAAAAACGAACAAATCTCGCGCACCGTCAGTACTTTCCGCAGGATAATCCCGAAGACCTTGATAGAGCATTTCTATTAAAACTTTTCACCGATTCTGCAAATATTTACGATTCTCCGATCAATTTCAAGCGGACCGGGTCGGAGAGGGGTCAGCATACCGATGTTATTCAACGTGGAATTAAATCAATCTCGGTTTTCGAAACAATATGCGTCGACGACGGAGGAAAAACTCGTGTAAGAAGAAACAGTCGGGAAAAAATGATTACCTACACCTACATGACACATATGTAGATCTAGCTTCCATGATCGTAGATATTTTCTCCGTTACAATCCTGGGCGATCTACGACTCGGTCGCACCGTTTCAAACCCGATTTTCGTGGAAAATTTCTTTGTGGGGCCCGAGCGGAATATTTAAATAGCGAATTTTAATTAAAGTTTGCCGGGGCTGGTCAAATATTTACGATCCTCTGATCAATTTCCGGGGAGGACTCGGGCTTCCGGTAGGACCTGCGCCGCATCATGCCGTCCGGAGTCGCTCTCTTTTTTCACGCTCTCTATTTTCATCGTCGCGAGCATCATCTCTATTTATTTTCTTTCGCCGCGGCCCGACGTTTTATCCGTCGAGAACAAACGGAGCGGCAGTAATGCCTCGAGACCTCGGAAATAATTCTTCCCGCGAGGAAACGGCGCATTTGTTTCCTCCTCCTCCTCCTCGAGAGAGGGAGAGAGAGAGGGAAAGAACTGAAAGAAGTAAAGGAGAGAATCGAGCAACGAGCAACCAGCGAGAGCTGCCAGCAGCCGTCGCGTCGCGTCGCGTCGACGCGTTTCGCTCGGCTCTTACTTTCGTTCTCGATTTTTTCTCTCTGCCCTAGCAAACCGAGATCGTTCCACCTACTCGTCGACGTCGACGACGACGATTCCTTCGACGAAGCCCAGAAGCAATTCGAGAATGAACGCGATAAGACCGAGGACACGTTTGGCCGCTCGCTCGTGAAAGACTCCGATCATTGAGCTATCGGCGCGTTTCCTCTCGGCCCAACGACGATTCCCGCTCGAATGGAACACCTTCCCTCTCCTCTAGCTCTCTAGTAGCGTGAAGCATTGCGCGAACTCACCTGCACAGCTTTATTGTTACGCAAGAACTCGCGTATAATATGTTTGCGTTACGCCGCGCCGCGCCGGTACGCTTTTGTACGGGGATGTACAGGGCCGTTCCGGTAATTGGCTCGGTCCGCAAATTTGCTCTGGGTAAAGACGGGAAGGTATGACGGCTCGAATTTGTGGGATCTGATAATGGCTATTTTTTTAACGCGACCCTTTTTACCGTCGCACAGACTGGCATTTGTGCTAAAAACCTGTGTTGTATTCCCGATGAGGGTTAATAAACGTTGTAGGTTTATTGTATCAAAACACTAGTTTATTAATAAAACTCCTCAACTATTACTTCGGTCACAAAGTACGAGAAGCGTTACAAGTATATAATTCGTTGGAAGTCTGACAGTTCAAGATTGACAGAGATACGGAAGAGCGAGCTCTAGTTGCGCTGAGGTTTCTACTAGAATGATCTGAAGAACAGTCTTTTGCGTGAACTTAAATAGAAGTCCCTTAAAGGGAGAGGTAGATAACTACCATGACGTGTCATAGTGCTGATTTTTTGTATGACTGAGGGTAGTGACCGGTCGAGGTTCACTGTCGAAAACAACTATCTTACATTTAGTCAGTATTTGTCACAAAGTAAACGGTTGGTCATACAACACCTGGCCAAAAATATTTTAACTATATACTAATGATAGTAAGTGTTATTTATGGGTGTTCATATGTAAAACTAAGCCAGTAACTTTTCTTGTAAATCTTTCGGTTTTTCATCAAACAGTCGCTTTGTGCTTTCTCTTATACTAGCTCGTGCAGTTCCTTTCGAGTCATAGACTTGACGGAATCCACAGAAACTGGACCAAACAAAAAAGAAAATTAACCAAATAACAAAAGAGGGGCTATATTTGGAGCTTCATTTTTCTTTAATGTGAAAACTTGCGAAAACTTTTTTGCGGTATAGTAATTCTAGATATCCTGAAGTTTAACAACACGTAACTTTTATGCTGTCGCGATGAGTTTTATATGTTTAAAAACACTAATTAATGCAAGAAAGGGATTGAAAATCCACGAGCTTTTAATCAGGCTGGTGGATCGGTAAAAACACGTATAAAAAGATTTTAACATTGGTAAAAATATGATTAATATAATGTACATACCTTGTGCAACAATTTCCATCATAAGTTTCGCCACTAAAATCACTTCCAACATGAAAATTATAACAACAAAAAGATGCTTTCGAACGGAATGCTGCGAAAAAAGATGCGCGTATCGAACAAGTGCTAGGTTCTAACTAAGTGCAGGCACCTGTGACTGGTTGGGTTACCACAGATAGGGAGTCCACCACGCGACGGCATGTTTATTTATCTATTTTGGGACGCAACCTCAGTTCTATATGTAAATATTTACAATTTCGACTTTTGGGAAGGTTTTTAGCACAAATACCACTCTGTGCGTCGCGTCGCCGCTCTGCAGCTTTATTTTGATGACGCACAGTGGTCGGAAATCACCAAAACGTGGTCAAAATAGGAAGGAGTACTCCAATTTAGTTCAAAATTGATACTCATAGGTTTTTCGGGTCGCTGATTATAAATCTGAGGTCAAAATTACAAAAAACAAAATGGCGGATTCAATATGGCGGAAGCGTAACCCAAAAAATTATTGGACTCTCTTGGAAATTAGTATTCCCATATTTCTTGTGCCGTTGAATATGCATCTGAGGTCAAAATTACAAAAAACAAAATGGCGGATTCAATATGGCGGAAGCGTAACCCAAAAAATTATTGGACTCTCTTGAAAATTAGTATTCCCATATTTCTCGTGCCGTTGAATATGAATCTGATGTCAAAATTACAAAAAACAAAATGGCGGCCGGTTATGTGAAAAAATTATTTATTTCCACAAATATTAAATTATTATCAGGTGACTTCGGATAGCAAAAAATGTAAGATTTTAGTGTTAAATATTGCATCCGAGGTAATTCTTTGGTACTGAAATGTAATAGAAGTTTCTCAGTTCTGTTTCGTTCCGATATTTCAATCTCCTTTAGTAAAATAAAGATATAATGTATATTATGGGAGAAAAAGTTGAAAGCATAGACTTATAGAGATAGACTGCGAATTTTTTGAAGAACCTGATATGAATGAAGATATGTCATGTAACGAAGTATTGTTGAAAATTACTTGTATACAAATTATATTGTATTTTTCATAATTGTAATTGTAATTGGCGTTTAAATGCAATATTTACCATTAAAATCTTACACTGTTGACTATCTGAAGCATTTTATTGTAATATATAACAATAATGTACCTTACATTTGTGAAAATTAGTTTTGTCTACGATTTAGGGGAAATTCGCCATTTCGGAACGTTACCGGTCGCTAAAGAAATGGCGATAATTCATAAGGTCGCAATAGGAAAATGAAACGTACACTTGTTTAATAGCCTTAACAGCTTCTTTTCCAAAAAAACTGAACGCTTGATCGCGATTGATAAGCAACTTTTTCGTTAATGAAATGTGCCAGATGTGTAGATTTCTCTTTTTCAACTCCCAGAGCTTTAACAAATTAAATAAAGCAATAAATTCAGAATATTATATTAAATTAGGACATGCCCAACAATAGCAAGAATGATAAACCAGCGTTACAGCGCTATAATAAGTCGCAGAGATAATTTCAATTATGCTTGAAAATGCCGGTCTTCTAGAACTACTAACTTTGAACTTACGTATCTGCGACAGAAGTACGTATTAAATATTGGCTGTTACAAAAAAACGTGCTCTGGAACCTTATAAATAAAGTACTATTACATAGATTTTTAAACAACGGAAAAAAATTTTCGACTTTTTGCCACGATTTAGCGATTTCTGACCACTGTACGACGTCGCGCGGTGGCCCGTTTCTATAAAATCGGTGCAGTTATCTACCGGCGTGAAATTTATTGTTAATTCTGAGCAGGCCGGATTCTACAATCAATAAACAGTTATTCATTCGCGGAACAAACATTTTGAACACGGCCGACTAAATTCGTTTTATATCCGTGCTTCCGTTGAAAACTTTTTTCCCCGTGGACATTTTCAATTTCTATGAACGGGACACGTAACAACGGTGGACTAGTAAAATATTTAAAATGTAAATATAGACAATACGTACAGTTTGATTTGTTTCAACAATAATATTTACACGCGTGTACAGGCACAGCTGGGCGTTCTATGCAACATGGACGGGCTGTTGTGGCGTAACATTTCCTTTGAAAGAACGAGAACACGATTTTTCATGTGTTTCGTGATTAGGTTTTAGATATAGTACACGCGATGCTGTAGATGAGACACGCCTAAATTATGTCCCGCGTTTTTGATGAATCACGCCGCGCGAAATGTTAATTTCGGTCGAATCTCATTTAATTAAGTCCTTTAGCGAAACTCGCGTATGAGTAATCGTATTAAACTCGATTTCATGACCTGCTTTATTGATTAATTGCAATGTCATCGACAGAGCGCTAGTATTTTCTGTGCACACAGCGTTATAATTAAACGCAAATTACCGGCTCGGAGTCTATCAGAATGCTGTAAATCAAAAACTGCACGTTCGTGTTTTACTCACGATCACTTCCTCGGCTCGCAACTATCGAAGACTTACTATTATTCATTTTAAGCCCTATTTGGGACAATACTCTTTTTTATGCATAATTTGGTGCCTTAGCCGAATTTGAGTAAAAATATTGGGCATTCCATTTGAGAGAAGATGATCCCCATTTTGCGATAAAAAAGTAAAGAAAAAACGGATTACATCGCTGTATGTCCCCATAGAAACCATGCAATATCTGTTTGAAAAATTTTTTCTTGCTAGAAATAATTTACGAGTTATTTGAAGTCGTCATGTTACGAGACTCAAACGTATACAATTGGTTACAAACTGTGAAAAATAGGAAAGCATCTCGATGCGTACATGGTGCTCAGAGTCCCAAAAACAATAGACAATAATATTAAATTTTCCTATGAAACAAATTTCATTAAAATGATTATCGATGAAAATTCAATACTTCAATATATAGATTCATTGTGGACAATGAGAATTTTGATGACTGATCATCCAACGTTTAAACTGTTGGAATTTATTTAAGAAACAAATTGCCAAAAATAATCTACTATTGTTTAGTAGGATGTTCTATTGCTTTTGTCTTTCGAGAACTTTCGATTGATACATTGTATCTATGCTGTCCACGTCATGGGACCCTCAACTCTCAATTATTTCTTAGATCGTCGTCCGTTTTTTTTCAGACCGATCCTCACTCGCGTCCTATTTGTCGAAGAGTAAAATCGTGCCTCACTACTGTGTTTTTCATACATATAAAATTAGATAAATTCTATTTTATATTTTACATAGAGTAGTAGTATTTCTTGTACCCATATTCCAATTTAAACTCTCGTTTGTTAAACATGCCCCGCTCATTCCTTCGCCGGAAACCAACAAAATTATATCCCCTGCTTTCTGTCTCATCTGGAGTCTCCAAACGCAGCAATTACACGTGCTAAACATTGGCAACGCGCCCAATAATTCGCAACAATTCCGCCTAGCTACTAAACTCGGGAATAAAAGTAGCAATGTCGTTGCAGCTGTTTCATCGGTAACCAGGGGAGGTTCTCGTTCGATCAGCACCGTCCATAACACGCCGCTCCAGCAAACAGCTTATCGTTCGAGCCTGGCAAAAAGACGCGCGCGCGGTCGTCTGAAATCGATAATGCTATCACACGCCACGCTATGCCGCGCGCGGCATGGCACATCGCCTCGTGTCGCGTCGCGTCGCGTCGCGTCGCACCAGGCCACGATTGAACGCTTTATGCAGCTGCGATTTCCTGCGCTGTGCACCACTCCCTCCCTCCCTCTCCTCTCCCTCCGATGAATTCGATAAAACCCGATCGAGCTCAAGCACCGCGACAAAACGTCCCTTAATTGCCAGATTGATTCGCAGCTAGGCAGCCCGGCAGGGACGCGCGATTATCCGAGCGTGAGCCGGCGATAAAGTTCCCCAGGGGGGGAACCGTAATATCCGCCTACTGATAGACTTTCTGTGTAATTTCACCTCAGCGAGAGTGCTCTTTCTGCCGTGGCACACACCCCCCGCTCATCCAAGAGAGAGGGAGAGAGAGAGGGGGGGAGTGCCCAATCCTCTACAACGTATTCTCACACGATCGCTACCCTCCGATTTCCACGCGAGCTAACCGGTATTCAAAGCAACCCAGCCGAGCGATCGAGATCTACTCGTTTCATCGGAATCGACTACAAAGGAAGCGTGATTTTTCCTTTTTTTTTTTTTTTGTTTTTTTTTGTCGCCGTCAATGAGAAAGGAACTTCTGCTCGACGCGTCCGTGTTCGATCTGGGTTGACGATTTCGGGAACGGTTAGTTTGGTTCTCCGACGTGTTGGCGTTTTGTTAGGTGTCCTACGTTGTCCTTGTTCATTTCTTTTCACTGATAACGAGTGGAACTTTCAGTGGACGCACAGACTGGTATTTGTGCTGAAAAGCTGGCCAAAAATCGAAATTGTAAATGTTTACATATAGAACTGTGGTTGCGTCCCAAAATAGATAAATAAACATGCCGTCGCGTGGTGGACTCCCTATCTGTGGTAACCCAACCAGTCACAGGTGCCTGCACTTAGAACCTAGCACTTGTTCGATACGCACATCTTTTTTCGCAGCATTCCGTTCGAAAGCATATTTTTGTTGTTATAATTTTTATGTTGGAAGTCATTTTTGTGACGAAACTTATGATGGAAATTGTTGCACAAGATATGTACATTATATTAATTATATTTTTACCAATATTAAAATCTTTTTATACATGTTTTTACCGATCTACAAGCCTGATTAAAAGCTCTTGGATTTTCATTACTTTTCTTGCATATATTAGTGTTTTTAAACATATACAACTCATCGCAACAGCATAAAAGTTACGTGTTGTTAAACTTCAGGATATCTAGAATTACTATACCGCAAAAAAGTTTTCGCAAGTTTTCACATTAAAGAAAAATATAGCCCCTCTTTTGTTATTTGGTTAATTTTCGTTTGGTCCAGTTTCTGTGGATTCCGTCAAGTCTATGACTCGAAAGCAACTGCACGAGCTAGTAAGAGAAAGCATAAAGCGACTGTTTGATGAAAAACTGAAAGATTTACAAGAAAAGTTAGTGGCTTAGTTTTACATATGAACACCCATAAATAAAACTTACTATCATTAGTATGTTGTGAGAAATTACTTTTTTAATTCATAAACTAACTGTATAACGTAGGAAAAATAAGAAAATATTTTTGTCCAGGTTTTTAGCAAAAAAACCAGTCTGTAGGACGCCTTCGTGATTGTTTCATTTATTTTTGTTCTGTGGTCCTGTTGATTTACTTTCGTTGTCGAAAGGTTGATGGTCGTTCGTGGTTTTAAAGATGGTTGCTTTAGTTTTGGATGTGGCCATTTTATTGAAGGTTTCATAGTCCTCGTAGTTCTGTGTTCACAGTACATAATGTTGCTAACCATTGTCTGCAAAGATACTTGTTCCAACGTTTAGATTTCGACGACGCGATTGGGAGCTGGCCGATAGAAAACAATAAAACGTGTACTTTTGTCCACGTGCACACGAGTTGTGACGGTGCGGTGGTGCAAAGGTGACGTTAGATGACAAACGTGTGTCAGGTGCCACGTGATAAATGAATATCACTCGTGACCCCGCAGGTGAAACCAGTTACCAGATAGTGACGAGTTCCATGGATTTATAGTGATTTAACCAAACGAGGCACGTTCGCCATTGTTAGTATACCGATGGCCGTACTTCCAGGACAGCTAACTGCAGATGCATCAAGATCATCCTGCAGTCCAGCCACTAGAAACTCACAGTGAACGTTTCATTGGAAATCATACTTCTTATAAATCCTCCTTATTCTACATTTATAATTGCAATTACTTAACAACGGGATTGGGAATATTAAACATTCACAATAATGTCCCATAAAGAACATTGTTCGTTGCGAAAGCGACGCGCAGTGGTGCCATTTGGCCAAAAAGCGAAAAAAAATCCGTAAGAACCAAACTACTCAACAAATCTGTTTGACAATTTGTGGCAAGCATGCCACAGGTACAACGCTTATTTGGCAAAAAAAATTTTTCAAAAAGTTGTTAAACATTTACTAAGGAGGCATACAACAAATTCTTTAATAGATTTTGTTCTGGCACTGATGGTTTTGGTAATGTGTAATATTGAACTAACAGTGTTTAAAAAATCTCGGCCACCTTCGGCCAATCTTCGCTGCAATTGGAGCAACAACTTTCCTTGTAACTGTCCGTCATAGAGGTCTGAACTAGCCAAATCTAGGGAAAAATATGAGTAGCATCAATATGACTAGTTCAATTTGCGTAAAAATTTATACTCCAGGGTTTTTGAGGTCGTTAATTATAAATTTGAAGTGAAAATTTCGAGAAACAAAATGGTTGATCCAATAATTAACAATACAACAACAAGATAACAAAAATATTTGTTTGCGATAGTAATTTTAAACTATGCGTTTTGTGGATCTATGTTAGTTATACACGTGCTGAAAATTTCATCAAAATCGGTTAACGCAGAAAAAAACGACACGGATCGAAATATGTACCGTAAAAGACGTAAAATCTGTGGATTTTATGCAGACTACGATTTTAACCACTTTTAACCACTTTTAACCGCTTGTAGCTCGTATGTGTGTTAATCGATTTCGATAAAATTTTCAGCATGTATACATATATCGAACATAGATCTACAAAACGCATATATTTTTAATTTTCTTTACGTGGTCAAATAAAATAAAATTTTATTATTGCTATTTTTTCGAAATTTTTTGCACGTCATTTAGTAAACAAATGCTTTTAATTGCCCACAAAAAATCGGATCGTTTGGTGCAAGTGTAAAGAAGTTATTCTGTTTTAAAGGGCGTACGAATACTTATGCTACCGACTATAGTTAGAAAAAAATAGTCTCAGTGCCAAGTTCGCAGGAGTTCGCAGCCAAAACTTGCGGGATATGTACTTGAAAGTGTGTTGCACAATTAGCAATAAGTTTTATCTTGATGTTTTTTGACATAAAAAAGTTATGTCAAACTGAACTTGAATTCTATTATTCGAAATACCTCTTTCTTCAATTTATGTTTTAGGTAAACAAATGACACTGACATTAACTTTATCTACGTTAAATAATTCATCTATTATAAAAATAATCAAATGATAATATTGTTCACGTGTTTTAATGTTTTAGATTCTTGTGGCTGTGTTTGTATGTAGACGCATATATAAGCCAAAATCCAATGAAATGAAAATATTCCAAGAAATGATTGATATTTGTAAAAAATTTTTGTTGGTTTAAATATTCCAACTATCTAGTAAATGAAATTGTAATGAAGGCTGTGTTTCCGTTTACGTCCATTCTCAGAATTCGTTGAAATTTTGAAAATAGGTTCTTTATTGACTAAAATGACGATTGCCAGAAGGATTTTTGGCGACTCGAAAAAAATTTTTTTATCATTTGAATGTCGCTATTAAGCGATCAATACCTTACCGACTTACTGACTTATCGATATTAAATATGTATATTCCGGAAATTAATATGAAATATCTAGAACCAATTAAATAAATATCTACAATGGGAAGATTATGCGATGAGAATTAATTTGGATTAGGTTAACCCGAAAAGTTTATTTTAAGAGCGAATGGAAATGACATTAGTTTGAGTTAGGTTAGGGTTAGTTTAGGGTTAGGTTATGGTCTTGGTTAGGTCTGGGTTAGTTTTGGCGAGGAATTTGTGCGCGAAACGAATTAATTGAATTAGTAATAGAGGTATGCGGGCCGTTTACGACTTTGTTGGTAAGTTAGACAGTGACAAAATTTTTTTTCGAGTCGCCAAAAATCCTTCTGGCAATCGTCATTTTAGTAAAAAAAGAACCTATTTTCAAAATTTCATCGAATTCTGAGAATGGACATAAACGGAAATTTCGCCGTAATGAAAAACCTATATACCTAGCATTCGAAAAATTGATTTTTTTCCTCGTTCGAACCACTGTGCGACGCCCGACTCGCGACGCACTGATCTCTCGTCACTTCCGTCCGCAGTCAGTCCGTGTCTTCATTAAACCCCCGAAACTGGCCTCGTTGTGTTTCTCTAATGGCAAGCACTGGTAGCGGCCGGTTCCCGCTAATTGCTCGCGCTTAAGTATCCATTATTGCATCCGCGCGACGTAATTCAATCGGCGCGTTTCCGCTCGAAGCGCTTACATTGCGCGCCGCGCCGCTCGTCGCGTCGTGGCACAAATTTCCTCGGCGTTTGAGTCGACGACGACGAGCGGCTGCATCCTGCAACGCGTAATCAATCTCATTTCTGAACGGACGTTCCATACACAAACCGAGCCATATCTGCCGTCTTAGGAATCTTTCGTTAATTCAAACACTCGAAAATAAATAGTGGAAACAATGGAATTGCTGGAGCTTTGTTAAGGAGGTTACCCCATGTGAGAGCTACTTTTTTTTGCTTTTTTTGGGAATTTTTTTTGAAGGACCCTTAAAACATACAATCTTCAAATTTTTACCACACATTTATTGACATTTTAGCAGTCTCTTAGAATTTTTTCTAACCAAAATAACGAGTTGGATCGACTTTACACCGTTCGGAAGACACTCGTGTGTAAATAAATAAAAATAAATTTTTTTTTTAAACTACCACGTTTTTAAAACGGACTAAAAAGTATAAAATAATTTAAATAAAAATATGTTTAAAAAACGGACTAAAAAGTATAAAATAATTTTTCCTAGCCATGTACAGATTCCTAACCCCATACAGATTCCTAACCCCATGCCCCATACAGATAGTCCTGAAAATTTGTGATTTGAATTTTTAATAGCTATGTATGAAAATAATAATAGTAAGGAGTGTAGAGAGTAGCTGCCGTTGAGAAAACACACACAATTTGTAATGCAATAAAATTGTTAGCGACTTAGGTGAACAATTCATGTATCAATTATCTATGTATTGCATGCGCCCCACGTTTTTCGTTTTAAATCTTACAAGTATTTTCATAGCTATTAAAAATTCACAAGTCATCCAGTGAAGAAGACAAATTGTCATCCAGTTCTGAGCTATGTTTAAAATTTCAAGTCTCTAGTTCATGGGGAAGTTAGTTTAAAATCAATCGCAAAATTTGTACCGAACAGACAGACAGACAGACAAGAAATCTGATCATCTGTTTTCGATCATCTGATATCAATAAATCAAACAGCATTTAAATTTGTAGACCTGCGGCCATCGCAGGTACCAAAATAATATAAAAATGTCGAAAATTGGATTTTTGGCACGGTTTTAAACGCAAAGTTCCAAGTTTCGTCATTTTTTTCGTGTTTTTCCGCTTAGAAAAAAAAACTATAGCAGATATAAGAAATATTTTGGTAGTGAGAACTATAGATGTGATGACTATACCGTAAAAATTTGAGCAAAATCCGTTCAGTAGTTTTTGAGATATCATGGTCGTCAATATGAAAAATACAGTTTTGAGAAAAACGCGTTTAAAGATTCAAATACGATTTACACAAAGAAAATGTAAACTCACCATTGCACGTTGATTCGAATGCACTTTTTTCCAGCACATATTAATGTCCAGCGAATTGATATTTTACTGGTTATTTATTAATACTTTAATCGTAATGAGGCAAACAGATGCTCGTTCTACGTTTATAACAGTCGAACGACTTCGAATATCGAAATATTGTTTTACCTGCATATTCTAGTAATATCTAATTTAAAGATGCTTTTGGCGCTACCGTTTCGATCAGTTAATAACAATAGCAATTTTGCAAAAACTGCAATGGGTTCGCACATTTCCCCTGTCATTGCCAATTTAATTATGGAAGAATTTGAAAAAGTTTCCATTTCTAAATTACCGTTTGAACTTACGTTTTATAAAAGATACGTAGATGATATCCTTGCTTGTTACAACCTGATCAAGTAAGAATGTTGGTTGACACTTTTAACAAATTTCACAACAGACTACAATTCACACACGAAATAGAAATGGATTCAAGTCTTAACTTTCTTGACGTCAGTATTATTAGAGTGGGTAAAGAACTAAAAACAAATTAGTTTCACAAAACTAGCTGGTCTGGCAGATACGTAAATTTTTATTCTTTCCATCCGTTACAACGCAAGATAGATCTTGTCAAGGCTCTTATTGATCGGGCCTTTTAGCAAATCCTGAAAAAAAAATATTATAGCAAGTACGTATCAACACTAATTTTGATCATTTTCAATTCACCTATTCTTTATACTGTATTAATATGTATATACAATTTTTTTTTTGTAGACGCAAATTTCTACCTTTGAAAAAGGTTCAAAACAGAACCGAAACGTTAGGAAAGAATTAAATAATTTTTTGCAAAATTGCTATTGTTATTAACTGATCGAAACGGTAGCGCCGAAAACATCTTTAAATTAAATATTTCACATTTACGATCGATAATTTGGATATATTATATTCTAGGAATGTTATAGAAGCAATTTGTGCAAAAAGAAATTTATCGATTTTTTGGATCTGCCACATGGGATGATCCCCTTAATACGTTCACTACCGAATCAGTTCGATTAGTCGATCAGACAATTCGTTACATGCGTTGCAGTAATTTTGTTAATAAATATTATGATTATGTATAATGATTATATCAATTTCTGTTGTAGGTTCTCGTGAGTGGCCAAGGTCTGAACGATGACATGTGGCACACACTGAAATTTTCCAGACGGGCGAACACTCTGAGGTTTCATGTCGATAACGAGCCTACCGTTCAAAGTAAGTGGCAACATACTTTAACCCTCATTTAGTGTTATAACGATTTAATACCACTCTGGTAAGAGTGTTTTAACATTAACCGACACATTACTTACCGCTGTTATTTAACAGATTTTAATTGTCTGTATCTCAATTATTCGAGTAGCAATCGCAATTTCAATCTCAAATAAGAAAAACCAGCCTTAGCAACGCGCAGTGGAATATTATAAGTCCCTGAGTATTATTGCTTGAGATAAAATTACTAAATTAATTAGGTAAGAGGCTGTCGTAAACTAATATGAACTCCTCAATCAAATTCAAGTTGTGTCGTCGAATTGTAAATAAATTATTCTCTTTTAATCAAAATCAAGGGATTCAGTTTATGGAATTAAAGTTTAAAATCGAATGGGTAAAAATCCTGCAAGGATCTTTTGTGAAATGATTTCTGGGGGAAACGTGAATGTTAACTTGATATTCCAAACAGCACGGTAAACCGATTTTCCCTCGAAAATCGGCCCGAAAAGGGGACAGTTCCAGCCTTAGCAACGCGCAGTGGAATATAATAAGTCCCAGAGTATTATTGCTTGAGATAAAATTACTAAATTAATTAGGCAAGAGGCTGTCGTAAACTAATATGAACTCCTCAATCAAATTCAAGTTGTGTCGTCGAATTGTAAATAAATTATTCTCTTTTAATCAAAATCAAGGGATTCAGTTTATGGAATTAAAGTTTAAAATCGAATGGGTAAAAATCCTGCAAGGATCTTTTGTGAAATGATTTCTGGGGGAAACGTGAATGTTAACTTGATATTCCAAACAGCACGTTAAACCGATTTTCCCTGGAAAATCGGTCCGAAAATGGGACGGTTCGCGTAAAGAAAAATAAATAGCGAGAATGACAGTTCCGGGGAACACTTACCGAAAATCGAAAAGTCTGTTCGCGAAATGCGGACAGCCGTTGAATTTTGGTAAATTTGCGTCTCAATGGGCATTATGACGGGGCTAGCCGAGCAACAATTGGCATCAGGCTCCTCTTGTCCGGCCTGGCGCGTTTCTCTGCACGGTTCTCTACGAGCGCAGCGGCGCGGCGTCATCGAGTCACACACCGTTGATCTTGTTCGCGCTTTTCGTTCTCTAACGAGATACGAATACAAAAAGGGGCTCTCGTCCCGCGTTCGAATGCGAGGAACGAGTAGAACCGCTTGAAATGGGAGCCAGAAATATTTCTATTCGTTGAGTCGTGCCCCGTAATAATCGGACGCACGTGCGTATCGATGAGTCGCGAATCTGCACAATCGTCGACTCGCACGTTGCACTCGAATATCTGCAATACAATCTGCAATGTTAGATTGCCACCAGTGAAATATTCATTCGAATTCTACATCTTCGAGAGCGCTGTATTCCGACTGCGAAAAATCCATTGTTCAACCCTTTTAAACCCTTACGAATTCTATTAAAATTCAATCTAAGTAAATTAGACAAACGTTAGTAGTATGCAAATTCTACACGATTTATTTTGTAAATACGTATATAGTATATAGTAAGCGTAGAGCAGAGATGTCATTAATATTTCTTACCGTACTTGTTTTCTTGTATTTGGAAATATTTTAAATTTGTTTCTAAAATCGAGTGACATTTCAGACACAAAAATGTGCGTTGAAACTATTAACTTTAGCGAGTACAATATTATCCTCTTTAATGGTAATAAGCCGTGTATTTACATATTTAATTTTTGTCTGATTAAATTGTTGTCCATTTAAATCCCAGAAATCACTCAAAAGAAAGAAGTTATAAAGTTCTTAAGAAAATTAAAATCGTGTCACTTTTGGTTCGAATAAAAATGGTTAAAATTTATTGTAGAACATTTCGGGTAATACCGACGCGATCAGCGTTCTAATGAAACGATTTCCGGCGAAAAACGAGAACAGATTCGCCCGAAAATAAAAGCCACAGGTCTTCCGTGCATTACGTCCTAATAGGAGGACCGATTTTCCCTGAAACTTCCGAATGAAAACTTATAAATGAAACGTACGAACAAAAGCAATCTGGAACGGGCGCGGAGTGGGCCGTTGCGCTGAGTCTCTTGCGCGTTGCTAGCTCCGACAGCGGCATTCCGAAACCAATCAACTATTTTGCAGCTGCATCGGACGTACAATTTGCCCTCGCGAGCGACATATTCTTTAAAGTACGTTGTTCGAGCGAGCCTCGTCCCTGGAACAGCCGGAAACGCGTTAAAAAATCATGACGATTTTCCGCTCGACGGATGGAACCCGGCTTCTGAACAATTTTCCTGTATTTCCTTTGATTCGTCATTTTTCTCGCGTCCAGTGTCATTTTTCTTTCGCCTTATCTGCTCCAATGACGTCATTGATGCTGCAGCAGAAATTTTTAAAAAATCTGCCATCACATCTGAATTTATTTTACAATTCTTTATGTTACAAAATTCTGCAAAAACAAGAAATCGGTCTATTTCGTACAAAAATAAGAAATTCTCTCGTTAAGTAGTATATAGCCGACCGAAAAATTAATTTATCACAGAAAAAGCTCCTCCAAAAATGTGTTAGAAACGCCAAAAGTTCGCGTTCTCTGCAGCGGGACAATTTTTGAAAAACAATTTCGCCAACATTCTGCCGCGGCCTAGAATTTCCAGGCTGATTTTCGCGCAACCGAACAAATTCGCAATTAAAAAAAGAGGTTCCCCTTGGTACTATAAGTGGGGGTAAAAGTGCGGCGCGTTTATTGTCGAAAAAGAAACGTTCCGCTCTCGGCGCGGCGAGGCTGCAGCAGCAGCCGCGATATTAAAAGTAATATTCGCGGCACATATGTATAGCGTTCGAAAACTCTCCCCTGGAGTTTCCGGCATTCTGTTACAAGGTGTACCGATGCAAATGAAACGACAGGCTTTAACGGTGCGCAGGTGGAGGGATGAAGGGTAGTAAGGTAAGGAGCGTTGGAACCGAGTAAATTGTGTGTCGGTGCCAGACGTAAAACAGTTGATTGGTTTCGAAACGCTGCTGCGTCGACGACGATTGCATAGGGTAAATAGCAGCGGTATTGTAGTTGCGTTTCGTGCCGGGTACCTATTACCATCAATGAGAGGCAATCCGATTAGTTCCCGAAGCGATAAAGAACGCTCGGCTCCTAGAGCGAAAGAATTCGCGCTTTTACAGGCTGCCAGGACGATCGTTTCGTCCTTAAAGAGCCGGGACACCTCGTGCGAAGAAAATCTAATTCTAGGCCATCTTCCAGTCGCTCCAGTTTATTATTAGCAGTTGGGAATTTCTTTTTCTATTTAATAATTTTATTAAGCGAAATATAAAATAGACATTTTTTAATTCTTCTAATCTTTGTGCTGTTTCAAATTACAGCTAGTCATGTTTCCCATAAATCCACGAAATCCGCAAGCTATTTATTATAAACAGGGAAAATGCTAATGCTCTCGGCGCAACGGTTCGATCATTTTTAAACAAAATAAAGCAATTGTGCTAGTTAAATTAAACCTTCAACGTTTCGACCCTTATGTGGGTGTTTTTCAAGAAAGAAGAAAACTGCGTCTGAAAATTTTTAATTATATTGTAATGACAACAAAATTAAATACAGAATCAAAACACCATATTATTTACTCACTTTATGAAATTTTTAAAGAATAAATTTGAAACACATAAAACACATGTTGTGTCTATGCCGGTAGACAAGTTACAAAGGCAGAGATCCGAGGTTGACAGAAACAAGAACCAATGAGAAGCAGAAACCAATAGGAATCAATAGATCGAAGCCGAACAAATCGATATTTGGCGGCAAATTCAAAAACCATAAGACCGTTTCATACAAACATCAATGGAGACCGATAAGATTAAGCCGTTAATTAAGTTGACAAATAGTAGGATACAAAATGTTGTTAGGAAAGAAAATTCATCATAAAACACTACTTATTATCCTATTTCTCAAATTAACTTCTTTGTCAATAACTTTAACGTTGTCGAAATCAAAACTATGGTCGAATTCCAAAGAATGTTTAGTCAAGGCAGTATGCTGTGACGGGTTCAAAAAAATATTACGTTTATGTTTTTTGATTCTTGTTTCTAACAATCTCGATGTCTGTCCAATATAAACTTGATTGCATCCCTTACACGGTATTTATTATAGTGTAAAAACCATTTCAGAACTGTTTAACCCTTCGGGACGTCCGCGTCTGTGCACTGTTCCGGTTTTAAAAAGAAGTATCTTATTGGCTGAACGAACTGTATCATAAACGCTTATTATGTCACCAATTTATCAAATACATAATATAGCAATTTAAAGAATGTTTATGATAATTTATTCAGAAATGAAATCTCAACAGCAATGCTTATGCATGTTTAATCAATTTCAATTTTAACAGAACCTCGAGTGACTGATCAAATCAACGAAGAGTTTTGTAACACGTCCAATTTCTCACTAATTAATTAGCTCCATCGTCTGCAACTTTTCGTCGGCAGATAATTGATACTGATTACCAGGAACATTTGAATAAGTCGGCCGGCGAAAACAATACATCGCGGAAACGCCGAAGCCTGGTGTTCCGTGTCTGTTTTAATTAACAGCAATTATAATTAACGCCTCGTGTATGCAATTAAACGGGGGAATAGCGGAGGTGGAGTTGGCTAAGCAACAACTGTAGAAACGGGAGAAAGGAGAGCTTATTAAATCAGATCTCATGCTTCATTCGAGCGAAATTTTTGCACTATCTCGCGAGATTGGCTCCTCGAATAGTTTTTTCGAAACAGATCTAGAGCATAATGTAGAGCAGCGAGGATCTGACGGAGAGTCGTCGTTGCGAAACGAATCCTTTCTCGGCTTTTGATCGCGCCGATATCTTCCCCTATTTGGCATTCGGACGCACAATTTTTCGAGACTGAATATACTCGAGATGGTCGCATCGGTTTTCCTCGAATACGATGCAGTTGGTGCTTGATTATGCTCGTGAATGTTCCTGGATACGATTCTGAACAAATCAGCAACTTTATCGTCACATACAGGGTGTTCGACTACAGTTGGGAGAAAATTTAAAGAGTGGTTCTCCATGGCAATGTAAGTCGAAAATGAAGAATAAAGGAATTGCGATTTCGGCTTCGTTATTTAGTTATTAACCCTTAGTACTCGAGCAGCGACTCCGAGACGCCACTAAAAATCCCTGTAGGGTAACTGCACCAGTAAATGAACATTTAAGAACTTGTTCAGGAAGATATTTTATTTTTAAAAAAATATGTGAATTAAAGGAATCTCATATATGCCAAATGGCTCCCTATACTTCATTTGTCAAAATTAAATGAACATAAATAAAATGAAATTATTATTATTTGTCTTTATTAAACGTTAAATAAAAAATATAAAAAATACCAGTCAATGAACACTACATTCTAGTTATTGAACAATGATGGAAAAGCAAAAAATACAAAAGTGTTCATTTACTGGTGCCCGTTTATTCACTAGTGCAGTTACCCTACAATTATTCAAAATATTGTTTACATCCTTAAATATGTTGGTGTCTAATCAATAGACTCCGGATTTTATGCAGTTATGTCAAAAATATAAGTACGTGCAATTTAGAACAGTGAAAAAATTAAAAGACTTTAAGAGTATTAATATATTATTTTCACTATATTAAAATTATTAGTGAAAAATATAAATTTATATTTAGCTCCTGTGTCTTGCAATTGATGCACAAACTTTTTATTTTGCATAAAGATCCGGAGTCTACTAATCAATTACTAAAAATGTAAGTATTCTATGAAGTATTATATCAATTTCATATCCAACAAATTGAAAAAATCAGAGAAAATGGAAATATTTTAGGTCGGAAGAAATGTTCAACTTTCGAGTTAAAATAGCTCCGAGTGCAAAGGGTTACCAATTAAAAATCCGCCTAAAATGCGACAACCTACAACTAAATAACGAAGCCGAAGTCATAATTTTTTTATTCTTCATTTTCGACTTATACAGGGTGGGGCAATAACTATTACCACCTTGGAAATCTTCGAAACTATAAGTTTCACAGAAATATTTGCTGAAATAAAATAGCACAGAACGAACGGGGCCATCCGGTGGCGATAATAGTATTTTTGCAGGTGGAGGTACTTCGGACATTTGAAGGTCACCTCCATTTTTTTAAATGAATCGGTATGTTTTTGCTTCCGTATAATGATAGAGAATCTTAAAACGAGTTCAACGACCTATTACCAAAACCGTAAGTATTATCGCCTTTCTCTACTTTCTATGACCTTCAATGACCTTATGTAATAGGTCGTTGAACTCGTTTTAAGATCCTCTATCATGATACGGAAGCAAAAACACCGATCCATTTAAAAAAAATGGAGGTGACCTTCAAATGTCCGAAGTACCTCCACCTGCAAAAAAACCATTATCGCCCCTTCATACTGTGCAATTTTATTTGAGCAAATATTTCTGTGAAACTTATAGTTTCGAAGATTTCTGAGGTGGTAATAGTTATTGCCCCACCCTGTATTGTCATGGAGAACCACCCCTTAAATTTTCTACCACCTGTAGTCGAACACCCTGTATACAAGTTGTACGATAGTATAAAACTGAATGTTCCACTGTTTCCAAAGAAACACTTGATGCGCCGTACATTTTATGCAACGATGACTCAATAATTTCGTTTCAGGACCATAAACATCTACTTTCTCGGTTTGATTAGTCGGATTTCCCAAGTCGCGCCGACAAGACCAGGCTCATATTTCATTTACCGAGGAAATCGCCCGGTTTCTCGTTTCGATAACAATATTCCGATAGGAAATCTAAATAAAACTGTGCTTCCCTCGCTGATTCTTTTTAACGTTCCTCCGCGCCGGTTCCGGTGTCCCCTGGATTTACTTTTCAGTTTTTATCTGGACCCCGGTCTCTCTCTCTCTCTCTCTCTTAACCGATTTCTTTCGTATTTCTTCCGCTGGCAACGTATTGTCCTTCCATCTCCTCGGGTTCTGTACGCGGAATTCCTACCGGAATTGCCTGTGCTCGCCTCGGCTGTTGCCCGGATATTTATGCTAAACAGGGATTTTGAAATACGATATTGCGCGGAGCGGTTACCGAGCTGCAGCCCCCGGGCACGGGCGGAACCGATGCACCGGCGGGGTACATTTTAAAGAAAACAATGAACCGGGCAAATTATTATCGCCATTATTTTCGTTAGTCGTGTACAGACGCCGGACTAAAGTATTCGTACACGTCGCGCGCCATAGATGCGTCCGAAATTCGATATTAGTTCGCCGACTTAATGCGAAATTACTAAACTAACGATCTGATGGAACGAAGAAAATGTTCACAAAAGATCCCACTATAGTAATTACGTAAAATCAAAGGGGACATCGAGCCCGGTTTAAAAACGAAAACGAAACAATATTCGAGCAAAGCGTATCCTTACCGCGGTATTAATTAAAAATTGTAGTAACAAAAGTGGAAAACGGGCCGGTATCAATCGTGCGTGACTGTATTATCTTGAATAATATCCCCTCGAGAAATATTAATTCAACCGGTCGCGGTCGGGGCCATTAGTCGTTCCACGAGCCGAAATAATTTCCTCCGCAAACGTTTGTATTCCACGAATTCTACATTTTCCACGGGAAACGGAGGAACGGAATGGAACATAAGGACGGATGTTTCATCTGACTGTAATGACGTCGGGCGACGACGACTCCAACGGTAATCGTCGTCGCGTGACGTGGCCCCCTTTTGCTCTTACGTTAAAAAATTAGATGCCTCGAGTGTTCCCCGAGAAGCTCAGAGACGCGTAAAACACAGAGGGCGAGCTTTTTCACAAAAAGAAAAAAAAAAGGTCCGGAGAACAGCAATAAGAAGGGACGGAATTGACGTGGAACGCTCGCGAATTTTATGCAGACGGTAACTCGTTCAACGTCAAACTTGAAGCGAACGAGATCTCTCGAAGAAACTCTCATTCTTCCCTTATTAACCCTCTTCGCTCACACTGAAAATGTCAATTAATAATATCACTTGACAATTTTACTTCACACGTCGGTGTACGTACCTTATTTCATACACAAAATTAACCCTTTTGCACTCGGAGCTATTTTAACTCGAAAATTAAACATTTCTTCCGACCTAGAATAATTCCATTCTGTATGATTTTTTTTTCATTTTATAGATATGAAATTGATATAATACCTCATACAATATTTAAATGTTTAGTAATTGATTAGATAGCACAATATTTAATAATGTAAACAATATTGTGAATAATGGTAGAGCAAGTTTAGTGGCGACTCAGAGGCGCCACTCGAGTGCTAAGGGTTAAATTAATATACCCTCAATGTAAATACGCAAGCAAAACAATACATAAAATAATTCCATAATTTTCTACTTTCCATGCAATCGAATATGTTCTAAAATATTCACAGTTTACTCATATTCGCAGAGTACTAACGATTGTTAAAACAATTAATGAAAGCACAGAAACGAAATAGATTTGGTCATTAAAAAAATTCCTTCGTGTCCGCGGTAGCTTTCTATTATTTTAAAATTGTCTCCGCTATTAGGTCACTTACAAACTTAATTAAGAAAACCGGCGCGGCGGCGGAACGCTTAGAAAACGGGAACCGCAACCGTGCAAAGTAATTTGTCGAGCACCAATTTGCATACCGCATCAGCAGCGTGGACAATGGGCGGTGTGCGAAAGTTGCGTGAAAAATCGGCGAAGAAATTTTTTAATTTCGAGCAGGCACCCAGGCTCGGTCTACGCCGCGCGCCGCGTTCATCTTGCGAAACTTCTACGATTTTCTTTAATTATTCAAACGCTTGCCGTGAAATGCGGCGGGAACTCTCGCGGAAAAATATTTGTGAGAACGAACAACGGGAACGGCACCGGATAGCCGACATTTTCGACAATAATTTGCAGCTTCGACAGCCCGCCAAAAGTATTAAACCGAGCGTTTATAAATTATCGACAGGCTCGATAGTAACTTCGCGAGCACTTTGCGTTCGGTGCATTAGCGTTGCATTCGTAGTTGCGTTCGAATGAAATTCCGATGAAACGTCAAGGAGAAACGCGATGCACTCAAATTTTGGTAGCTGCCTTTGTAACGCGATAAACAATTGAATCGATCGCATTTTTTCCGGAATAAAAACGAGTTTTGGAGATATTCTTATGGAAATTTCACAGATTGGCACTTACCCACGCTTTTGGTAATTTTTGTTTAAAGTAACAATAAAAGTACAAATACAGATTTGAGCTCGAATCAATTGTAAATTTTTAAACACTTCTGGAAGAAATAGAAAAATAGAAAATTGACAAAACTTCCTCGGCATTATTATTTTACATTTTATATTCATCGTATAGTACATTTATTTACTTTCTTGTGTATTATCACATTATTTCAGGATTCACGTTTATTGAAATTATGAAGGTGTATTCACAGTGAATGATTACATCAATTTTACTATAATCATGCCTATATTATAATAAAAATTGTGCAAATTCTAAATAAATTTATCCTAAACTTTATTCAGTTTAAAGGAATAACTAAATAATAATAATAAATTTAATATAGTCATTCGTACCGAATATACATGTATGTAATTCAATAGTTACGTTTAATGCTTGGTTTAGTGTTAAAATTGAAATAATCAATACACATGTTGCAAATGAAACAATCGTACAGACGATACCCGTTGGTTTAAAGTTAATTTTACGCAAGATATCATTTTTTGGGCTTTCAAAAAATCTATTATGCGAACAGAGTGTTTTCTCACCTACATGATCGAGGTTGCAGCTTTTATAAAATTATATCCGGGAACCTTCTCTAAAATAAACCCGCACTATAAATTTTAGCAGAGTTTAACGAGAATGTTGCCTTATTGTACACTCTGGCGGAAGCTTTGCAAAGAGATTAAATTTTTTATTTATGTACATCCTGTATATATTCATCTACAAAGATTCACGTTCGCAAGAACGTCTTTGTTCATCGGAACAGCAATACGATAGGAAACATGATATTTTTCTTGAAATTTCAAGATTCATCCTTGAAAATTCTGTGTTTTCTTCTGGCTCTGTTTTATCTTTCTTGTCGTTGTATTTCTTCAATCCGGAATTGCGTATTCCAGTGTCGTTGCATTTTTATGTCCGTGCTTGACGACATGGTTAGTGAAAAGTTAATTTCAGCCAGAGCATAATCCTTGGACTTTTTAAAAATTTTATTGCGCGTGCATGTTTACTGACCTATACATAGATGCTGCAGCTTGATTATCAGCTTTTATGAATTTATAGTGGGCGGTATTGTTTAAAATCCAAAACAAGGTGTACTATAAATTTTAGCAGAGTTTAATGACGATGTTGCTCCATTGTTCACTCTGATAGAAGCATTTGGAACCCAAATAAATTTTTTATTTGACACTAACCCCCATAAGTTCCTCTATAAAAATCGATGTTCTCAAACGTTTCAGTACTTATTTAATCCAACAGCTATATTAATATACTTGGAATAATATTATTGGCGCGATGGTTCGATCAAATTCTACCCTATATATAGCTAATTTGTTGTAAACGTTTGAGTTTACAATACTTATAGGGTAGAAACAATAATTATAGGGTAGAATTTGATCGAACCATCGCGCCAATAATATTATTCCAAGTATATTAATATAGCTGTTGGATTAAATAAGTACTCAAACGTTTACAACAAATTAGCTATATATAGGGTAGAATTTGATCGAACCATCGCGCCAATAATATTATTCCAAGTTTATTAAACATTGACGATCAACAAAAATAAATAAAAGCTATATTAATATGTTGTTCTGTATTCTTATAAAAATATCAATATTTATTAATGGATTTTAATATAGTAATATTTAATATAGTAATATAGTATTATTTAATATAGTAATTTTTTAAGAAGTAAGACAACATATTTCTTGTCAAATCTCATGATTTGAAGTTCTATGTTGTATCTTGAAATTTGAAATTACTGAAATTTGAAGAGTCTTGAAATTTGAAAAGATCGTTTGAAGCTTTATGTTACATATGATCGCGTCGCAGCGACGAATTTTATCTTCGTTCCCGTGGGACTTCTTAGTTGCGTGGGCGGTATTCCGTCACCTTTGATCGTCGAAGCAGGATGACAAGTCGTCGAAAAAAAAGCGAAGTTCGTCAGGGAATTGATGAGTTCCAGCGGGCAGGATTCGCTCGGTTCTATTTCCATGCGACATACGTGTCGGCACATCGACGACCGACTGAAACAGCCACGGAGAGTTGTCCTGGAAAATCTTCAATTAGCATTCATAACAGAATCCCGATTCAAAGGATCGCCGCCTGAATGCAAACAACCGCGTCACACCTTGCACTCCCAGTGGGTGCATTTAGAATTTGTGATTTCATCCCGCGAGCCCTGGCCCCGGCCCCCGGAAATATGTAATTTACTGGAGGGCGCGCGCCCGTGCGACCGCGCGGTCGGACGATCCTCGATCGAAGAAAATTGCGGGGCTTGCGAACAACGACAGGAAAATGCACCCGGAGTTCTTCGGAAAACATCGCAGATAATGAACTGAATCTAGATTTTTGCGGGGACCTCCGATAGGCAACGATTCATCAAAAATTATTGTCTTATATAAAGTGGGTATTTTTTCGGTGGATAGATGTAAAGAAAGTACATACGTGCATTTCTTTAATTAAATTTGCCGCTCACTTACGAACGCGGCCAATGAGAAATACCACAAACATGCTGACATACACAACAGACACAACACGCAATCAAGCGCGACAGGTAGAATATAGAAGTGAGACAGTTCGAATATACAGGGTGTCCCAAAAGTACTTCAACTCCGGGAAATGGGAGGTTCCTGAGGTCATTTCAAGCGCCATTTTCCTTTTGCAAAATGTTGTCCGCGGCTTTGTTTAGGAGTTATTAACGAAAAACACGGACCAATCAGAGCGCGAGCTCGACACTCGCTGGCACGTTCAGCGCGGCGAGCCGGCAGACAGTTGGCTGAACATGCCAACGAGCGTCGAGCTCGCGCTCTGATTGGTCTGTGTTTTTCGTTAATAACTCCTAAACAAAGCCGCGGACAACATTTTGCAAAAGGAAAATGGCGCTTGAAATGACCTCAGGAATCTCCCATTTCCCGGAGTTGAAGTACTTTTGGGACACCCTGTAGAATTGAAACAGATAGAATATAGAAGTGAAGCAGATTAATAAAATTGTACAAGGGAATTGACATCAGGGACAGAATAAACTTTAATGTCGTTTCTCTTTGTTACAGGTAGGAATAAGATAAAGTAATGTAAATAGGAATCATCAGTTATGAATATATTAAACTCTTTGTTACAGAAACTCAGTATTGTTTATTTTACCGTATCAACCCCACGATAGAACAATTATGATTATATGTATAGATAACGAGACAACTTGATCACTTTTTTCTGGAAATCTACTGTCGATATCGATAGATTTTGAGAGATAAGGAACACGAAGTTGGCTTATTTTACACTCTGCTCAAGTCACGAGTGTATGCAATTTAAAGTAGGGTAAATTTATGAATGTTGTTATCTATCGTATTTTTGAATACATTAAAATTCTGTAGGAGAAATGCAATCTTCTTTCTAACTTTTCTTCTTCGAATAGCTGCAGGGAATTTCGATTAAGGATTTGCATAAAATCTGAGGACAAGCTTTGTAGTTAATGGAAGCCAACATTGTTTCGCGAAGGTTTGAGAAAATCTAATGAAAACCAAGTTGTAGGTGCAGTTTTTAATACATTTATGGAAAATGTATTATCAATACAGCGTTTTCATTAAGACACTGTATAAATTCAACTGTCTCATTTTCGTAAGGTGACACGCAGTTTTAGTATTAAATAGAAAATCGGATATTCTGTATAAAAGAATATAAAAACAGAAAATCATTCTGTAGGAATATATCCTCGAAAATTCTCGGGCACAGCACTCGAGATAAGAACAGCAGAGTACAAACATAATCACGAATAAACCTGATTGGACACTAAAGAAAAATTGAAGTGTCACCGTCACAGTTTCCCGAAAAAACCCCTAAAACATTCTGAGAAAATTAATCCTATACCAGCGATGTCTCTGAACTTTATACGGCATCCAGTTACTTAAACCAGCCGAGCTTGTTAGCCTAAATCCCGAACCAGGAAAACTGAAGCATAAACCACCGGCAAAGATGATCTCGCAAGAAAAATAGCCCACCATCTTCCTTTAATCGGTACATTCTACTAACAGCGAAGCTTCTCTCGGTTCAAAAGGGTTAGAAAGCACCATAGAATTTTTCTCTGACCATGTCCGAGACAACAGCTTATGAGAACCCATCAGCCAAGCCCCATGTCCTCGTTCAGCAGTAGCATTTCCGCCGCAAAGAGGGATCGCGCTTCAGGTGGTCCCGAACTTTAAGCTGATAGTGTCCGAAACTCCGAGATTACGTTGTTCCCCCGCCATATTTCTCGCTTGGAGCGTTGTGCATCACGGTGCAACAAACGCTTTGCTGCAAACTGCACAAAAGATGCGGAAAGTACTGTTTTCGAAAAACTTCCGCATCGCGATCCGTCATTCTCACTGAAACTGTTTCAATTTTAATGATGGCTGATTACAGCGTTACATCAGATCATAAACCATTTTTCTATCGTACTAGACATGTGTTATTGTTCAATTCGATTTTGAACTCTCGAAGCGAACACTTTGAAACTCGAAATATGACCGACCCACCGTATTCAACGCGAAATGTCAGACTCCACTAAAATTTCGGCTGATCCGCTATCATTCTAATTTCACTGAATAACCAAATTGGACAGGAAAACTGCGCGCCGCCACCTTTTCACTTTAACGCGGCAGGTAATAATAATAATAATTCTCACTTGAAATTCCCGGAGGGATGTTTTAGTTTAATTCAATATGCGGACCATCATCGATGCAATTCCGGGAAATTTTCATGCGATTTCCCCGGTCTGTAGCAGAACTTGATCAATGTATTCGATCGTGCACACAATTTCTGGTATAAATTCACTTCGGCATAATGTTACACTGTCACGGTTAAAGGAAATACGTAACAAGAAAATACTTAAATATATTACTGCTAAACTGCCAAGTTAATGCAATTACGGCAAAAATGGGTGGGTGTAATTTCAAACGATCAATATACATTTCTTGAAACTTCGTAAAACCACTATACAGAGAAATAAATTCCTATTTGTTTCCTATGTCTTGCAATTAACGCATACGATTTTTATTTTGCATGAAGATCCGCAGTCTAATTATCGCTCGTATACAAGGTGTAGGGGTGTGCGAGAACCCGATGGTCGGGACGAGTCGAGAAGAGGTCGAGTCGGGTCGGGTCGGGTTCCCGAAAATTTCGATATTCTCGAATTTATCGGGATTCCCGAAAGAATCGGGATTCTCGAATTTATCGGGATTCCCGAAAGAATCGGGATTCTCGAATTTATCGGGATAATGAATAGTATTCATTAAAACGAATATAAATGATTACTGGGTTCTCGGAATTTTCGGGAATCCCGATTCTTTCGGGAAACCCGATAAATTCGAGAATATCGAAATTTTCGGGTACCCGTCCCGATCCCGAAAAAATTTCGTGTTCCCGACCCGATCCGATATTTCGGGTTCTCGCACACCTCTAACAGGGTGGGACGCTATAAACAGGTCGCCTGATTCACTCGCTTGTTTTTGAAGAAAGAAGAAAATGCATCAGACCAAACTTTGATGTTACTAATTTTTTTATAGGTGAAGACGTCAAGGAGATATGAAGGTCAACCTTGTTTTTTTTAATGGAACAGAATGTTTTTTTATTTATATTCTGATAGTGTGTTTCAAGACGAATGCAATGACCTATTATAAAGGTCGTTCAAGGTCATGCAAGGTCAACTGCAATAGAAAATAAATTGTCTGAAAGCACTCTTCAAATACTTTTGTGTCTTTTCTGATTGTTGGCATACCGCTCTTGTAATTATTGATAAGGGTCACAGAACATATAAACAAACATTCAATCACATTGTACGCTTATCTGTATCCAGAAATGTTATTAGTAGTTTCACTACCGATTAGAAAACGGTTTTGTAGTATTCTGACACCTGTAAATTTCTATTTGCATCGCGGAAAACCAATAACCAAAGAGTTGGCATGCAAAAACATGCCTGGAAAAGAGCTTGCTCTGTAATAGATGGAAATGAAATTGATCAGACAGTGCCATCAGTATGTTACGTTTTAGACTATGTATCCATGTTCAAGGTCGTCATTTTGAACCCATATACTAGCAGTGCGTACGTAAATAACATGTTACATATAAATGGTCCAAGTGTTCGAAGAGTGCTTTCAGACAATTTATTTTCTATTACAGTTGACCTTGCGTGACCTATAATGACCTTCATAATAGATCATTGTATTCTTGAAACACACTATCACAATGTAAATGAAAGACCATACTGTTCCATTAAAAAAAAAACAGAGTTGACCTTCATATCTCCTTGACGTCAACACCTACAAAAAAATTAGTAACATCAGATTACCAGCGTCTCGATACCAAGTAAGTTTGGCTGATGCATTACCTTCTACCTTCAAAAGCAAGCGAGTTGTTCAGGTGACCTGTTTATAGCTCCCCACCCTATACACGTTACATTTAACATAAGTGCACGAGCATCTTTACAAACATTTAGAGCAATCCTCACAACTCCTCTGGAAAAGAGAAGAACCCAAAACTCGTGTGCTTGATCTGGCATTGAAAAAAAAACGTGGTAAAATCAGCGAGGCCCAGGAAGAAATTTTCCGTATAAAACGAGGTGGAAAAGAAGAGAGAACGTTGTTCTCTATTTAATCAGGGGGTCTAGCATTCCCGGTTGAAAGCGGCCGAAAGAGGGCGAAAGCGTTGGAGGAAGATCCCTGAGTCGAATCTGAATAATTCCGGGTGCGTTCTCCGCGAACGGCCGTATCGAGGACATGTCAAATTCCGTCGGAAAAACGGCGCGGCGCCGAGCTTCCTGTCGCGCCGCTTCCGGGGCCGATTATTTATGAAAAAGGACACGGGCGTGCACTTTGCCGTTGCCTGGGGGTTTCGCGTTTTCGCAACCCGGGGAACGCGGGGACGGAGGACAACCGTCGCGAGCGAAATAAAAATGGCAGGGAAGTTTCGACGACGTCAGGAATTCTCGGAGAACTGCGCCGAGTCGCCCTTCCTTCCGGCGATCGATCCTGCAAGCGACTCGGAATGCACCTTCTCGCGCGAACACTCGCTGCACTCGAATCTAGGTGCATTCCTCCTGGAGACCTGCTACCGATAAACAGTGCGTTTTCCACCTGGAAATCTACAATTCGGCTGGGAATTTGGGGCCGAGAGTCGACTTCACAGTCGACGGTGGGTTCTCGAAGCATATTCTGATAAAATTTTTATTTGCTTAAATGTTCATTCACTGAACAGTCCATAAATGTGAAAGAGGCTTTTACATGTATGTATAGTAACTCCCACTAATATTCGGACACTCGTAAAAGAACGATAACTTTTTTAATATTCGACCATACAACTTGGATTTTTTTTGAGAAATCTAATTAATGCTATTGGCGCACTGATGCGATCATTTGTTACTATTAAGCACTTTTGCAAATTGTTACATCAACCAATTATCGACGTTTCGATCTAAATTTAGATCATTTTCAAGAAATAATTTTGTTGTAATTGCGTCTGTAAAAAATTTTTTTATTACCCATTGATTAATATATGGTTGACTAAAACAGTCAAGCCAAATTGTAGGAACAGAAAACAAAAAGAAAAAGAATAAACTTACTTGTCCAATATCAAAAAAGTTATCGTTTTTTTAAGAGCGTCCGATTATTAATGGGAGTCACTGTACATGAGAATACCCCTAGTAGCATTTATGGTTGGCCAACGGTGACCAACGGTTGGGAGTTGGTTGGAATCTGGTTGGTGGTTTTGCCTACAAATTCCCAACATAGGGCCAACGACAAAAAATTATGATAATTTGCCAACGAATATCCAACGTTGGGCCTACAATTATATTATAGTTGGTTAATTAACAGGAAAATGTTTGCCAACATTTAAATATTGTACGTCTAAATATCAGAAGTTAAAAACATTGCTTCAACTAAAAACTTGTTAACCCCTTGCACTATAATACCGAATCGGACTCGTGACGAAGATTTCGAAGATAGCCTACTAAATATTCATGCTACTAATTTCCTTTAAACTTTAAATTGAAACAAAATTGTATTTTTTTGTTGTTGAAACCATTGGAGACTGCATCGGTATAAATTACATAAAAACTTCTTTTTTTCTAAGAAATTAGAAACGACAAATAAGTTCTAATCAGTGCAACCGTAAAATGAATCGTAGTGCAAGGGGTTAATTATTATTAATTATATTCCAAATTGTTTTTTTTGTTTTCTTATTTATGGATATATATTCACAATTTGTCACTGTCGCGCAATAATGGTTGGCCCGCTAAAGTTTTATTGTGTTCAGCCTTGGAATTTATTTATTTCTTTAATTTTTCCAGCGACATTTTTAACGGATTGCCAACCATTACCGCCAACGCAGGCCCAACAAAATGCCAACCATAAATGCTACTAGGGCTGTTCCGAAACGAATGTTATAACGGCAAAATCGGTGCGAAAGGGGTCCAGGCAGAGCTGTAAATATTCCGCAGGTGGAATACCTGAATAATTGTTACAATGGCTGGCCGAGGGCTTGACCGATCGGATACTTTTAGGCCATTAAAACCGATTCAAAACCGTTCGCCGCGATCTCAGTCTATTACCCCTTATCGGGCATGGTCTGCCAGCTCGGAAAATCCAATCGGCCCGTACAGAGTGAGCATAAAGTTTCAATGCGCCGCGTCCAATCTCTTGTAAACCCGGCCGTAATGCATTGAAGTGTATCTAGGACGCCTGTGTATCGCTGCCTATAACCGATAACCGACGCCGCGCCGTGCGTCCCCCTGCCACGCTACGCCCATGCGTAATTGCATTTCACGTGCACACCCCCTGCAAAACCCCGCAAACACCCCCGCGATGTAACGCCGACGCATATATTCGCAAGTGTACCTACTTGACCGCCGAACGCAGTTACACCGTTGCATCTCGGATATTATGCGATTTTTTATGGACACTTTCCCTCAGACAACATCAGAGAAGTTTTTCACGGAGATCGTGCGGACGGTTATCCTGATTTTCCAATTTTTCTTTTTCTTTTTGATCCTCCAGAAACGAGCAATTTCGAGAAATATTGCACAATTTGTGGTTTCAAAGTTGATAGAACCACTTGCATGAATCGACGATTTTACATTGAGGCAGTGGGGGAGATTTCCGTGGCCCCACGTTTTGAGGTTATATTTGTGTTCTTGGGGTTATTTTAAGAAAAGAATGTATATGTAACATGGTGTCGAATCAGCCTGGTTTAGCCGGTAAAGTAGATTTCTTGTTTTTTATAAATCCGCAAATATCTCGGTAACTATGCAAAATATGGCAAAATATCACGAGACGTTTTTTGTAGAAAATTAAATTTTCAATAATTTATGTCGTATGACATTTTTCTATCAGCTGCGCAGTTTCCGAGTATATTTATATTTCGGTGAATTTGCAGAACAACTGCCTCTCCCCTGAAATAATGGTCGGGAGAACGTAAAGGCTCCGTTCTGAAAAGGTCAAATTCTGGCAGATATCTACAATGGGAAGATTATGTGAACAGAGTGAGTTATAGTTAGATCGTGAGAGGGGGCGGAGAGGCCCGGCCGTTAGGCCGGGACGACCACGCATACGAAAATCCAAGGGTAGTCTAGTAGTAATTTCAAATGAATTATTTTATTTTTAGTATATTTTTCGTGAAAAATGGAATTTTAACATCATTTTAACGTTTTTTATAGGAAATTTAATTTCCTACAAAAAAGGTCTCTTGATATTTTGCCATATTTCGCATATTTCCCGAGATATTTGCATGTTTATAAAAAACAGGACATCTACTTTACCGGCTGAAACAGGCCGATTTGACACCATGTTATATATACAATTTTTTCTTCAAATAACCCCAAGAACAAATAATAAATATAACTTCAAAACGAGGGGCCACGGAAATCGTAATCGTGCCAGGCAGTGAATTGTTGAACGGAAACTTTGCAAAAATATTCTCAATTAATTCAATTAATAATTTGGTTTTCATGCTGTAGCTATATAGTAACTTTATCACTTCTTGACAACTTCTTTCTAAATCGTATTGCAATCTAAATAAGAGTTTCTCGAAAAACGCTGTAACTTCTCCAACAATGAAGAATAATCAATTATAAAAATTCTCGAGAAGAAACACTAATCGAAGGCGGATTTGGGTGGTGTGTTTGTGGGGGTGGGTTTGCGGGTGAGCTTTTGGACCGTGTGATTTACGGCGGCCGCGATAAACTTCGCAGAACGAATTCTGATGAATTCGGTAAAATTTAAATAGCCGGAATTCTGTCGAGGAGCGGCGGAACGATTATTTTTGGAAAATTAGTTTCGCGCGGGCCCGGTGAATTGCGCGCTAGTTGCGAAGAGTTCGAGCGTGGATTGTTGAAAACCGGGGAAACGGGAATGTTGAGGAATTACCGGGGCCTGGGAGTAATGGGTCGTGAAATATTGATCTGAATTCGTCGGTTGTAAATAGTTCCGTGCGGACGGTAAAGGAAAAGTCGTTTTCGAAAGTACAAAGACCGCTCGGAGTTACTTGAATGACGTGGTTAATTGATTCCCTGGTTCAGAATTCAATTGTTCGGGATCTTAAGACACGGATCTGTGTCACGATCTTATGCTGAGGATATGTTCCTGTCCCTAACTGTACATCACCAAATTTGCGCTCTAATTACTGTTGGGTTGATTCTGGTAGACACTGTCGTCCTAAAACCGAATCCGAAAGCAGAATTGCCCTATCACGCAACGTTTCCGAAAAACATTGATTTTTGCAAAAATGCACGATTTCGATAAAGAACGAGATGTTACGCAAAAACTAAACATGCGAGGAGGTTCAGGTTTTAGTCAAAAGAAAGAGGAGACTCTCCTCTATATATCCACATAGCCATTTACAGTGGGTGTAGAAAGTATTCGTATACCTTTTAAAAACGAATAACTTTTTCAAAATTCGACCCAACAGCTTGAGTTTTTTGGTGACGTTAGGATTAGTTTGCAAGCTAATGTTTAAATAATTTTTTTTTAATTGTTATTGGTCGCAATTACGAAGAAAAAAGTAAACGTCACGATTTTTAAATTTTTTATCTGTGCCTGTAGTGAAAATTTATAAGGTGCATTTGGTAGGTATAAGTAAGTTATAATAAACATGTACAAAGTTTCATCGAAATCGATCAAAGTTGTTATGAAATATAAATGATTGAAAATAACAAAAATTGTAAGAATCCGTGGTTTAAATGATTCGCAAACCCTGAATTCAAAGATGTTTACATGTTACAATGCCCATAGCTTTTTTATGCATCAACCGATTTCAATGAAACTTTGTATGTACAATGTGTAAATTTGATATCTGTACCTATAGAAAGAAAGAGGCACACGCACGATTAAATAATGTATAAACCGACAATTGCGTGAGGTTAACACGAATATTGAGTTCAATAATTTGAATGTTTCGAGGAGAAGAAATATGAATAACTTAAGAGGTAAGAAAAATGGAAAGATGGAATTGATTAACGAAAGGCCAGGACCTTTGCCTGAATACAATACTAAGTACGGAATATTCGCGACAACTCCCGCTTTGATAGCCTTACGGACTACCCCGACACGCGCCTCGCGATTATACGTCGAAGAGTAATCGCAATTCACGATTTTTCGGCAGACGTGTTTGCCGGTCCCAAGAGCCATCCCCGCTATGCGGGTGCGCGCTAACCAATCATCAGATAGTCAAATTTGGAGCGCGAGCATGTTCTCCTTGTCGCGGCGTGTGCTCTCTTTGTCTCTTACCATAGTCTACGGTTTATCTATGTATCTATCCGCTTCATACGGCGCGACTTTGGTATGTCATTATTTACACGGCCACGCGTCGGTTTTCGGTTGTCGAGGATAGTACAAGTCCTGTGCGATGTACGGTACATATAGCTAGGGTAACCCCACAACGCTAAGCGTTGCTCTCGCGCCCCGCACAACAACATTTCAACGGACCTTGTGTTTACCTTGATGATCGGTACATATGTATAGTTTTTGCATACATGGTTATTGACTGGCGTGTCTTCGTGGTTCTTAACAATACCCGGTACTGACATTGAAATGACCGATTTCCCGTATTTTGGGACGATGTTGATTTCAAGGAAGGTAAACGAAGCCGCGGACAACATTTTGCAAAAGGAAAATGGCGCTTGAAATGACCTCAGGAACCTCCCATTTCCGGGAGTTGAAGACATTTCGGGACACCCTGTATAAGGTGTCGCTATGCCGTAGAAAAGAATGATTTTAATTTTATCACATCAAAGACCGTTCTGCGTTTGATTAGGGAATTCCCACAATGCTAACGCATTATCAAGCCGCGCAGCACAGCCGATGGAAAAAAGAGATAAAATATAAATAATTTGTTCGGAACGTAACACAGCAGTGGCAACTGGCAAGACAATGAAATAATGGAAAAACGTTGGGAGTATCGAAGTGTATATGTATACTATCGGTGAAACTGATCACGATAAAATTCGAGGCAGTAACACACAGGGCGAGCGGCGAGTACAAGCTCAGTTTGGAAAATATTGCCCGAAACGGCGAGCACCGGCATTGTCAAGTAGGAGCACGTCCACCGGCAAAGCGTCCGCTGCCTTCTCGATAAAGTGAGACGCCCAAACCTGCTGGCCCACTCTCCAGATCAGCCTATTAAATGGATGGCGAGTGCCAGCAATATTGAGTTACGTGGCAATACCCTAAATTGCTTGACCGCCCTGGTATCGCCACAACCTCCACACGGTCCTCGCTTCAATGCCCGTCGACGGCATCGATCGCACGATAATTACTGCCCGGTTGAGTGCATGACGTCCTTCTGTTCTTATTGCAAGAAGCACCGACTGGCAAAGATATTTCCGAAGGTGCTAGGCTGCCTCTACACGCCTAACCTCGATACGATCTGCAAATAACCAACACCGGATGGAATTCTCCCTGACCAATTCTCCCTCTCTTGATTTATCCAACAGCTCACGAATTTCCTCATCTTTATCTTGAATGTATTAATATACAGTTCATTAGATACTGTTCGTTAAACAAAATTTACTAGCATGCTCGCTCAAGTATCGCTGATTTTCCTTAGCTTGAAGTGAAAGGTACAAAGAATTTTATAAAAGTGATTCATCGTACTAGAACTCGTCGAAGATTTTTAGAAATCCTTAATCATATTTATTCTTATCCGTTCGATAAAATTCTGACTGAATTAGCTTCAGGTATAAATTGGTTAACGGTTCAGTATTCAATAAAAGGGAGAAGCGAATAAAATTTCTAGTAGCCATCGTTTTCAAGAAAATCGATTACCGCAAACAATTGAAAACGTTCTAAGAATTGTTTAAAAAATATCGTGACCCTTATCCTCGTGTATAACCACTCGATAACAATATTATTTAATACAGTATTGAATAACAGCGGGAAAATTCTTTGAATCATGTTCGAAAAGAGGGACGCGTAACAACAACAACAACAGTAGGTCATTGGGAGCGAAATGTGTTGACAAGTGGCAAACAGGGCATAGCTCATGTTCGAAATTACAATGCCAGGCAGCTGGTAGTGATCTGTTAAGGGCCGTCTTGACTAACGACCGATAGAGCCGATCGTGAGCCAATCAAACGGCGTTTAATTGAATCGTAAATTGACATCAAACAACGATCCGGTTGGTATTCGTTGGACCGCAGATGCTGATCAAATCGGGGGGAAGAGTGCCACCGAGACTGATCCCTCCGTGAAGACACGCTCTCGCTCTCGTGCTCGTACACACGAGGCCTTTAATCACGATCAGCCAGCAATTTTGTCGAACCGTTACGCGAAGTTTCCCGGGGTGCACAGTCCCGAAGTTACATGCACCGTTGGCAAATTCAGCTTACCTAGCCCGTCCGTTTCCCGATCGCATCGGTCCCGTTACATCCGTAACGCGGTGAGAATTTGATTATAACTTCGCGAATGCTTATCGTTTGATCGAATTGAAACTGGAGCAACTCGCGAAATTGCTCGAGAATCGAATTGATTTCCTGCCGGACATTCGAAACTTCCGAGCGAAGAAACGCGCCGCCCTAGGAATCTAAACCTCCAAGTGGCAGAAACTCCAGGCGAACATTAATACTGGACAAATTTCAATAATTTGCAATACTCCTTTCTGACAAACTTAATTCGAAACAATCGTCGAATTTCAGTGTTTCAGACTTTTTTTTCTACTTTAATCGTAAGAGCTATAGGAATGATAATACTCGAACAAATACAACGGTGTACGATAACGTCTTGATTTCGATATACAGGGTGGACGATTTATCTGAAGACATTGGAAAAAAAAAAGTGGGTGATGAAAGTTGTTCGTCTCGAAGGGGGACATCTAATGATACCAAACTCGCCCCCCCCCCTCCGCCACCCCTTGGGGTGGAGGTGGGGGAAGATAAAAAACTTAAATGGGAATCCCCATTTTTTATTTTAGATTTAGATTCTCCAGAAATAAGTACTCCAATTTGACCTGCGAGTTTTGGCATTTTGGTTCACAGATGGCTCTGTAATCAACAAAAATCAAAATGGGTAAAAAATCGTTTAAAATTGGGGATATATCGAAAAATACACATTTTCAGATTTTGAAATAATTCCTTCTCCTACCATCCTCCCCCCCCCCCCCCCGGAAATGGGGGTGGGGGTCATTTATAGTGTTATTGAATAGCATTTTTAAAAATATTAAATACGTCTACTTTCATTTTTCTGATCTGATGTGTATTCTTCGATATATCCCCAATTTTCAACGATTTTTTACCCATTTTGATTTTTGTCGATTACAGAACCATCTGTGAACCAAAATGCAAAAACTCTCAGGTCAAATTGGGGTACTTTTTTCTGGCAAATCTAAATCTAAAATAAAAAAGGGGTTCCCATTTAAGTTTTTTATCTTCCCCCACCTCCACCCGTAAGGGGTGGCAGGGGGCGGGTGGAGTTTGGTATCATTGGATGTCCCTCTTCGAGACGAACAACTTTCATTACCCACTTTTTTTGATCCGATGCATAGTTCTCGAGATATTTCAATGTCTTCGGATAAATCGTCCACCTTGTATTTGTGAAAGAAATGTGTTGGGATCAGTGCCGTAACGAGGGCGTGGCGAAAGAGGCGCCTGCCATGGGCGCAACTGGGTTTGGGTGCACATCAAAATTTTATATACAGGCAACTCATTTTGATGAGGTTAATAGTATTTAATATATTGCATTTAGTAAAAGTTATTTTTCTTGTCATTATTGGATTACGGGGAGGCGCAAATTAGACACTTGCCACAGGCGATTCATACCCTCGTTACGGCACTGGTTGGGATGACGAGGTTAAGAGATTAAATAGAACTTGATATTTAAGCAATTGATTTAAACTCCACCGCACATGGAAAAACTGTAATCAGGTTGTGAATTAATGTTGTTAGCATATAACACAATAATATACTTTATTTAAAACAATTACCAAGAAAGATAAAATGTGTGGGAGCTGCGACTTGCTCGGTAGGCTAGCTTCGACGGACTGTGGACCTTCTTAGGCCCTTTAGCCCGGAAAAATAGCGACGCTCGAAGAGCAATAAATCGCAGGTTAAAAAGAATTTCCTCCTCCGAGTGTTCCGTGCATTACGGTGTATACTCCAACAAAATGTGACACAATTCTTTATTTTTTTTTTATATACTAACACAACCTTCCCTCAGGTAATAACAAGACCAACTCCAAAGTATTATTCATGGGCTCCCCCATGCTTTCAAATTGATCCCACCCTCAAAAAATTCCATAAAAAATATACCAATCCAATAATATTCCAACAACTATTCAGGGACATTAAAGAGAAATACAGAGATTACACCAATATATTCACAGACGGTTCATGTACAAGCAACAGAACAGGATGCGACATTACAATGTTAGAAATGAAACAGTTATTTAGACTGCACGATTGTTCTAAAATTTTCTTCTATGAAGCCTACGCCATAATAAAGCAAGCCCTTGACACTATCAAATCTTCGGAAAACTCAAAATTCATTATCTTCACCGACTCGATGAGCATAATAGAAAACCTCAGCAACCTTAAACCATACAAAGCTTACGAACCAATCATTGAATCCATAATCAGCCTAATTGCAGAAATTTCCACTACCAACAAAGAAGTAATATACATATACATGGATCCCCTCCCACACTGGAATTCACGAAAACGACGAAGTGGATGAAGCTGCCAAAGAATCGATAAAAAATGCATTCTTGAACCTCCCATGTTAACACAACGACATAAGGAAATATCTCCACCAGAAGAACAAGGAATTCTGGATCAACCAATGGATACAATCAATACCCCAAAAGATCTCAGAAATCAGAACAAATATATTTGATAACCAGCAATGCTATATTGAAAATCTAAGAAACCAAGCTATTCTTACACGACTGAGAATTGGCCACTGCAAATTAACACACCAACACATAATAACGAAGGATCAACCTGAGATGTGCCCCCACTACAAAATCCCCACTTCGGTAAAACATTTTTTGATTGGGTGCCCCTCTTTACAGATAGAACGAAGCAGATTTAACATCCCAGGAAGTCTCAGTGAAGCACTGAATAATGAGAATAAAATTAACGATGTCATACGCTTTGTCACACACATGAATCTGAGGAGTAAAATATAAATGTACCCATAATCACACACAATGTACTGTTCGTACACCACAAGAAGTCTCCTGGCAGGAATTCGACAACAAACCGTCCGATTGGGTCATTCAACACGAACTTTCGGTTCTAGCCGAATTATTGGCTAAAGTGTGTGACGTCAAAGATAACCATTGGCTGCGAGCGAAGACCCCCTTTGCCCCTCAGCCGTCTCGAGGGACTTCTTGTGGCGGATGGACAGTAACTTAATGTAATGTAATGCAATGTAACGCGGTCCCTAATAACCTGTGAAGTTGATGCGACCTTAAATAAACTAACACAAAAAAAAAAGAAAATTCTTTATTTTTAATTATTCGTTTTTAAATTTGCCAACACATTCCCGACATTTCGCATGGAACACGATAAGCCAGTGCTACAAATTAGAAAACGTCTCGCAGTCTCGGAAACCAATCGCTCCCTCGCACATATTAAAACTTTGCGGTGTTAACGAGCAGCTGGAGGAACGTCGCGGGCGTCTTTCAGGTTGCGTGTACCACAACCTATGGATACTGTTTTTAGTGGCTCGTAAATCGAGCGTGTCGTAAAATTTCGAAGCAAACAGTGGCGTGGGTAGGAGATATCCCGAGCTAGTAGCGCCCACCGTTGCGTTGTTCCAGCTGTAACTTTAAAAGGGAACTTGGTACATTTATTAGCGACACCTGTCGATAGTTGCCGCCGCAGGGCGTTACTTATTTTCAAAGTTTATTACATTGTGCTTGGGGGACAATTAAGCTTAATAGCGTCGTCGGTCCGGTGTAAGATTCTCGTTCGCGCGCGCGCGTTCGCAGGGAACAATGCGCCGATATCGAGTCTCCATTGTCCGCGGGCTTTGGATAAGGGACAATCTCGGACCGGTTAATAATTAAAATAGTTTCCCTGTAACTTCCGCGAGAGCAGGGCCACGGCCGAGTTTCCCAAGTACAGTGGTATTCGCTGCGGGACAATTCTTATTAACGACGCCACGTCTTAATCGCATTTATTCTTATTTGGGGGTCCCTGCAACATCTCCGGTTTACGGATCCCTAGGGAGAGCAGGTGGATATCGTAAATTGAAATGCGAACTTTGAAGTTTTGCTTAGACTGCGCCTTAGGAGCGAAACTAACGCAAAGAGAACGCTCTTAGCGACGCTATGGCATCTCGTGACAATTTTTAAGAGTTCTTTTAAATGTGTATGTGTTATTAGTCTACGTACACTTGGTAATTTTAAGTGTTATATTTATACTCCGGATGCAAGTTTTACTGCATCGAATTTTAACCTACACTCTAAAGAATACTATCAAGAATAAATAATAATTGTAGGACTGTGAGAAGTATTGGTCTTTTTCAAGCAAGCGTCGATCACAGCACAGGTCTGCACTGTACCTTGCTTAACCAGAAATTTTTGCCTTTTTCTTATGTAATCCTGTAGATTTTGGCGAGAAAATGCGAAAAATCCAAGTTTCAATCCTAGGAGATCAGTGGTTCAAAAGTTATGAGTGTTTAAAGTTGAGCGATTTACAATGTTTTTGACAGGAAAGAGTGCCGTCATATTGATATGTAGTCACCGTCGCGGTCGCCGTCACATCATTTCACATCAAGCTGTTATCGATCAGTAATTAAAATATACAGAAACATATACAGTATACAGGATCTCAAAGAGAACGTATAGTCCAAGTTGGTTGGTGATTAGGTCGGGGAGGGGGGGTGGGCGGAGAGGGCGTCTACCCTTGGAAATCTACGTGACCGACATTAGTGCGTGCTTGTGGTGCCACCTAGTGGCTGCGCTCGTTAGACGACGCGCGACGCTCAGTACAGTAAAGTCGCATAAGAGGCCAGAGTGGTTTGTAATTATAAATTGTGCTTCACATGTACAGTAAATATGGGCCAAATTGTATGTTGTTTGGTGTCATTTTAATCAGAAAAATGTCGCAAATATATTGGTAAAATTTCATTAAAAATAAGTAAAAAATGAAGAAGTTTCATTATTGCACTAGTATTGTCTCACCGATACGCTTTCTGTTGTTGCGCCTTCGGCCGCGCTGTCCGGCCGACGTGGTCGAAAAAAAATTAAATGGGAGCCAGATCGCGACCTTACTGTCCATACCAACATGGCGGCACTCTTACCTGTCAGAAACACTGTATGTAAATCGCTCAACTTTAAACACTCATAACTTTTGAACCACTGATCCCCTAGGATTGAAACTTGGATTTTTCGCATTTTCTCGCCAAAATCTACGGGATTATATAAGAAAAAGGCAAACATTTCTGATTACGCAAGATACAGTTTAACCCAGCGCAGTGTTTCAAAGTAAAATATTTGTACTCTACTGAATAAAATCGACAGTTTGAATAAATTGTGGTGTTTTGTTGAACAGCTGAGACCCAGCTTGGCAAACAAGCGATCCTAGAGTTTCGCACTCTTCATGTGGGCGGTTACCTGCACGCCGGAGAGGAAATTCCTCACTTCGTTGGCCTACTGCAACAGATCTGGTTCAACGGTTATCCTTATCTCGAGATAGCGAGGAGCTCCGGAAATCATCAAGCTTCCCATCAAGGCGTCACACCGATCATCAGGGTCACCGGGAAATTCGGGAAGCGGAACCATCCGGTTCACTATCCCGTGACCTTCAAGTCGAAGCACACGTTCGTCGGATTACCTGTGCTAAAAGCGTACGTCGAAACGAACATCTATTTCCAAGTAAGTGCTCTGTCCAAATCATTCTCTACTCCCTCTTAAAATCCATTAACCTAATTTTAGTACATTTTAGTTCATTTTAGTTCATTCTCGAACTAATATTAATCAAATTGTTCCTCGATTTATATTTGTACAAGTCTCATTTATGTGCGATATGAGCTGTGAAATCTTCTAAAAAATGTTCTCCTTTTCAAACATCAAAAGATCAAAAATAAGTGCACACTATTCCCAACAGCATCATACATGTATATGTATATATTTTCACGAAACCACAGTCAATTTAAACCAGATCTTCCATGACATACTAAAAAAGAGAAAAATCCCATTAAACTTCCCAAGATGCATGACTCGGTGACTTCCAGAAGATGAGAAATGTAATAAATGCACAAAATTCATAATTACACAATAGTAGATATTCCTGAAAACACAATCAAATCCAACGAGAAGTGCTTAAATATTTCAAAGAGGACAAAAATCCCATCACACCTTGCAAGACAAACAGTTACGTCTTTCAGAAGATCAAAAATGAAATAAAATTGGCAGAGGCAAGAGGGTGTAGGTTAGTAGTTCGTTTGCATCGGGGCCGACTGTCCGCGATCAAATATATCATTGTGACGGTCCAGATTTCTGGTGTCCGCATGCGAGCCGCAAAAGAAATGGAATGTCAACGGTGACGCGTTCCCCGCAAAAGGTTACCCCAATTAAAGCCTATCCAACACGCACGCACGCACCCACGCACAAACATACAGCTACATACACGGTCGCACAGAGTCCAACGCGCAAACTCTGGATTAATCGTGGCACTTGTCACGGGTGTTCTACGGGAAAACCCAATCGTTCTTCGTTCTTCCGCACCACGTGGCAGACTAGCTTCTCCCGGCCATCACCTTCGTAATTACGCGGCCCCCGTAATTGACAGGTTTCTCCATTTGGCCCGGTGTCTTTCATCAGGCCGCCCGCGCTTCCATACACTGTAAAAACACGATCCGCTTTTGCAATCAAACGCGACCCTCACCAGACCACATACATATACCAGCGCTTGGAAACTGTTGTAATATCGATTTTGGCTGCCGAGAACGAGAACCTCTATTCTGGTCTCTATTGAGCGACAGTTACATAGGATGATGGATAATCAAACAATGAATAAATTGGGTTTTCGTTTGATTCGCGAATCACGTTCATCTCTTGACGCACTATCTACCGATGACTATTTCATAATTCTTTAGCCAAGGCCTCGGAATTATGTGCTCGCGACGGCCGGTTTTCGAAGGCAACGCCCCCTCGACCCGGCCGCGCTTCTCACTCCCCGTGGCGGCCCTAATTCTCGAGGCAGCTCAGGCGTGTACCTTCCCGTATATCTTACCAATTTGCCAAGCACGTCTAAACGTGCGCGAAAATCAAGTTATCCCACATGTTAATACAATTTGGACAATACAATTAGAAACTATTTTAAAAATTTATCTTTCGAATTTATTTTGCAAATTTATTTTCTGCAGCTGTTGTCCGAATTATCGTGCGACATAGTGGAATAGGCCTACAGCGGATACCACTGACAAAAAAAAGCGCATTGACAATAGTACCTCGACGGTAACGTGGAAACCTATCGATGCGGGTGTCGCCCTAATGCACTACGAATAGCTCCTATGGTACGCGCCTCAGCTGGCTCGCGAAGTAGGGCCGCCACGGGGAGAGAGACGCTCGGTCGGAAAAGGGAGGCGTAGCCTTCGAAAACCGGCCGTCACGAGCACATAATTCCGAGGCCTGTTTTAGACTATGCTCAAGTTGTATGCTATAGCGATTGGTGTTTATTGTATTCATTCGATGATTGTTGTCTTTCAGTTCAAGACGAGAGAAGCAAACGGTCTGATCCTGTTCAACTCCGGACGTGAACGAGACTTCATCGCCGTGGAGTTAGTGAACGGACACATTCAGTATGTGTTCGATTTAGGCGACGGACCTGTCAAGTTCAAAGACAACTCAATGTCGCGGTTGAACGATGGCAAATGGCACGCTGTCAGCATCGGCAGGCCAGCGCCCAAGAAGCACACGCTGGCTGTCGATGATTATGTCACTGTTTTCATCAGCCAGGGTAGCAACGAGAACCTCGATCTCGATGGGATATTGTATATCGGTGAGTACATCATCTTCAAATTATTCACCACAATAAATTAACCCCTTGCCATAGTCGTCGTTGTCTTCAATAATTTCTTAGAAGAAAAAGAAAAGTTTATTTCACACTTAAAAGAAAGAAATACCATTTATACACATTAAATCACATTAAAATCAGGAGTTGTGTCAATTACTAACGATTTTAGAATTAGAAATGATTTAAATTGTAACTCGATTGAAGATCGTTGCGTAAATATAAATGTGACAAATAATTAATTAAACACTGCAACTGACGAGCGAATTTTTATTGATGATTCTACAATTTTAGACTTGAAATAAAATGAACGTCTTGTAAAGAGAAGGTTCTTCACACTACATATACATGTATGAAATGGAGGTCTTAACAAATTTCATAGACATTCGTTTCCTTTTGTATTTTATTATTTTTGTGAAAGATCATCCCTCGAATAGAAGCACATCGAAACGTTGTGCCTCATTAAAGAAAAATTGTTTTTCTAAATTTCTCTATAATATCCAAGCGCATAAAAATCCACAATTTGGTGCTGGTAGACGTCAGAGAATTCAGAAAATCGCAAGAAATCGGAAAAGGATCGTAGAGATTTCTTTCCGTATCCTGTTATTTTCGTAAGAGATCGTCTCTCGATGGAAGCTCGCCTAACGCCCCGCCCAATGATTATTTTCGGTAAATATATCGCACCCTCCGGAATATTATCGGGACGCCAGGTAACAGAAAAAGTATTAATACCCCCGGAAAGTGAAATATTACTTCGTGAATTACGAGGAATCCTGAGAATCCCGTAATAATAAATCGTTCAGCAGCGGACATCGATTCCGCCGATACATCGGGTGCGGAGATAAAATCGGTAGCTAAGAATCGACGACCGTCACGTAATAACGCAGCAATGAAATCATCGATCAAATACATGGCCGTATAAATAACTCGGATACCTGCTTCGATATATGTATGTATGTATGCCTCGGCAACGCGACGCGACGGAACAACGTCGCACAGCGGTCGATTTTTACTAAAAAGTGGGACAAAAATCTGTATTACTTGAGAATTTGATTTTTCGCAAATAATAGAATCTCAACAAAAACATCCTGTAAACAGGAGCCAAGTTCTCTATGGCCGTAAAAAGTTCTGAGCTTTGTAAAAGTTAGTATAAAAGAACGCTATTTAATTTTTAAAGAGTTACATGGAAGGCTAAATTATTCAAACTTAGCCGCTACCTAACACCTTTTATGGCCATTGGTTTAAAAAGTAACGGCCAAGTTTGAATAATTTAGCCTTCCATGTAACTCTTTAAAAATTAAATAGCGTTCTTTTATACTAATTTTTACAAACGCTTTTTTCAGTATTGCAACAGGTATTTCTAAGCTAACGGACTTGGTCGTATTTTGTTTGATCTCACAACTTTTTACGGCCATAGAGAACTTGGGTCCTGTTTACAGGATGTTTTTGTTGGGATTTCATCAATTTTTGTTGCCATTTTTTTTTTAGGTGTAAAATTTCAAACTTTGATAATTATTCCTTTGATGGTTTTTTTATGGTGGACCTATGTACCAAATTTCAGGCTTGTAGGTCAATGGGAAGTACCCAAAAGGTTTTGATGATCCGTGAGTCAGTCAGTCAGTCAGTCAGTGACCAATTTAGCGATTTTTGTGGTCCTGTATCTCGGAACCTACTAATGTTGGAAGATTCATGTTTTGTCAATATTGAGACCTGATAGCATTTAACAAGTGTACGAAATAACATCTCTCCATCTGCCTCCAGTTCCGAGGTACAAGCCTCTAAAAATCGGCTAAGTTGTTTCATGGAAAAGGAGGTAGTGCGAGAACTTGGCTGGTGCACTACCGTGCACCTAGATTGAATTCACTTGTTAATCTACGAAGGTTGTCGAATAATAATTTAACATTATCATTGGACCCTTCGAACCAAACACAAGTTGGAAGACTACCTGAAAGAAAGCTTTAATAACGGGCAGCTAGATCGGGCAAATACGCGCCACCGTGGTGTCGGAAAAATGGCAGCTGTGGCGCTGTCCATATTCGAAATTCTGTCATATGAGTTCGCCGATCCGAGACGACCGCACGTTCGACTGATCGCATTGCTTCTCGCTGCCATAAATTCAAAGCGCTCGTGGTTCGCCGTTGCAGTTGCTAGCGAAAATGATTTCGAGCTTGCATCCCACGCTACGTTCTGCCGCATGCGCGTGCACGGACTCCGAAAAAACGAATCCTGCTGCGGTTCCGAATCGAGCAATATTTTCTGACGCTGTCATTCAGCCGACCAAGGTCCAGTTTCCTTCATTGCCGCGTCCATCCTGCCTCGATCGCGATTCCGTTCGATGATTTTTCTCTACCCGCACCAGTGTAATTCGAGGCCAGCCGAAAAAACATGACGCGAAGTGGCAAGTAATATTGCGATTGATGCGTAGTTCGATAACACACTAGATCAATTATCTCTCTTAGACAGAAACAAATTTCTATTTGGTTCCTGATTGTTGCAATTGCATCAGAAACTTTATATTTCGCGTAAAAATCAGCCCAGGTCATAAAAATTGTCTCGGTCAACGAAGACGTCTCAATCGTGTTCAAACTGTATTATTATCAACCGATTAAACATATTAACAAAAGAAAATAAATTTCTATTTCATCCTAGTTTGTTGCAGTTTAGGTGGAAAATTTTTATTTTCCATAAAGATCCGCTGTCTAGGTATGTCGGATTGCATGTAAAAAGGCACCGGACTTATTAGCACACCCAATAAATACATACATACATATTTATAATTTCTTCAAAAAACTAATGCTCCGCGTAAAGACCAGTCCTTTCAGAAAATTGCTTTCAACGAAGACGTCTCAAACGTCTTCAAACAGTATTATTATCAACCGATTAAACATATTAACAAAAGAAAATAAATTTCTATTTCATCCTAGTTTGTTGCAGTTTAGGTGGAAAATTTTTATTTTCCATAAAGATCCGCTGTCTAGGTATGTCGGATTGCATATAAAAAGGCACCGGACTTATTAGCACACCCAATAAATACATACATACATATTTATAATTGCTTCAAAAAACTAATGCTCCGCGTAAAGACCAGTCCTTTCAGAAAATTGCTTTCAACGAAGACGTCTCAAACGTCTTCAAACAGTATTATTATCAACCGATTAAACATATTAAAAAAGAAAATAAATTTCTATTTCATCCTAGTTTGTTGCAGTTTAGGTGGAAAATTTTTATTTTCAATAAAGATCCACTGTCTAGGTATGTCGGATTGCATACAAAAAGGCACCGGACTTATTAGCACACCTAATAAATACATACATACATATTTATAATTGCTTCAAAAAATGAATGCTCCGCGTAAAGACCAGTCCTTTCAGAAAATTGCTTTCAACGAAGACGTCTCGAACGTTTTCAAACAGTATTATTATCAACCCATTAAACATATTAAAAAAGAAAATAAATTTCTATTTCATCCTAGTTTGTTGCAGTTTAGGTGGAAAATTTTTATTTTCCATAAAGATCCGTTGTCTAGATATGTCGGATTGCATATAAAAAGGCACCGGACTTATTAGCACACCCATTAAATACATACATATAATTGCTTCAAAAAACGAATGCTCCGCGTAAAGACCAGTCCTTTCAGAAAATTGCTTTCAACGAAGACACATGTCTAACGTTGTAATTGCATCATTGCAGGCGGAGTGGATAAACCTCAGTACAACCAACTACCGAAGCAGATCGTCAGCAACCATGGTTTCGAGGGATGTCTGGCGTCCTTGGATCTCAGTGGTGAGAGCACCAACCTGATCGTGGATGCTGTGGTCCCCAGCTCTATGGTGGAATCCGGCTGCAACATGTACAGCAGCCTGCATGCTGGGAAAAAGTGTACGCATGACCTGTGCTCGAACCATGGCACCTGCGTGCAACAATGGAACAGCCACACCTGCGACTGCGACATGACTAGCTTCACCGGGCCGACGTGCAACGACGGTAAAGAGATACGCATTTCCTAGACGACGATGACGACGATGACGATAACGATGATGTCAACAATGACGTTTGCCACACCAGGCAAACCTCTCCCTCTCTACAGGGTCATCCGTTTTTAAACGGCCAAACGTCAAACGTGCCCCATGTCAAAAAAAACCAAGATCCGAAGGTCATACAAAAAAGTTGACTTAATAAAAAAGATGCCCCTATTTATTTTAAACCAAACAAAGGAAAAATCATCAAGATACATAATTGCAGTCCTAATAACGCAAAAAATGACGGGTTTTTGCAATTATCTAAAAATCAAGACCGAATCAAAAAAAGTGTTAGGGGTGAAAGTTGTTCCATTTGGGGCCCTCTATAGCTGGTTGACGTTTGGCCGTTTAAAAACGGATGACCCTGTATATCTGTCTCAGTCATAGCCTGTTCGTCAACGACGACAGTTTGCACGCTGTCTGTTTATACAGGACTCCGTTGCGTTCGCAGCGAAACGAGCGGTTCTCATGAACGCGAGAAAACGGCCAGTTAACAGTGACTCGCTGACAAACGGTTATGTTACTAACAATGCGAGCGGAGACCGCTGTCGACATGATAACTCTTGACTATGGGGGTCGCTGGAGAATTGAACGGGATAAAAATTGTTCTAACCGACCGTATGCGAGCGTACCTAATTAACCCTTGTGTTCGAAAGATTGGGGTACCTGTGTTTGGAGAATTAAATAAATTAGAGCATAAATTAGAGCATAGATGACAGTAAATTCTGACAAAAATTGTCTTTTTACATTTCTGATTGAATGAATGAAATGTTAAATTAGGAACATCAGAAAGATAACAGGTGTATAAGAAATATGTTGGTAAATAAAGCTGTGGATGCTGGTAAATAACATTAATTTTATAGTTGTGGAAAAGATTCGCTGTTCGAGGATTTTCAATAATTATGCTGTACCAAATGAAAGCTTAAAAATCTTCTTTTATACATTAATCCGACACGAAATTATTAGATTATGCTATTGAGGGTGAGTTGTTGATTTATAATTAAAGTGTCGGTTGCTGTTGAGGGATTTATTTAAAATTCTCAGTCATGCGAGTCATGAAATGTAATGTTGCTTTTGATAAATGACTGTGGCCTATAGTAATTGGAATGTTTAATATGTTGCAGAGGCGATAGCTTATGAATTTGGAGCCGGGAAAGGAATTATCACGTACACGTTCCCTCCGGATCGAAGACCGAAAATGAAGAGGGATACGGTGGCCTTCGGTTTCGTTACCAGCGTGAACGATGCTGTGCTGCTCAAGATCGAGTCTGCTTCCAGCAACGATTTCCTCGAGATCGAAATTGTTAGTAACAGATGAAAATCTAAATCATAGTTGATTGGTTAGAGAATTGGTTATTTGCTCATCTCATAATAATGCGAATTTTCTGTATGCAATCTCCTGATGTAATCTCCTGTATGCAAAAACAGATTGTAAAATATTAGGGAAAATACATAATCCATTTGCGTAATCCATAATGCGTAATCCACTTCAAAAAGTTTTCGTTGTACAAAAAGTGTGAGAAAAAATTCGCACTGCTTAGGAGATGATATAATAATTAAAACAGAACATGGCTATAGAATGTTGGAGGATAATTGTAGCGTTGTTGGACAGAAAGTAGCGAAAAAGAGGGTGGCGAACGATAAGATGAATAATTCTGAAACAGTTTACATTATAAAATATATTGTTAATATATGGAACAGATGAATATTTGCAATATTAGTCGAATCCATTTTTATGGAATAAATATTCCAAAAATGTATTTTTATTATTTTTAAGGAGTATGAGAAGAAAACTATGTAGATTTATGTAGGTGTACCTATTATGTAGATATGTTATATTTAAGCGATAATGTTTAATGTAATGGAAATTGAGAAAAAAATGTTAGTTTAAAATTAAGATCGTAGCATTGGCATGTTACATATTTTAACAACGTTATCACAAACTAGTCGACATTACAGAAATTTAAGAAAGAAATGTTCGTCAGTATATTGTGCAGACCAACGAAAAGAAAAATCATTGTATTAGAGTGTAAATATTTGATTGCGAACGAAGAAAAGTAATTAGAAAGATTTAAAGCTCTAATCGTGATTGGATTCTGAGATAAAAACGCTAGATTAATACATACATCGAGGAGACGATTTGATTATTCAATTTTACAATACCAAGGATCACATAAAATCAAAGTAATGTGTTTGATGAAATCGAATCTGTAAAGTTAAGATTAATCGTAATTGATTACTGCAATATATCGTTAATTAAATTAATCTTTAAGTCTGAACAAAGGATTGAATGCAAGAAATTTTAATTAAAAACGACAGGAAGCTCTTCACTTTATAGTGGTTATAGATTTTATGAATTATACACCAAATAATAAATTTTCTACGTGAAAAATTACAAAGTTTAACTAAACGTAAACAGAATAATATAATAAATAATACATTATAAATTGTATTCCATAAATTGAATGAACCACAATAACTTTTACATTGTTACATTAAAACAACATCGTATCGTTAGCGTTTTATTATGATATTCATTTATAATTCATACAACAAAACTTTTCTAGAAAATTAAAATCGTTATAATAATATAAAATATTGTCGTCATAGTACGCGAATATCACAAATTATTGCAAAAAAGAAGAAAAAAATATGAATGACTAACAATGTCTGTATAAACATGATTAGTAGAATACATTTAATAGACCACTAAGCAACAAGTCATTTCAAGAAGAGAATATTTTCAATTTGATTTACCACGATTGATCTACTAATTAGGAAACATAGCAAAAAATACATTATTAAAGTCTCTAAATTAAAATTTACAAGAAATTCTAGACTTGGGTCTGTAATTTTACACATTTTGTTTCTCCATGCAGTAAAAATGCCTTCGCAACTAAAATAGACTAATATATTTTTTACAATCGACATCATTGACAACTAAAATTACTTTTCAATCAACGACGTTCTATATCTGACTGTATTTTTAAAAAATATCTAATTTATCTTCATAAAATCGAAGCAATAAATCAATTAAATGTCTGCAAACAATGCGAATAGAACGAAATTTAATAGAATCGCTATAGGAATTAATTTGAAGGTAATCCAAATTAAATACGGTATAATTTATCACCAAGACAGCCATGACTCTTCAGTATGCAAACTTGCAGTTTACAAAAGATTGTTTCGCAACTACGTGAAAAAACACTGTAGATTCTAAATACTATGTACATTCTTTCGATACAATTCCTCCAAGAAAAAAAATTCGCACTTATCACTGTAACTACATATAAAAAATGCTAAACCATTTTCAGGTGAAGGGCAACGTGTTCGCTGTTTACAACATGGGCACAAACGACCACCTGATCGGCGAGGTTAGCGTCAAGGTCAACGATAACCAGTACCATGTCGTTAGGTTCACGAGAGTAGGACCAAACAGCACGTTACAAGTCGACGATTACAACTTGCTATCGAATCATCCGTCCGGTGAGTGATTTTGCAATATACTTTTACACGTGGACACCAGTCTCTACCTAACGTTACTCGTATTAACTGTGGTGAACTCTAGTGTTCAAACTCAAACACAAACCAATTGAATTAATTCCAATTTTCTCAGAACGAACATGCACTCGCTGCATGTTCACCATGCACTTTAGTATAAATTTTGAAATAACGTACATGTAATTCGTCGAAAGAATAACGAAGACCCACGAAAGTGTCGTCGACTGCTGCGAGCAGACTGACCGTGAAAGAGACTCTCGGTCCCTTTTATAAGCTCTGTTCCCATAGTGAGTCCCATAACCGTGAGAAACAAGTTCCATTGACTGGTTGAACGATCCCGTGTGTTCCCACTGTTTTCATAGACGCATCGATCGCCTGCATTCTCGTTTAGGCAGCCGTTGTTACCGTGGGAAAATTGATTATGGAGCTCGAAGATGATTGAAAACTGCAATCTACCGTGAGAATAATCGAATTAATCACGGCTGACTAACGTTGTTACTATTGTACGGGTATTAACAATTGAATAATCGTTTGAGCAGATCACTGGAAGATCCGTTATCAACGTTCTGGCCATTTTAAATGTAGGAGTAACACTTCTCTGTATAATAAAGCAATCTTTATTGTTAGACTACCGATCTTTATTAAAAATCCAAATTTTCTGCAGCAATTCCAAGAAACAGGACCTAAATATGAGTGTATTTTTCGCTTTAATAGTTTGAATAAGTTGAAAATGGTACACGAATATTCTCAAAGTCTTTTAATCACTGTTTCGTCTTACACCTTACTTAATTTTTATTATGAATGCATAAAATCCGTAGTATAAAAAGATCAATTCTATTGGTTAAAAATTTTCGAAGAAACTTCATTGACACTTTATTGCAAGAACCACTGTTGAAATGGAGTATACATTGTATGTATGTACGGATGTATGTAGACCCTGAAGAATTTCAACGAATGATACGTGGGCCCTTGAAGGCAGGGTCAAAGACACTTTTGGGAAGTACCTCTATGATATTTCTGGCGCCCTGCTTCCCGAGGACACGATAATTATATAGCTTTCACTTTCTACCTCGGACAAATCTATGGGATTATCTTGATCTTCCTAACTCTGCAATAGCTTCGTTTCGAAGCGAATAGTCTCTCCACTTACTTACCTCCTTCGCAATTTATTAATCGTACAATTCTAACAAGACTTTTCTTCAAAAAATAAAAATCATACAGCCCCACAAATTTCTACAATAAATTTAATTGAATGTAATTTAAAATAGTAACTATTTTTTAAAATTAATTCATTTCAAAAATTCTATTGGACTCGTAGCAATTTTCTTATGAAACAATCTCTACAAGCGTCTCTACAAGCACATTTTAAAAAGTATATTATCCATCTTGAAACAATTTCTTAATAAATAATTATAAAATCCTTTTCCATACATACACAGAGGACTAATTGATATTTAAAAGTAAATCATACATATACAAAAACATGGTTCACATTTCAAAGCAAATTGAATCATTTCATCAGGTGCCTGATGAAAATCAATATTTTTCAGAATGTTTAAAAATACGACAAATTGTCTGTATTTCTCAAATTTTGATGTTTAAGTTAAATTCATATTTAGAATTAATTTCGGAGCTACCACGTGGTTGCTAATGACAAGATTGTGGATTTTATGCATTTATAATAACAATGAGTATGAAAGGTACGAAACTGTGAAGACATTAAACGAATTTAAGTGTGTTATTGCATTATTTTCGATTTTTTTTAATTATGAAAAGAAGAAATACATTTTCATTGTTCCCTACAATTGACGTGGAACGTTTATGTTTTCCATTAACGCTCAATAGCAAGATAAATACAACGAGGAACAAGAATCAACGAATTCTATTGCCGAAGGGAAAAAGGCTAAACTTTTCTTCAGAAGTTCCTTCAGAAAAGCACCTTCAGAAGCTTTCTGTTCCCCTGGCCTTTGTGGGCATGCTAATTGGTCCGTGGGCTTTTACCCGGCCGGCGCCTTCGAAATAAATCATTGTCATCGGATTTCAACGATTTCGACTTCACTTTCTAGCTCTCCTAGCTGCCTATTCTGTCCGACGTCGTTAACGAAGGTTTTTTTATCGGTGCTCACATTGTCAGCGTTATAATAACGTTTCCAGTTAATTTTTATTTTTATCCACCGCGCTACGCGACGTGCCTCAACGCTCCATTTTCAAAAATTGATTTCCCAGGTCTGACGAACCACGTGACCAACTCGAAAAATTCTTTAGCAAGCTTCTTGGATTTTCTACGTCCCTGGTATCAAAGGGACCGCTAATTGGCTTTCACTTTTTTCTAAGGTCCCATGTCCCACTCCCTAATTTCTCATCGTTCTGATCCTCTGGTATTCGTACCGTTTGAAGTTCGTTTTTTCCACTTGGTTCGGCTAGATTAAGGGCTTAACAAGCTCGTCCGATTACGTGGGAGTCCTAATTGTGTTCGGGGAGACGTTAAAAGGTGTAATTAATTCAGCTTAATATCCTTCTGGTAACACTTCCTCGAATCCCTGGGTTCCTTCTACGAGCCTACTCAAGTGTCATCAAACTCGTCGGTGGATCTTGATGGTTAGAAAGAGTGGCCGAGGCTTAGAAGCGTCATAGAATCCTAATACCTTGTCCTTCTAGAAACCCTTTCACTTTCCTACGAAAGGAAAAGCGTTTCTTGTCCTTATTCTGTCCCACGCGCAATTTTTTCATTTCCTCTCCTGTACGCAGAAATTCTAGAGGCTTCTTCGAACTTTCAACTGCATATTAACGCTACTCGATAGACAATTATAAAAATTAGTCGAAAATATTCTGGAGGGTTTACAATTATAGAAAATATTCCTCAAGCGTTTATTTATACATTAAAAATTTCTATAAAAATTTCCTTGTTCTTGCAATTATCAATTTTCTTTTCGAACGGTTGTCTACATTTTATTAGATCAAGAATTACATCAATGATCCTTCTTATTGGACAAGAACTGTTTGCAATTGTTTTGAATCTTCATTGTCATGGAAATGATTGGATTCAGTATTTATGTAATTCTTTTCCTATCGATTTTTTATTCCTTCCCTCAACTATCCTAATTTTTGCCAGAGACTTCATTAAAATTGGACGAGTCAAATTGCAAGAGGTAGTCTGCCGAAGGCTTAATAGGAAAAGTCCACCTCCAGTGGTTTACTGCGGTCCCAATAGCGAAGTTAAGACATAATTGGCGTGCCCATTAAACGGTCACTTCCCTCTGAATTTCCCCCCTCGATCCATCCTTAACGTTTCATTGGTCCCCATTCAGTCGGAGACAATTAAGTTTGCCGAGGGTTCGCTGGAACGACCGGCATCTGAATGGAAAGATTAAGGGCTGCCGCTATAACGGTCTGCATACTATAAACGTCGAGCCTCCGTCAATTTGCAGACCGAAAGTAAAATTTGATTACACATTATAAATACATATAACTTGATGTGAAACATACACACACATATAAGCCACGTTTCGAACGTTTCCAAACACGTTTCTCCGAACGTGTCCACTAAAATGAATTACTACTGCTTTTTTCACTGGAAAATTCAATAATCCAAAAATTCTTGCCCACTCCTATTCCCCTGTTCCTGCAAATAGCACTTTCGATTTTTTGAAAGCTGTCCGCTGGAAATGCGTTGCAGATACATCCACACTATGTTTCCCTGATTCGATAATAAACAAGATGCTAATTTTGTACACCATTCCGCAAACGTCCTTATAAAAGTTAATCCAGCACGAGTTTTCCTCGGCGCGACATGCGACACGGGAAAAAGAAAATTCTCGTCCGTGGAAACTCGGACGCTTCGCATTGGCATCGACGGAAAATCCTTCACGTTTTCCACTGCTCATGCTATCCCGATCGTAGACTTTCCGCCCGCCGATTTTCCGCGATTTTCCAGATTTCCAGGCCGTGCTCCCAGGACTCTCTCGCGAACTCCTGAAACCCTGGTAGGAAAGCAAACAACGCGAGCCTCGGACAAAGGGATCCCCCCCCCCCCCCCCCGCCCGCATCACCGACAGGAAAACACTTTTCCGATAGATGGAAACTGTGGAAATTCTCCTTGCGAAGCAGGTTATGTAACAGATTGCGAAGCTTAGGAAATTACAATATCAATTACAAAAATATTCCTAACTTTTATATTGTACCCTTAAATATTCACCTGATCAAAATTATCATTATGTACAATCCTCCAGAACTTTCATTTAATTGACCATAAAACGACTATCAAAACGAACTTCTCGCACCAGAGTTAAAATGTTAATACACACTCTCTAACATAGCGGAAAACAGAATAAAAATTATTTAAAAGTCCAGTAACGAAATCAGTAATTTTTCTGAGTAACTCGTTAATTTCCGTCGACTGCTGCTTTTCCAAGGTATTTTCAATTTCGCCAAGCTCCTGTTATCCCGGTAAGGTCTCTAGAAAAAAATAAACAGGGCAAATAAGGTCTAGCATGCGAGTCCTTCGCGACTTCCTACAACCTGTAGCTCTATGATCTCCTGGTGAAAGTTCACCAAAAAAAATAGAACGCCCCACAGGGTATCGTTGAACTTCGTAAAGACCCTTTCGAATTTTCGCCTTCTTGGCTTCATGGTCCCCTAGTGGAGTTATCCCCAAAAAGGAGAACAGTTTGGTGGTTATCGGACGGGGCCGTGAAAAATTTTCTTTCTTACCTACGCGGGTCTTCTAGCGTCCTAATACTTTGAAAGATGTTAATCCGCTTCATTAGATATACGCGGTTATGTTTGTAATAAAGTCGATACGAAGAACCGTTTGTTGGTGTTGAGGCAATTATGTATTCGGTAGGGAAATTAAATTAACAAGTTCTCCGCCATGGACACCATGGAGACGCTTCCTCCTCAATTATGGTATCCTGGCTATCATGGTGACGTCTATGGTGTTTCTCCACCATAGCACCCGTAGTCCCCGTAGTGGAGAAAACTGTGTATGGTGGCCATGAAGATTTTCGTTTGAAATGAAACCTGTTTTCCGCGATGCGATTAAAATGCTTGATAAAAATCGTTCTGGGAGATCAAAGAATTTATTATTTATAGTTATTGTATTTTATAATGGCTTGTTTTATGTCTTAATATTATTTTTATAATAAGAGGTGCGTTGAATAATTAGTTGCAATGAAACGGTACTATTTTGTGATAAAAGAAGATTTTTATTTATGAACAACATAAAATAACAGTCTTTTACTCTATTAAGTTCAACCTGTGTGGTACTATGTATGTACATTGAACGGTTACGAACGACCACATTATTTTTTTTATTTCGGTATTCAATGTAAAATCGTGGTTCAATTTCAAATTGAAATAATAAGTACTTACAGGTGCGTACTTTAGCTACTGAGAAAGTGAATTATACGCGTACAGCGAACGAAAAGCGAAACGAAAGAAAGAAGAAGGGAATGAGTAACAGACGTAGCAACGAGGGGAAGGGGTGCATCTAATTTGATTTAATTAGAATAAATTTGCTTGCATAAAAGGCAGCAGAGAAGGGCATGCTCCACACGAACTATATTAGCCTGATAACTAAATTTATCGAATTATGCGTAGCTGGTTCATATCGGTGTAGATTGTAGATTGTAACGAGCAGAATGACTCAGGACACCTTTGAACCGATGAGACACTGTGTATCGACCAAGCAGCCACCGATTTCCCCTGTACCTTGCCTTTAACGAGTAATACCCGATGACTACATACATACATATATTCGCCCTCCCCCGAAATTCAGCGCGTCCGGAAAATTTTTGTACCGATAATAAATAGTATATAAATAAAAATAAAGGAGACACGGGAACCATCGACACCCCGAAGCAACTCATGAATTTATCCAGGCCCATAGAAATACCTGTCACAAGGGAATTAAATATTCCCACCATCAAATCGTCAAGTCCGCTAACATTCAAGACGCGTATAACAAAATTATAAAAAATATAAATGTTTATAGTACACATTCAAATAATTCGAATAGTGAATTTATTCGAAGCACGATTAAATATTCTACATATTGTTTTGTTTATACTTTAATTTCTCGAGCTGAAAATTGTTCTGCGGATGTAACTATGGGCTCGATCCTCAAAAGTTTATGGTAAGCCATGATTACGGTCCCTGGGCGTGGTGGCGGTCTTTCAATGGCCACCATCGAAAAAGTGTCCCTACTCCTACTCTTTTATGTTCTCCTTGCTCCTAAGTGGTACGACCTTCGACGTAGTCCCTTAACCCTTTACGCTTGAGCTAATTAACACCATTCGACGAGGTCGTTAATTACTTTAATGGCGTTGGGGCACGTGAACGCCAACGCAAACTTAACGCGCAACCATAGAGAGAGTCCAAAGCCGTGACGAAAGTGGAAAGCTTCTCTTCATGGTGACCATGAGACACGTTCCTCCGCTTTCATGATGTTCTGGTACGAGAAGCCACATAGCTTTTGTTCGTGTTGTACCGTGCGTCAAAATGGAATCCGATGGATGAGAACGTCGTCGGTCTCCGTATCGTCTCCAAATTGTGTTTGCTGTCATTTTTTTTCTGCAATGTTTCAATTTTAAAGTTAAGGTTACAATAATTATTATATGAAAGTATTTATTGCGATAAAATCATAAGCATTCGCTAGCAACATTTATGATTTCTCAAGGCAGATACGCACCGAACACATTTTTTTAAATACAGAAATAAGAGCGAAATTGGAAAGATAACTTGATGATAGTTCTTAAATAATAATATTGTATATTACTGTTTATTTAAGGTGTTGAAATATCTGGAGTTTAATTTCTTAAACGATACTCTAATAGTAGTGATTTGAACGAAGTTTTTACGGTACCTTTAATCATAAATTAATGCTCGAGTACCTGAATTTATTGACTTGCAAGAATGCCACTCGAAGACCCTTCTCACAGGATACTTCTTGCTCCTCATGTTATCCGAGTGATTCAGGACTCGAGTATTTATCGCGTTAACCCTTTGAGTCAACCCTACCAGGTCAAATGGCAATGTTCTCGCATCATGCTCTAATTTCGTCCCTTCCCAGCCCCATTTCCGATTACGTTGACCGATTATTCAACCTCGAAGAACTCCTGGCTGTCCTTGGTGCCCTGGTAGCTTTCTAGATCATCTTGAACCCCTTGGGACAGACTTCTTTTACCTTTCCTCTTTCATCTTCTTCAGCATTCTCACGGGTTCAATCACTTCCAATCTTTCAATAGAAATCCATTCATACAATTTTTCCATTCTCACTAACAATATTCGCGTTGACTTTTATAAATTCATGAGAGACAATTTTTTAAACAAACCAACTTCAGTATCGCAATTATTAACGTAGGTTTATAGTTTAGGGTTTTATAGTTTTAGGGCTGGTTTAGGGCTGAAACAGCACTGTTAAAATATGACTCCTTACTTTCTTTGTCTAAATACATATGCATACTTCTAAATACAGGATTTAATAGTTCCTATAAAAACAGGTCGTATTGTCCTTTTTACTATAAAAGATAATCATTTGGCATAGTACAGATCTTTCAGTGATATTACATAGTTACAATGCTATGCAATAAAAGTTTGCGAATAAAACGAGGATTTTAGGTGAAAAACTCACACGAAATACATACTCACTGCAATATTAAATTGATCTATTCCAAAAAACATAAAGTAGAAAGAAGTCTATTTTATCACCGAGTAATTTTTATAAATGCAGACTACCGTGACAAAGACCCTAAACTCCGACGCTTCTACTCTTTTGCATTTGACCCATTCAATTTTGTCATAAATACATAAAATGCAACAATGAATTACAAGTAATAAATGTGCAATAAACCTAGCAGTCCAAGTAGAAAAAGTCTTTGTCCTTTTCGCAACGTTCCCGAGTGGCTGAATGGAAATGGGAACAGCAGGAGTCGAGAGTAGAAGCAACCCTAAACGTCCGAGCGCGGCAGGATCCTTCCTCCTGATCCTGGTGCCTTGTTCCCTAGAAATTCGAGATAGCTTAGAAACCGGCCCTTTCCTCGCATCGACGCAGGAACCCCGAAGCCTTGACTGCTACTCGAAACCCGTCCCCCTTTTCCACACATCGTATACGATGAGCCGCGTCGTCGTCGTCGGTGTCGTCGTCGTCGTCGTCGTTGTCGTCGTGCTACCGCAAAGGCCTCCTCTTCGAGCTTCCTGCTGCTCTGCTTCATATGTGGAAGGCTGCGTGTCCCCGAGTCACATGTTTCCTAGCATGCGTGTCACACACGTGCACTCTTGCCACCCTAAACGCATATGCTCCATGCGTTCCCCATTTTTTCCTCACGGTCTCATTCCGTCTCCACAAACAACTATGCGCTACTGCAATGCAGATGGTGTCACTTTGATATTTTATGCACAAGCATAACCGCCATACGATCGTTAAAAACAATTGAACAAAACATCCTAGAATGACGCTTCATACATTTTTGTTTTACAGTTCAAATCGACACATTGTTGTTTGTGGATCGCGGAACTTTAAGCGAAATAAAAATTGCCCGTGTCAATTGTAAAAATGCATTTCCTTTTTTAATCATTTTAATAAGTTGGAAAAAATATATGAACGTCTAATGGGTTTTCAGTTTTGTATCTGATCAATCCATTGTTTCTATAAATGCATAAAATCTGCAATCTATTCATTTATAGTAGCATGTTTTAAATTTAGAGAGTTCGTTTTTGGAATTTGAAAATGGGCGAATTTTTACCCTGAAGAACGAGGGTCAAGGTAATTAAATAAAGAAGTTTTAAAAGACAGTTTTGTTTATTTGTATGGGTGAGATAGATTTTTTAATATTTCTTTTTTTATCGAATTGTTTTCGGTTGCTTCTACCTTTTTATTGCAATCTAGAAAACACAGATAATTTTGGAAATTTTTAGATTGTATGTATCGTGCATCGATGTTCTCGATGCACTATAAATACATAAAGAATTCTACACTGTAACTATTACAAAATATTTCTTCCGCGTTGAATTTGAAGGCCCATAATTTTTCTAAATCCTTCATGTCCGCACTTATGTTTTTAAAAAAACAAGAGTTTGTCCAAATATTTTTACTCGGATTGTGAATGTATCGATCTTGATAAAGCGGGCCATTGCGATTTGGGATTTTAAAGGAAAAATCGTGTTGAGAAGGTGGTTTTCGTGAACAAGGCAGCCCTATGATACTCCTCCTGCATCGGATGAAACTCTGGTGGAAAAGGTCACGTTGGAGACCTTTTTCCATATTGATTCTAGCCATTCGTGGCATTTTTTTTACCTCTGCACCCTTATGGTGCACCTCCTGATCAGAACAACCCCTAGTCCTCTGTGAACTCCTTTCTCTTAAAATAACTTGAAGTATACGGAAATATTAAAGATCATGCGCTAGATATTAAATACTAAAGTTCAATCTTTTATACTAAAAATAGGTTATAAGAGAATATAAAACATAATTTATACATATGCATAGTGAACATTATTTTTATACATTATAATACCCTCACCGCCCAACCAACTTAATATAAATTGTATTTGCGATTGTTTGACAATGCTTTAGGATTGAGGAACAACTTTTTACAACAAACTAATTGGCATAAAAGATTTGATAATGGAAGAATTTTTGAATTGTATGTACATATAAATGACAATTGATGGATGTCTCTCAATAGGATAATTTATAATTTGTAAGTAAACTGTTGTCAATTGTTGCTATACAATAACAAATATATGAGGAAAAATGAGTGTTCGGTTTTCCAGGATACCCCGTGCCAGGATTCCACTTCCTCCTGCCTCATAGTTCCTTGTTATCAAAGTAGATCAGTCGATCTAGAAATTTCTGTACTACGTGACACCACTGGCAACTGTACTTGTCTCTAAAACACTTCTTAACATTTAAAACATCAACAATGACTCAATCAACTCTCTACTAATTTAATAACTTTCTTCAAAAGTATACAATCCAGAAGAATCATAATCTAATAATTTAATCTTAACGCCAACTCTGCCCATAACAAAAATAAAATTTTACAGCACGAATTTTCTATAACAATTTTTCAAATACACGGTAATTCCACCGAGCACAATAAAACTTTTTAACTGATATCTTTGTTCTGATCGCCGCAGAGCAACCATACTTCCTCCGTTTAAAGTTTAAACAGGCTTCACTCTCCCTATGAACATAACAGATGTAGCAGACATAAATACAATTGGGTAATTACAAGTATTGAATAAAATCTTGTTGATGCAAACAGTTTGTTACGGGGAAAACGTAACTGAAGGGAGAACAAGCACTAAACAACGCGGTCGTGTAGGTGTTGAAAACAAACTCGGATTCTTCGACTGACACAAGAATTCTGCTGGTTTATTTTTGGTGAACAAACTTAATTACTACTTCTTATCTACGGAAAGATTTCGAATGCGCTGGTTTTTGAGGGTGGGCGAATACAGTAATCGGGTATTAATCATCAAGGGTGACGTGCAAAGCAATCGATGACTGTTCTGGTGAGTACGCGCTGCCTCATCGGTTCAGGGGTGTCTTGAGTCATTCTGGTCGTTACACATCCCCCTTCTTAGATTGGACTTGGTCCTCCAAGCTTAGGCGTTTCTTAAATATCAATGGACTAGATCGTTTGATGGTGGGAATATTTAATTCCTTTATGTCGGGTGTTTTTATGGGCCTGAACAATAACTCCATATCTCCGGTCTGAAATTCCGTTGAGTTGCTTCGGGGTGTCGATGGTTCTCTTGTTGTTATTGACTGGTTGGTTGTTTGCATAGTTGGGTACAATTCAAATAAAAAGTATTGGAAATAGTAATTACAATACTTTTACTCAAATAAAGTAGTATTTCAGCATTTATTTTATTTCTTAGTTCTACATAGAAGAATAGTTGAAATTTATTTATATATTTATTACACATGTGTAGAAGGTATTAATTGAAGTAATATTTGCTGTGCGATGTTTTAGAAATAATTATTCGAAATAATAGTTTTCGTAGAATGTATTAGGAATAAATATTTGAAATAATATTGTTTTAAGGATTTATGAATATGAATTATTTCAACTAGTATTTCGTAGTATTTTATTTACAATAGTCATCAGAAATATTAATTTTTTTTATAATTATTAAAGGAAGTCGGGACTGACCCGTGGCAGTCGGGTGATAGCACACACAAATGATTTTTGAGAAATGGTTCCGTTGTGGATTTTAACCACTTACTTTATAATGTACAAGCGTAGTTATGAATGTCTAGATATATCCATAGCTTATTTCGGTGAAAGGTAGTGCTGAAGTTTCATTCCACTAATAATGGCAGAAATATTTATTCCAAGTAACTATTTTAAGTTCGTGTTGAGAAACACATAATTGAAATACATATTTCATACACTTGGGAGATTAAATAAATATTTCAAATAGTATTTCCACTAATACGAAAATAAACAGATATTTCAAATTATTCGAAATAACATAGTTTTGGAAATAATCTCTGAAAATATTTTTATTTTTTATTTCAAATACTATTTTACGCAGCCCTGGTTGTTTGGCAGAAGAGGTTGATGCACACATTCTTGGGTATAAGTATATTTCTTATTAATTAAGTATATTTCTACCGATTCCTGTGGTCCCGCTCCCACATTTCGGCTTTCAAGGCATAGCCTTGGGCTTCCGAGATGTTGCCCGGTTTGCTCGGATACACCAGTACAGCGAGTTCATAACGCAAATTTCTAACATATATCCTAACCGATTCTTTATCTAATATACTGAGAGCAACCTGCCTAGTAGTAGATCGAGTATGCTCATTTTGCGTCGCGTATCGGTATTCGTTCAGTTGTTGTCTAAAGCGAAGATTGTAATTTACCACGTCTTCTGTGCTTCCCTGAATCACATTACATAACTTTTCTCTCGCGTCGTCCGGTGAGACAGTTGGATACACGTATGTCCGCAATGCTTCGTATAATTCGTCATAACTATTAATTTGGAAATGCCGAATGCTTCTTTCCGCTTGCTCGATGATTTTCGTGGAAATTATTACGGAGAGCAAGATATCTTGTTCGTAACAAAAGGACCTAGCGGTTTTGACCATACGAATAAAGTCTTCAACTCCGGAGTCGTCACTTACTCTGAGAGGTTCGATCATGTCGATTACGTCTTTGGACTTCTTCAATCGACGTTCCTCATACCTGGACTCCATACTGTTGCAAACCTCACTAGAATGTTGCTGAGATGTGTTTGGTGGAGGTAGTCGATGGTGGCGGTCCTTGAACGATCCGTCTTCTTCGTCCAGTTCTCTTTTGTCTACAGGATGTCCAGCAGCAGTGTTAACGTTCGTAGCCGTGGTTTCATCGTCCGCGAGTAGCGGTCTAAATTTCTTGTACATCGTCAGAATGTCCTGTCTCCTCTGTTCATTCTCGGACGCCAGTATCGCGATATTTTCTGAGATTTTCTCTTGTTGCGTGGTCAGAGTTTGGAGAGATTTGGTGATCGCCGTGAGGATTTCTTCGAGAGGAGTGGACATTTTGGTAGCGGTTGCGGGTAAGGGTTCTTCGTCACTGGTGTCAATGACAAGGGAACGATCCCGGTACTTATTGAAAGCCAGTGTTTGGCCTTACCCTGATTTCTTCCTGGTCCGTTATACAAATCGTGACGACCTTCAAGACTTGACCCTCAGCTTCCAACGGGTTGGATCAGATTGTCTCCGAGTTTTCTGGCCGTCCTCTTGTATACATATACTATATACCCTTGGTCCGTTGATGCCGATGTATGGCTTCTGATGGGCTCTCCTGGTCCGTCTTCGTGGTCAATCAGCCGTGGTTGTTTGACGTTGAAGATTTTCTTCCAGCCGACGAAACGGTATCCTAACAGGATCGCCAAAATGTTATAGGGAAAACGTAACTGAAGGGAGAACAAGTACTAAACGATCGCGGTCCGTAGCTACGCGGTCGGATAGGTGTTGAAAACAAACTAGGCGGTCTCTTCGACTGACACAAGAACTCTGTTGATTTATTTTTGGTGAACTAACTTAAATACTACTTCTTATCTACGGAAAGGTTTCGGATGCGCTGGTTTTTGGGGGTGGGCGAATACAGTCATCGGATATTAATCATCAAGGGTGATGTACAAGGCAATCGGTGACTGTTCTGGTGAGTACGCGGTGCCTCATCGGTTCAGGGGTGTCTTGAGTCATTCTGGTCGTTACACATCCCCCTTCTTAGATTGGACTTGGTCCTCCAAGTCTTAGGCGTTTCTTAAATATCAATGGACTTGATGGTTTGATGGTGAGAATATTTAATTCCCTTGTAACGGGTGTTTTTATGGGCCACGACTAGAGATACCCATTTCACGTGTATTGAAAATACACGTGTACACGTGTAATTAATATATCCGTGTAGAAGTCCGGATCCTATTTAATACACGGATACCCGTCTACTGAAATACACGTGTTCACGTGTATCAAAATATACGGATAATACATGTATAACCGTGAACTTGAATATACGGGTACACGTGGATTATCTGTATATTTTTTTAACAAAGTTACAGTGAATTAAAGTTTTTATATTAAAGGTAAACAAATTTACATATCACACAACCGAATGTATTATTATTATTAATAAAATTAATATTGGTACTCGTGTATTATCCGTGTAGCTTGATACACGTGTACCCGTGTATTATCTGTGTGTTTCGATATGCGTGTACACGTTTACTTCAGTACCCGTGTATCCGTGTACAAAGATGTACACGGATTAAAATACGGATATATATTAATACACGTGAACACGTGAATACGTGTATCCTCAATACACGTCTAAAACCGTGATCTCTAGCCACGACAATAACTCCATATCTCCGGTCTGAAATTGTGAACGAATACAGTCATTGGGTATTAATCATCAAGGGTGATGTACAAGACAATCGGTGACTGTTCTGGTGAGTACGCGGTGCCTCATCGGTTCAGGGGTGTCTTGAGTCATTCTGATCATTACAAGTTGATACACTGACCATATGCGGTGTCTCTACATTGTATACATGTCAGAGTGTAAGAATCAGAACAGCAACATCATATCCGTAGACTTTAATCCCTAAGCATTATTTTATTCTGCTTCTCTGTACATCTTTTATCCATAAGCTAGCTTGGCAATCTTTAATCTTTCTTTTTACTAAATCTATTTTTATTAACGGTAAAATTTTTTACAGATCCTGCACAGTGCATCTCATTTATTTAATAAACAATATAAAAATGTAATTAGTGAACCAATAAACCAATAAACCAATCCTATCGCTTCTTAAAGTAACACTTTACCTATTAAAAACTTATCCGTAAATTAGTGTACAATTCTCTGAGAAAGAACTTGAAAATCTGTTTTAAAAAATAATTAAAATTAAAAAACCTTAAGGGAGCTTCTTGGTTTATGACCAAAATTGTCATTACTGTTAAACAATGTTTTATGAAATTCTCAGCTGTGAATCAGAAACTCCTATAATCCTTTAAACAGCTGTACATAAGTAACCTAATTAGAACGGTTTCCTTTATTTCGATCGACAATGTTGAATAATTCTAAATAATGTTATTGGCGCACTGGTACGATCCTTTATTACTAATTAAGCAATTTTGCAAATTGTTACATCAACTAATTTTCAACGTTTCGGTCTGAAATTTAGACCATCTTCAAGAATAACTTTGTGTAATTGCGTCTGTGAACAATTTTTATTATCAATTAATTATCATCTGGTTGACTAAGCCAAATGTAGGAACAGAAAAACAAAAAGAAAAAGAATGACCAAGAAAATTATGTATAAAACTCACTTGCTTAAATACAAATTTTTAATTGTATATACTTCCAAGTGTTGTTAAACCCATGTTGGTTCCATGCCGGTGACAAGTGCGGCAATAACATTATTTAGAATTAACCTAATTAGAGCTCGTACGATTCGCTACTGAAATCTCCTCTCCATCTCACCGTCAGACCTTTAAGACTCCTGTCAGCAGTCCTTAACACCCCCAAGATCTACATATAGAAATTATCTGTAAACTTCGGTTATGAATCCATTTGCCAATGATCCCTAACTTTCCCGTTAACGGGCGCCTGTAAACCCGAAATAATTACCTACCGACCCCGTTCACCGATATTGTTTTACGGCTGCCGAAATGATCAGAACGAGTAGAGGACGTTAGGGGGCCATTTCACGACCACGCCCAGCATTTGAAAAAGCTTCTTCGCATCTTATGCTACCCTGGTCACTAATTAGGGAACTCTATTCAGTTGATCCCGTGGGGTGGCGCCTTACTACGACCCTGCGAGAACTTCTATGCATTCTAATAGGATTGGAATAATGGTTTGTCCTTCGAATGGTTATGAGCCGCCGCTTCATGAATACAGCATGAAGGCGGCTCTATATATGTATAGTCTCGCCCTGGTAATAATAAACTAATAGATAGCATTCTTGTGACTCGAATAGGAAGCCTTTGGTAACGAAAGTTACGACTGCTAACTACAGCTTCGATCGGTTTCTTCCACAGGTTTCACAGGTTCGATCACATAGGTCCTGTGTTATTGAACATAGAACGTAGAAGATTCGAAGAATAAAATTCATTCAGGCGTCTAAAAATCAGTTAAACTCGCAACTTTTGTCAACATCGACTCTTTAACTATGTACGTGTGTAGATGGAAAAGTCGGTTAACATTCCTCACATCTATCACTCCTTGCTTGGTTACTTAACCCCTTGCCCTACGATTTATTTTACGGTTTCAGTGATTAGAACGTTTTTGTAGTTCGCAATTTCCTAAAAAAAGAGAAAATTTATATCTATTGTATGCCTATACATGTTCTCCAATAACTGTACAATTAACAAAATCAAAATAGAATTTCATCTCGATTTAAAGGAAATTAATAACATAGGTACATATTTATTAATCTTCGTTCAGAATCTTCATCACGAGTCTGATACGTTATTGTAGGACAAGGGGTTAAAACCGTGCTAGGTAGTTAGTAAAGACGACAACTTATATTTAATTAAATTAACTTGTACAAAAGTTGTAGCTTGTGGCAGAGCTGGCTGAAGACTTGAGATGAAAACGCAGAAAAACCTGTTACAGGATGTGAAATTCGTGGTGGAGGTTGTCAAACAAAGTGGGGGAAAATTGGGGGCGAGCTTTAGGAAAATGGTCGAGACGTTGTCTTAATGTATACGTGTTATGGCGCCGGAAAGTCGCACAGAAACTGGACGAGTCCCGTCGCTTAGAATCTCAAGAGCCTTCGACCCTTCGACTGATTTATTACCTCTAGTCGGGTGGTTGAAGTCTTAGGATTTGGTGGGAAACTCATTGTAGAGACACTTTCGTGTGTCTCGTATCACGTTGCGTCCCAACAAACTATTTATTTTTTATGACGTTACGTGCTTCAAATCACATTCTAAAAAATAAACTAGCAAGGTATCGATCTATTAGGGTAAAAACACTCCTTGCGAATAAATGTACAAGTCAATTTTTAATTTTTTAGAAACTGAAATTAGGTAAAAATGCATTTCCCATTTTTAATAATTTTAACAAGTTGAGACCATATTATCATCGTTCAATTCTTCGAGTGTCTTTATAATTTCGCAATTGACCGATCCATTTTTGTCATAAATGCATAAAATCCGCAGTCCAGGCATCATGGTTGAAGGCTGAATAATGTACAACTACAAGAGACATATCTAGCATCTTCCGATTCGTAGTCGCAGCGCGTTTGCCATTTTTGCGGACTCGTAGCTGACCAAGACCTCTTGAATGGCGACCGCCGGCCCGGCGCCATCTTGTTTTCCCCCGAGAAGCGATCGGTAGGTTCGTTCTTGCGATCGCCTAGGGCCCTAATACCTTGGTGGTTGAATTTGACCGTGGGCGATGATCGTTCTCACGGTTGGCCTCGAGGAAGAAACCGGGCCCGGTCTGACAAACCGTAGGGCCTCTCGCAGGGGTCGTGGGAGGGTTCGAGCGTTTCGTCCTTTTCGCCTATCTTTCCCCGACGGGCCGCATATAAACGAACAGGACCTTTGAACCCGGCCGTGGAATTTCGCCGGCGTTCGTTGCCGGCTCGTCGATAATTTCGCAATAGGCAGAACACACCAGCCACAGCCACCACGTTGCCGCGCGCGGACAGTCGGTGAAACCCGAGCCTGGGGATGCCCACGGTCATAATTTCTGCTTTACGGCTTTCGGGCTCCGGAAAAATCCTGGCCCACGGTCCCCGAAGGATAGCATCTCTCCAGAGCCCTTTATCCGCCGCTCTGTCGCTTCCCTTCCTTTTTTTTCTTCTCTTCTGTTCTCTTCTCTTCCTCTCCATCGTCTCGAAGAAGCTTCTTCTTGAAGTGTGTGTGTGTGTGCGTGTGCGTGTGTGTGTGTATGCCACGGGGCGCATCGTGGGAATTCGAGGACGAGCCCCGTGAGAAAGCGGCTTCGAGCAGAGATCGTTTCTTCTCAGGGTTACTAGGGAATCAGTCAATACAAGGAAGCTTCTTCGGAGAGAGACCTTAGGGAGGGGAGGTTGCGTTTGGGAGGACGGGGGTGGTGTAGATTGGCGTAATTGAACGGAGTCGCTTGTCTCGTTCGTCAGATTATGCGTGGCCAGATGGCGAACGATAGAATTTGCTTGGTGGACACTCTGGACCTCGTTTCTTCCCTCAGAATATTGAATATTCTATTTTGCTAGTGAAAATCCCAGTGAAACTAACCCCCTGATTGCCATGTCTGTTGACACATTGTCTACCGAAGCCTATGGACAAAGGATCTTTTAATAGATTTCTCGACAGCAATAGCAGCTTCCATCGCGAACTAAAGTCACCCCCAGTAACATAATCTTGTAAAATAATTTCACTCAGACTCATCACGAGTCTGACTCGATGTTATAGTGGAAGGGGTTAATAATAATCCTCGTAACATTAACAGTCCTACAAACGACTAGGTTAGAGTTCTGGGTAAGGTAAAAGCAGGAATCGTTTCATCTATGTCTGTGGAATTATTTCAGAGCTTCTATATGTATAATAGTATCGAAATTATCAATATTTGCATTTTTAATATGCTGCACACGTTCTTCACATGCAGAAGTCTTATGTTCGGATCGTGCTAAGGGATGCAGAATTAGAATAGCAGTCAATTACTGTGAAAATTTTTAGAAATTCTGATTAGGTTGGCCTATTGCCAATCTAAGCTCTATATTGGGTTGGCCAAAAAATTATTCTACTCATTGTAACCCTGAAGAGAATTGTACAGCAGGGGGTTCAATCTTGTCACTTGTCAACTTTCATTTTGTTTCGAAGTAGAAACAGCTCTATGTTGATTATAATAAATCCCTGAAGAAAATTATACAACAAAGGGTTAGCTCTGCCAGTCAACGAGTAATGTACACCCTCTAAGTTTTATTTCGAAGGAGGTAGATCCTACATATGTACGTATGCAGACTAAAATTAACAAAATTAAATGCAAATTTTCTTTTTCTCCCGAGAATTTAATAGAGACAAAGAAGATTTAACGCAACCCTGACGAGAACTATAGAGCAAATAGTTAGCTCCGGTGGATCGAGGGGAGGATAAACACATTCGAGCATCGACGATCAGTTACAGTTACCACCCCGATGTTCGAAAGATCTCCTCGATCCTCCTGAGGTCTTGGTAACCCTGAGAAAACGACGCTGCCCTTCGAACCTCTATTCTCACGCTCGTCGGCTGCCTTTATCTCCCGGCTGTCTTCAGGTAGTAGACAGTCTTGCTCTCCGTCTTGCCTCTAATCTCCGTAAGGACATCTGGCTCCTTTTTTTCCAGCGAATTCCTTGACGCTGCTCAACCTACGAAATTCCTCGAACAAAATTCCCGGTATTCACGGCTTTCCAACGGTTCCCTTCTCCGTCGTATAGCCATGTCCTTGGCGAAGGGACAGAGCACGTTTTCTGTAATATGAAAAATGCTTTCCGAGAAAAACAGGCTCGTTAGGTCCGTTCCCGTATTCATTGCCGGGAGAGAGAGAGAGTCGTCCGTAGACCGTTTTCCAAGGGACACACGGTGAACAGGATTCTGTATGAATATTCCAACGGGGTCCCGTCTGGAAAAAAGATCGTTCGTTGCTGGAGACTGTAGAGGATCCAGTCGTGTGTTCTGCGTGGCCGATTCCCACGAGCCGTGAGAACCTCGGTTCCGTGGTTTGTGCGTTCTTCCCGCGCTCGATAGAGAAACATAAGCGGAAAAGAGCGTTCTTCTCGGACATCTTGATACCCGATCCTCCCAAAGAATTAATCAGGAAAATTTCGACAGCTTGAAGACCCACCTGGCACCCTTAACAGGTCCAAAATCGAAGCAATTTAATCAATAAAATGGACATTGACGAGTTAAGACTTTTGTAGGATGCTGGATGACTCTTTCAGACTTATTGCTCTTCACGGACCTTAACCAAATTTGATGAACTGGATTAACATTGTACTATTTTACTTGAATCGTTGGACACACAATTCTGTCTTCTATTCCTAGGAGTATTCTTGATTTACGCGGATCTCTTACACCGAAGGGGTTAAACGAAGAGGATCCGAGGCCTTAGACTATTTGTTTGATTAGCTCAGGTGCAAATGATTATGTACCACGATGAACTTATGGCTTGAACAAACAGAGAGCATTGCACATGCAATTTCGCAACTTGAAAATCGCATGGCGCCAGGGAACGTTGCGAATTGCCCTGTAGGTCCCACGGACGCAGGCCTTCTCACGATTATTGGAGGAGCATGTGCAACAAGAAAGTACGCAGAAATCCGAGAGCGCGAGGAGAGACAGCGATCGGAGCCTTTTGATGTCTCGTTTTCTTTCTTTCTTTTTTTTTTCTTCTTCTTTCCGCACGGCACGTGCTCCACGGTCGGCCGACAAACGCAAGGAATGTTGGGGCCAATAAACGCCGGAATGCGTTCGCCGGCTACGGACAAATCATTCCCGAAGACTGTCACGCTCCCGGCGAACCGTGAGAACGAAAATGCACGGCTCGGATCGGCGTTCTTCTCACGTTCATCAGAGCGCCAGAACGGGGAAGGAGATCGACGCGAAATTTGAAGCTGCAACGATGCATTTTCGTCCATCGGAAACGCTCACCCCAAGCCTTCGTCTTCCCCCGCAACGAGAAACAAAATTTTTCCAGTACGCCATTTATTATCGTTCGGAGACGTTTGACAGAAACATTGAACACTCTACGATGATCTATTTAGGAGTTTGATACATTCGTAATTTGCAAACCGATTTGAATTATGCAAACGGAATTTTTCTTTTGACATGCAATTTGATTTCGATGGGAGACGTTTTGTACAATACAGACTTCCATTGCTCTAGACTCTAGACCAATTTATTTATGATTTTCAAAGCCGATTCTCTTCGCGAGAATGGCCCTTTTTATACATTATACAGTGTAGAGTCAGTCTCATAATTGATGGCACACACCGATTTGTTCAACACTTTTAATCGTTTGTAACTCATAAATCTATTTCGATGATATTCTCTGCATGCGAATGTATGTATAGCCTATACGAATCTTAGAAAAGTTTTTTAAATTTTCGTTACAAGCCCAAAAATAAATAAGAAAGTTTAGAATCGCAACTTTCACCATCTTTTCCGTAACTCGGACTAAGCGTAATTTTTTCAAAATTTTCATTACAAATCATTTAATAAACTAATTCATCCGGCTTTGAAGAAAAGCTGAAGTCGTTTGATCCATCTACATATAAAAAAGTTATTCTGATTTAAAGTGTGTGCCATGGATTATGAGACTGACTGTATACATATGTAGTATAAATGAATGTAATATCGATAGATTGAGTACATTGCATGTGAGTTAAGAGCTACAAAAGACACGTACAATACATATTGTATCTTTTAACCCTTAGCACCCGAATGGCGACTTTGAGACACCACTGAAAATTGCTTTGCCATTCTTCAAAATATTGTTCAGATTATTATTTTTGTTCGTATTTAATAAACTACTAGACATTTACATATTACACGAGATATTATATCAGTTTCATATGAAAAAAATTTTTTAAAAATGTCTAGAATGGAAATATTCTGGAATAGAAAAATCTTTCGTTTTTTAGTTAACCCCTTGCACTATAATACTGAGTCGGACTCGTGACTAAGATTTCGAAGATAGTCTACTAAATATTCATGCTACTAATTTCCTTTAAACTTTAAATTGAAACAAAATTATATTTTCTTGTTGTTGAAACCATTGGAGACTGCATAGCTATAAATTACATACAAACTTCTTTTTTTCTAAGAAATTAGAAACGACAAATAAGTTCTAATCACTGCAACCGTAAAATGAATCGTAGTGCAAGGGGTTAAAATAGCTCTGAGTGCAAAGGGTTAAAAGAAGCCTTATGTGTCTGATGCTAGGGAAATTCTCTTTGACGTTTCATAAATTTCATCTTATTTCGCACAAACGTTGGCCACGCGTCCAACAAACGCATAGAACGGCAGAGCCATGGGGGTAATAGAAAGCCGGCGCGGCGCGGTGTGGCGGGAACTTGTCAATAGAAGGCCTTAGAACTGCTTCTTACGCGGTCCTACCATCCTGTCAGCTTTACGACTGGAAACATAACATAGACGTCAAAGGATCATTGTTATCCAGAATACCGTCGTTACGGGTTCCATTGTGATTCACAGAGGAAAGTGTGTGCGTCACGGTTTGTAACAGGCCCGCGCGTTTCTGTCTGTATACATTCCGTTCAGAAATTCACCAGCTAGAACCATCTACTTCCCTGATTCTTGTTTACAACGCGTCACAATTTTGTGGGGTGGCGACCACCATTTACGCTCCTTTACAATGTGTCACATCCACCTAACGGCGTCCCTTACAGTCACTGTACAGTCCACTGTCTAAAAAAAAGGCAGAAATACGGAAACGTAAACTCGTATTTTATGTGAGATGTAAATTGAAATAGTATATGTCTGAGTAAAACAGACATATTACAGTCAAGACTAAAATGGACCGATACAGTTGTAATGATAGACTAGTGTGTATATTTGTAGGGATGTATTTTGATTATTTTGAACAGTCGAATTTTTGAGAAATTACATTTTATTATTACAACGTGAAATTTCGTGCAATTTTTGCTCTCTTGCAAGTTACAAGATGTTACATGCTTCGCGTGCTCAAATGTATTCAAATACAGTCCGTTGTGATCCACATTCGGAAAAACCCGGCGAAAATTCAAGAACTTTGTAAACTGATCTTCGCAAGAGGTATACATTAAAATATAATATTACTAACTTGATAAAACCTTCGTTCGACTTAAACAACGTGTCACTGGGAGTAATAACGTATTTTAGTAGTATGTAGTGGTAGTATAATTTTTTCAGGACACATTTCGGGCAGTTAAATTTTGAAGAAACTAATTTTTATACGAATTGTGCAAACTCTACAGATGTAAATCTAGTCGCGGACTATGGCTAGAACTTCCAACTATGGTAGTTGCGGAAGAAATGATAAAGTAAGGTGTCAAAGTAGCCAACATTGATTAAAACAAAAGTATAATAACTAATGGTAAAATACACCCATTTCACGAAATTTTAAGTCCTTCCAGCACCAACCGAGCTCCAGAAAAATTGAGTGCATGGAGCGTCATTATTGATGTCTGCTTATCAATGAAATTAGCGCCTCCTAATTGCAACTTTTATTTTCTGCAATTTTAGAATTCATTCATTTGTGTCATTTGAAACACAACGGAATGGGAAAAGTTTCAGTGGCTCCTCTCGTCTTTTCCGAATGCTTCCGCGCATCTTCTAATCCCCTGCTGCTTCGACACGCTCGAATGATTTCGAGGAAATTACTGAAGACGTTTGGCTCCACCTGTCCAAAGTAGTCCCGCCCCCTTTTTCGGGGTCCTCGAGACCTCAACAGAGGGCCCAGGTGGTCCTCCAGGTATATTCTGTTCTCCTGATCGCCGCGCTATAGAATATTGACTTTTGACTGTCAATGACACCGATCATCATCAGTTAATCGATGCTGGACACCCGATGCCATCGTCACGATCAATCTTCCGCCAGAAATTCTTGCAGCAACAAACACGACTCGCCTCTATAACAAGTGTCAGTCAACTCAATCAGTGATGATGGGGTTCTATAAGAAGCTACCAAATTTCAGTAATTACCACGTCCGAGGGATTGGTATGTCAAAGTCGAAAGGATTCCTGCGTGAAAAAGAATCATCGGGACAGGTGACAACCGGCAGGTGCTCGTGGAGTATGTTTTCACCTGATCGATGGGCGGAGCTATGCCCCCCACTTACAATTAGTACAAACCCACCTCTTAGGTAAGGAACGGAGGGAAACCAAGAACTAGCAGACACTTCGCCGAGTCTCATGCTCGCCTGGTGAAAATGGTACCAGATTTCTCGACAAGTTTAACCCTTTCACGGATCTGCCAACCCAAAAGGTCGGTTTGCGCCTTCGGTCAGGTGTGGAGCGGTGACTTTTCCTTATTCGTGGTGGTAGACTGTCAAAAGTGAAAACTGTGTACAGGGTGGCTCGCAAGAAAATGGTACCCGACGTCTTGCATTAGATGGTACGAGAAAATGTCTTATACAAACTGTTGATGGGAGAGAAATAGTACGATAATTTTTTTGTTGGTCCACTGACGTATTAACCGTTGAATGAACACCGAGACAAATTTTTATAATGTAGTTTGGTTGGTGAATTTATAATTGTATAGTTACAGTTTGTCCGCATAGAGTATAATAGAGTGTAAAATACATTTGAACTAGAAAAGTAAATACCATTGAAAAATGAACTGGAAAAAGCCGTTGTCCGCAAGAAAATGAAACTATTATCAATTTCTATTTTATTAAAATTTCACGCACTTTCACTTTTTCGTCACCTACAGCCCACCCTGTGCACTCGAACGGCTCAGAAACAAGATTCCCAAGGACGAGCATGATCTCCGAGGTCCCCGACTCTCACGAGCGAGAAATCCCAGCAATCTCATGCGAGCCTGATCTTTCGTCGTCGAAAATTAACCCTTTCTCTGGCCAAGAAACCGCGCGTTTCTGATGCGGGGGCGTTCGAAGAAGCTCCTCGTGTTTCCTACAATCCTGTTATCTGGTCTTCGATTAATTCGTGTTTACAACGTTCTTCACGCCTTCCCGCAAACTTTAACGGACCATTAACGCCCGACTATCGACGTTTCTTAATATCACCGACGTTCGTCGGTCCTCTTCGTCCCCTTCGCATCATTATTTTCTTTTGGAGAGCCAATATGGTGTCCAAGGGTTCCCGTCTCTCGCTGCTGAAATTTCTGACCTGTTTGGTTCTTTCGCTCGCATAGCTGCCTGATACTTAGAGGATATAAAATTTCCGTTAGCGTGATTTTGAAAGCCTATAATAATACTTATGGATTCAAGCGGGCCCGCTCAAGGATTCGGGTCGGCGCTGGTAGTGCATAATATGTACTTACTTTGTTCCGTTCCCTTTGTGTTTATAGTTTTATAGTATTAAGTATGCCATAGTTTTCTATGTTCTTGGCTTACTGTCTTCTTGGAATTTTTCTTACAATTAGTTGACAGCTCCTTGAGGGAACGCTTTAATAAAAATTTAAGAGTATGATTTGTCAGTTTAATTGGAAAATTATATGTATTGGAATTAGGAAAATAATTGTGTATGTTATAGAAACTACAAATTCTGACGCCCCCAAGTTGCCGGAGAAATCTTTGCTTTAATTGTTTTAACTAATCTTCAACTATTTCAACTGAAGTTATCTGAATTATGCGGTCTACCAAAATTTGTTTCTCTTCTATTTTATTGGTAATTGATAAAAATATTTTGCGATAAATAATCGCAATATCTGCTACTCTATAAATATACACAGTATGAATTTTGAAAAAATATAGTATTACGAGGTTCATACGTAGAAGACTGACTAATTTGTATTGTAAATGGTTATTGGAAGTTGTTAGTATAGGCCAGACTATATGTAGGTAGAGATCTAGGAACCATTGGACTAATTTCAGTCAGTTCCTAATGATTCCTAAGACCCTGATACAAAGTCTTCTGTTAATTTATATTTAGAATACCTCTGAGGGCCTGAATAAATTTCGATCGTTCCATCATTGGCCGACATCTTAATATTCTGTGTCGGATACTCTATCGCGGGAATTGAATGATTACATTTTTTATTGAACGCTCTCACAATCAGCTACTGTGCGAGCCGGAGTAGCTTCTTCGTCTTATGGTGTTCTGATCAATGGGGTTCGTCAGATATCCGCTGAAAAATGTTCTGGAAGACTGTGGTGTGTGTGGCGTGCGATCCACCGGACTGTGTGAACCGATCGCAGCTCCAGTGCAATTAATTATTATCAAAATTTGTCATTTAAAATAAAAATGGTTTAGTTTTTTTTCTTGGTGACCGAAAAGTTACAATTTATTACAAGGGAAAATTGTTAAACTAGTTATAATTTGACAGTGATTTTAATTGTACATTATATTGGTAGTGTAAACTGTGAAGCATGAAAATGGCGCATGAACATATACATATGTACATATGTAGCGCACACGCTATGTCTAGGACTCTGAATCATATGATCTCCTAGTCTCGAAGCGTATCTAGGTAGTGAGATTCACCTAACAGTCCCATGCTCAGGCATGTTCCACAAGATAACACAGTGACACACGATCGCGTAATCAGACAGGATCTCCGTTTCCGTCTGCTCGCGTATCTCGAGCCACTAACATTCTACCTCACCCATCAATTAAACTGATAATTCCACAACTATTCAATCCATTTATTTACTCTTTTACCACCATACTATACAAAAGAAAATCTCATGAAATTCAACGGTTCTACATATTTAGCTGACAATTATTGGAATTTTATTCAATTATAATAAGAACAACGTTTTGTTTTTATAGTTGCCACATTTCTACTTCTACAGATTCGTTAAAAAAGGTGGAATTGAAAATCAGCTCTTTCGATAAGCTCACAATTTTATTAGATTACGATGGTAGTTTTGAATTCATGTTGTACCCATATTCTTACGGATTCATTTTAACGAGAAAGAGGTATACATGTAGTAACGTGGGTGAAGGATAGGTGGAAGGACGCTCCAAGGATGTTCATTTTCACCGGCAGGATCAGTGCGAAGCGAAGCCAGAGTAGGCTCCAGGTGTTTCATAGTACCCTAGCAGACTTGTTTACCAAATTGGTTTCTTTCCACCTGAAGATTGAGGAAGGAAGAAACCATAAAGGGGAAGGTCGGCTACATGGTACTCGAGTCGCTGCGCTGTCGCTGGTCGAACATCCGAAGATGCGTTCCTCGGATGTATGATTCCCTGGTATTGGCGAAGCAAGGATATACTTGCGGTCACGTTAGAATAGACTCAATTCCGCGCAGCTCGGAAGTCGGTATTAGTCGGTAGGGTGCGCAGCGAGCGCGTCAACCTCACTCTATTACTTACTCCCCACATGCTCCCCACTTTGTTTAATATAAACATGATATACACTATACACGGTATGGAGTGGGAGATGTGCAGAACGAACGAAAACTGCACCCTTTCAACTAGATAGTCTGATCAAAGTAGACGTTCGGACACTTGGAGCTCTAGTTCGATCTTCTGTTTAAATAAAATACTACAACCTCTATGCATAATTTAATAATCATTAGCTATCAATTAATTCAATTGGATCCTCATAATTAACCATTCATTTTGAAATTGATAAAAATATTAGAAAACAGAAGTATCGTCAACATTTGTAAGAAACGCTATTTTTATAAATATCGCACGTTTTTCTATTAAAAGGATAGTAATGGAAAATTAATCATTGTCTAAGAAACAAATGTGTTACAAATACATATAACATTAATTAATTAGTCATGCAATTTCATTATTGCATATTTAAATGCAAATGCATATTCAATATTCATTCGATTGAAGAATGATCTGATTGTTTAGAAATTATAATTAAACTGCAGATTTCATGCATTTGCAACAAGCACGAGTGGGTGAAATACATACAAAACAAAGAGAGAAGAATCTGAAATAACTGTCACACCATTTTCAACTTTTTAAAAACATCGAGGCAAAAAATTAATTTCTATAAAATGCTGATTGCGATTGAAACAGGGAGGAGTGTACAGTGTCCGCCATCACTGTTTCGAAAGGTACCTCCAAGCACCTCATGCTACCCTACGAAAACTGTTTGCTAGATTCATTTTCTTAAGTACAATAGACGTGAAACCACAAATTATGGGGTGAATAAAGGTCCTTGTACCCTTACAAAATGTAACCCTTGCAAGTATACTAAACCCTGTATCCTGTTCTCCTGCTACGACGATGTTAGAGATGGCGAGGTTCGGCTTGACCACCTATCCCTTTCAAGCTATCATCTATTCTCTGTTTCACTATGCTCCCCACTGATACATATTTTGATCTTTTAAAACCCAGTATAGCAAAAATATGTAAAAAATGAGATGGTTATCTACATTAGATGATATGATAAAGCCTCTAACAGGATAAGACAAATTTCTATCCTCTTTTGTTAGTTCTCAATCTAATCATGAACAACCACACGAGAAATACAATTAAGTACAGTCAATTCAACTTGAACTGAAAACACAATTTGGAGACATATTTTCTTTAGCACGCGAAACTAGAACAATTGTGCTCCGCGTGCACGAACATCCATAAAATGAATTTTACACAGCGGTTGAAGGAACTACGGTGTGGAACAGAAACTCCACTTTTACAAAGTAAAAGACAGAAAAATACAATTAATCTTCACGGTACTCTTTTACTCTGTGTAGTGAAGTATAAGGTGGTGGAGCGACGAGTACAATTAAACCGAAATGAATTGCAATGGTCTATGTCTGCATTCTACATCTACAGGACGATTCGATTTCGCAACAAAAGGAACTTTCCGTTCTCATTCCCGGGGTGAGATACTTCCAAATGCGTCCTGTTATCCTACGAACTCTGTTTACCAACCTGATTTCCTTAAATGGGAGGGAAACCGCAAAGAGTCCTTGACGGTGAATAGGGGATAGTCCGGTACACATAACTCGAAGCCGCCGCGCCACGCCGCCCCGGTCACATGGTCCCCTATTCGTCGAAATCAACGAACCAGCGCGACGTGTTCCTCAACCCCTTGAACTCTCTCTGCGCAAACATAGCGAGGGAGCAAGGCTGATAGGGAACCGGTTTTCTGTTTACATTCCCAGGCAAGTGTGGTCCCATTGTGAACGGAACAGGTGTTTGCATTGAGAAACCTGTTTTGCATATTAGGATGCTGGGTCCTTTGTGCAAGGAGGAATAACTTTCTTGAAACAGAGGGCAATGAATCCTTGCCCGCGACATGGGAATAGGGTCGTACACGCATTCGGCCTTTTTATCATGTATAAATTGCGCAGGAAGTTATAGAGGAAGGGACAGCCGAATGAATGGGACGCTGCGCCATGCCACCTGCATACAAATTCGCGTCTTTGCGAACGATGCATGCAAAAATGTCGAAAGCGACTGTAGTTTTCTGATTTTAGTGGTCGGAGTCGGTTTGTGGTCGTTAGTTTATGTGTTCGAGGTAAATGGTGTAGTCGTATTTAGGCGTTGAAATTGTTGCGAATTTGTGCAAAGTGCTTGCTTGAGAAGCTACGTGATTCTACATGGAAAAATTGAATATTAAGAAGAAGTAGGGCTTTATGCAGTAAGTGTACGAGATGCGTTAGATAGTTAGATATATGATTCGCGTACACACCCTCTACTACACAGTCGAGAAACCCTTAACAAGTCACAGTACCTTCTTTATGGCTATGCAACCCTGTTGGAAATATTTAGCCTTACTGTCCCTTCGCAGGAACGTTCTCACGCCCCGCCCTAACGGCCTAACAAGAGTATAAGATTTTTTTCTTAGGGCAACTGGTCGCGGGAGGATGCCAAGGATTTAACGATCCGGAATTTTTTTCTTCGTCCTCCACCTCGCAGACGTTCGAGGACGTTCCGCAGATTATCTGGAAGACGTCCTTCGGAGCTTGATAACGAGAATTCCCGATTCTCTGCAATTTAATAAGACGTAAAAGTGAAATCCTTTTTTAGCAAACTCGACAAGAAAAAAACATATTTGAAACAAATACATACATATACATAATGTAATATGTGTGGCAGAAATGTCTTGAAAATGAATCTACAGAATTGAACGAATCAATGAAATGTTGGACTTTAAAACATTTTTTTAATAGCGAATAGTATACATAGAATTTGACATAAGAGAATTTTTGACATAAGGGTTGAACAGCTACATAGGTGTACAACATTGATTGTACGAAGTAAACGAAAAAGAACTTATTACTACACCTAATAACCTCATTATTAAGTCTAAAAAATTAGTCTAAAAACCTCGCAAAATCTAAATAAATTCAATCTTGTCAGAAATAATATCCATGTCTAAAAACAAATTACTTGAGAAATGGCAGCAAATCGCAGGAAACAATATCGAACATATACTTGATTAAGTGCTTATTTTAATTAAAAAAAAAAAAAGTAGTTACTCTAAAACAGAAATTATTGACGACTCGACCAAATAAAATTCAATTTTGTCAAATTTTACAAGCCAAACACATGCCAGACAATTTTCTTACTTAAATCGAATATCTAGGAATTTGCAAACACAGTTTCGCCAATTGTCAGCGAATTCTCCACCGCGGGGGTGGATGATCGAGCAGGATGGTTGACCGGAGACTAACTTCCTGCGGCCTCATGGTGTCCTGATGGCACAAACGCCACGCGCCTTCGCCGTTTTCCCACGAACCTTCGCCGTTTTCCCACGAGCCCTCTTCAGGTTCTCACGCGAGCACAAGTTCTCCACCTCCGACGCCTTCGTCCCTTTTCGCTGCACGTGTTCGCTCCTGATCGCTTGCCCAAGCTCGTCGAGAAAAAAGGGCTAGACCATAGGGTGAAAAAGGCGAAGAGATACTTGTCGCCCTACGACGACAAACACACACTTCCTAAAGTCGCATGGAGTCCTGGCTATCCCGAGATTCCGATTCTCGCGATCCCGGAGAGACTCTCCCACGGTGCGGTCCCATGGGAACGACTTAATTGGCTTAAGAAGCGAGCCCTATCTCTCTCGCTCTCCATGCGCGGCTTGCAGCCAAGGCTCGAGGTTGTTGCCTTATCTTCGCAGTCGGTCGATTCATTTTGACTTGATGACGAACAACCACCCACTGATCTATCAACTGGCCTTGAGAGACCGGAACTTTACCCTGAAGACTTTTCATCTATTTTTGTCATCGATGCAGAAAATCCGCAGTCTAGTCATAACTCCACGGATTCGATTCCCACAACAAACGACATCGAGTCTCGCAGACAGCATCGTTAAGACGTTGCCTTTTAGCGCAACCGGCTTGGAACCTAACAACCATCATCGATTCCCATCAGCGCATTGTCCTTCATCCCTAATCGTCGTCCTTTGAACCGAAGGATTCAATATTCGACAGGGGGATCGGGCACGTGACTAGACTGTTGGTCGACGAGTATACTACGGTATACCTGGTGTGTGACGCGTGCCTCGCATATCTTCTCACGTGTCCGAGGAACGATTCCCGAGGAACCCGGGAGAACAGTGTTCTCCCAGGCTGAAAGCGTGAGACAGTTCGCCCCTGGAACCAACGGACCGATCTGGTTTGGTAGTAGGCGTTCAGACTGGTAAAAGAGTTCCCGTTCCCGTCGCTGCTGTCCTCCTGTCTCTGTTTTCCTCCATCGTTTTCTCCGCGATTCTTGGGAGTGTCGGCCGCAACGAGCTTCCCACGGGACACCCATTCCCAGAGAGATCCCCGTTCGAGAGACTCCGGTTCCCATGATCGTGAGAATTCGAGCGACTTCAGGGGAAACAGATTCCCAGATTCACTAGGAGACCAGAGCGAACAAGCTGGTTCGAAACGCGTTTACCCCTTGCGCGGTTTCGTTCCATCGACCTTGCTGCTCTGGAAATGTTCATTCTTTATTTATGCATTAGCTTGTTGCGTACGAAATTGTCTGATTTTAAAATGCAAATTTTATGAAGCGTTTCGATCAAGAAATACTATTACATCCTACAGATTTATTAATTTATCATTTCAAGGTACAAAGTTGTTTTATTTAGTACTTGGTTTGTCGTTTTTCTCAATTCGATGAGGTTCATGTAATTGCTTCTGAGCGTTGGATTATTGTTTGCGATCTGCCTTAATTTATTCGACAGTGACAGTGCGTTGTCTTGCCTCATTCTATCACGGGTAATCATTCTCAAAAACTAAATTTGTGAATTTTATTACTTCGTATCTTTTCATCAAATTGATTATTTACAACTTCTTTAATTCCCCACTGAGGATGCGGATAAGGATGAATGAGGATCGATGTTTAATCGATCAGATAGTTCACGATGCATTTAATATCCTTCTTTATACTTTAAACAAATACATCTAATGACAATACATGAACAAAGGGGCAAAAAGAATTGTATGAGTGATAAGCAAAGAGCGAATGAAGATTTAAGTGGACTTTTATTGAACTGATTGTGAAACCACAATTGTTCCTAACAGAAATTATATGGATATATTTATGTACAGGGCCGCCGCGTGGGTAAGAGGCGCCCGTGTGCAAGGAGAAATCTGGCGCCCCCCTTTCCCAGGAGCACAATAAATGACGTTTCTTTTTTAATTAATTTCAGTTCAAAAAATTTTCATTTTGATACTTCGGCGCCCTAACGGCGGCATGCACAATAAATGACCTTTTTTCTTTTAAATTAATTTCAGTTCAAAAAATTTTTATTTTCATACCTCGGCGCCCCCTGGCCGATGCGCCCGTGTGCGGCGCACAACCTGCACAACCGCACGCGGCGGCCCTGTTTATGTATGGCTGTATACATACATATGTTTACACATAACTATGTGGTTTGTGTTTGTGGACATTCATGTGGTCTGTACATGGTGCAACAGGCATCCTTAAGGACTTACAGCCCTCTGATAGTAACCTGATACAAGAAGCACCGAATTCAGCCCCAAGTCCGACATCTTCTCACGGTTGGTTCTCAGTTCTCACAATCGGCTTCTCCAACCGTCGAAATCCCATTACCTATGTGTTGGGTCCGTGTCATGAGTGTCATGACTCATGGGAAAACGTACCAGAGAGGAAAAGTCACGGTTACGTGCGATCAAAATATTATTCATGCTCCGCACATGAATCGGAAAAGAAAAAATGATTGCAAACTGGTTTCCTTAGAGAAACGGTCCGATATGGCAAGAAATCTTGCAAAATCAATTTTAACATTGTTATTCTGATTAAACAGATAAATCCAGAAAAGTATATTTATATCAATTCTCTGTCTAGAAGTATTTTCTTAGTTCAGAAAGCAGTTTTTACCATTTTGCATTTTTCTACGAGTTATAACACTTTTAAATATATAAGTTTCGGTATTTGTGAATAAAGAATGGTATGGGTAATTATTTAATACTTCAACTCGCATCCGAATACAAATTCCCTCGAAAAGAGTAATTAAACTTGCAGTTTTATTGTAGCCAATTCCGCGTAATTCGGATCCCATTGCTAAGTAATATCCAGCTTGCTAATTAATATGAAACTGCAATAAACGTTGGACACGTTTAAAATTGATTAAAAAATTCCTCATTATTAACTAATCAAGTTAAAGTAATATTAAATTAAAAATCGTGAAAAATTATTTTAAACGACTGTTTAAATTTTTAATTTCCCATATTGTGATTATGCGGGTTATATTATTTCCCTTTTGAAATTAAAATTCTGTTGAAAATACAGATATTCATTTTTGAGAAAAAAATAACGTTATTAACTATAATTTTATGTATTAAAAATAATAACAAAATTTTTTATTCTGCAAAAACAAGGCTTCTAGGGTCGGCAACACTTTAAAATGGTCCACGTGCACGGTGCACGTGTATAGAGCGTAAGAAAGGTTAGGGTTGATCTAAGTGACGTGTTTAGAAGCAACAGGAGAGCATGGTGAAGTGGTAGTTCGCCTAAACCAGTTATACTCGCAATAGGATCAGCCTTGAATTCTCAAGGTCATCGGGAACCTACCAGACAGGTCTACGGCCTGCGGCCATTGCTATGTTCGCGAGTTTCTTGCCCGTTTGCTATAGTCCATTATACGCTGCTCGGCTGCGGATGCTTCATTGATAAATCTGCGTGAGACAAATGCCGAGAATTTATACAGTGTGTGTCCTCAACACTTTCAATTCAAATTTTTCATTTTAATTCAATTAAAATGAAATTAAAATGAAATTAAAATAAAAATTCAACGCACAACTTGGGCACAACACCTTCATTTTAAATATTCCATTCAAATTCTCTTACAAATAGAAATGATTTAGAGAGAATACCTAATTTATTAAAAAAAATAATAATAATTTTACCACATAAACTGTGTCGATCGTACAAAATCGGATTTTATTAGAGTTTACAGGATCTGAAAAAATTAAAAGAGCGATCATTTACAAAGTAAGTTAATTCGATAAATTACTTTGATTTTATGGAATGTTCGAGGCAATGGTTTTAGTCATATAGTAGATCAGAGTTAGGAAATTTAAAAATAAATTTGTTCATTTAGTAGTCGCGTAGGTGCGTTTAGTATCTCATTGTCAATTTTTCTCACACATTGATGAATAAGGGCAAGTACTATTTCTATACAATTTAATTGACAGATCGAGCGACAAATAGTATCATTTAATCTACAGCCATTAGTATTATCAAAAGCATGAATCGTCCATGGAATTTCTCCACATTTTTCCTCATTTGTTTAACGTTGAGTACAAACATTCATGAAATTGTAGAGTCACGATATCAGATACAATAGATATTTAATATCAGATACAAGTACGATAAATCGAATATTTATTATTTAATACACGGTTCCTATTACTAATACATATACTAATATTCTTAGTATCTTAAAGAATCCTCGATCACAATGGGTTAAAAAGCAATTAGAGATAATCGACGTATTGTCGAGAGTGTAAGAGGCGACGAGCAAGAACAAAGTGGCAGAAACAACGCGAGATGCGTTTACGACTACGAAACCTTACTCTCGTCGCCTAGGAATCATCGATGTTTCCCACACCCAGCGTACTACGTCGCTTCTTCGTTCCCACCGTAAAAGCGGTGTGAAACGAGACGGTTCCCAAACAGTCCGTGGGACCGATGTCTGATGACCGAGCTACGATTTCGATTATTTGTCCCCCTCGTTTGTCGAGTTTTCAGCGTGTGGCGTGTGGCGTGTAGCGTGGCGCCAGTCGTGCTCGACAAAGGCTACAGATACCAGAGTCAGCTGTCCATCGATAAGGAAGCGATACACACGGCTCCGGAAACTTTTCCATGAAACTTCGCATGAGCTTCGCGTCGCAGGGAATTTACGAATAGCAGTACCTAGAAATTTGTTCACAATCGATAGTTTCAGAGAAATGTAAAAAGTGGCTGCAGGAGATCATGTTTATTAAATTATTTTGTATATGCATGAGTTTTATCGGTACACTTTTATATGTGGCAGGTTTAGGAATCGGAGCATTTATGGATTTTTGTAGATGCAAGTTGACTGTTTTACCGATCCAGAAACTGGAGACTGATTTCAGCGGCCTCTTCTCATGGACAACAGTCAGTTGAAGAACTATTCGCTGAGTTGGTATTGGAGCTTCGATCGGGAATTGGAAATTGGGAATTGGGAATTGGCAATTGTGAATTACGATATTTTCGTACATTTGATGTCTACAGTATTAACATTGTAGCACAATCGATTTATGATGATTGTCCCTTTAGACCATATATACCTATAGACACGGCGTAGATAATTTTCCATGTCCGAAAGATGAAATCAGCTGAAAGACACTGTGACGTCACATTTTCAAAACATGTACAAGCTATGCTCATCGACAGTGCCTACGCTTGGCTTAAATGGGGTGAGGGGGGTCAGTGGGTGCGCCATGTACACAGTATATGGAAAGAAATTATTTTAAGACTTATCTTGTGACGTCACAGTGTCCCATCATCTTTCGGACACTGAATTCTCGGTTTTCCTATACACATACTATACCTATGCCGGGTCTATGAGTATATATGGTCTAAGATTGTCCGTACAAATTCGACTCGGTAGATGAACAAAGTTACAGATCCAGAATATGTAATATTTTGATCTGGTTATTGTTCTCTTGCGAAAATGTGACGAAGGTAGTAAGAACTTGTTGTCTAGATTGTCAATGAAGTGGTAGTAATGAGAATGCACAGATTTGGGAGTGCGCTAAATACGCCATCTTTACGAAAGGCCGAATTAGGAAGTCGCGTAAGGCAGGGCGTAAAGATTAGGCAACCCCGATGCCCGGTTAGGTTCTTATCCCCTGATCCATTTTCGCCGAATGCGCCACTTGTCTACACGGCCGAAGGCGACGCGCGACGTCTTAACCCACTTTCGGGCGTTAAGCACCTCTACGTTCACTATACTTCCCTAACAGTTTACTTATTAATTTAGATTATGTCGTGCAAGAGCTAATTGCCAGAAAATGCCCTGACACTTGATACTTCGCGTTTTCGATCGAAATCATCGTCGAATTAAAAATAGCCAACATAGAGGCACTCGTATTACAATTCTCTCCCAGAAGATAGAAATATACGTAAGTGTAGCCAAATTGACTACTGGATTTTCACTTTAGAAGCGATTCATAATTTAACTAACTGGATTTTCACTGTTGAATTGATCTATAATTCAACTAATCGGATTTTCACTGTTGAATTGATCTATAATTCAACTAACTGGATTTTCACTGTAGAATTGATCTGATTTCAGAAATTGGCAAGTACCGAATGCACGGTACTGAATGTTATTAATTGGTACAGAAGACGATCCAATTTATTTATAATTCAAGGCAAAAAAGTAAAATATTTTAATCAATATTGACATACTGTATATTGCATAAGAGATCATTGATTAGACTATAGATATATGTACATATGTAGATTTAGGACAAAATCAAAAATATGTATAATCCAGAGGAATAATGTATAGGAAGTAGAATTAACCATTTATGGTTTGGAAGACTTTAAGAACTTTGATAAGAAAAGAACATTATATCAAAATTATATATTATTTATATTAAAAAATCGGAAAATACCACGGTAAAAGATCTTATGAAATAAATCAGAAGTAAATTAACAAAGGAGAAATTGAGGTCAGGCATTCGCAAAGGGGGCTCGCCTAAATTCACTTCGTAAGGCAGGGAACCCAGGCGCACCCATAAGTCCTCCTGTTCTCCTAATAAAGTGATACAGTTTATTGGACTTCTTCGGATCGGAATGCGGAGCGAATGACATGCTTATCCTCTCCGGGGAACACCTGCCACGCGATCGGTAATTTCACCCGCGTACACCTTCCATTGTAATCGGCTGGAAACATTCGCGTGACACGTGCGAGGAAACGCATCAGCGCGTGCTTAGGCCAACACATGCGTCCCTGCTGGGATACACGGTTCACTGTGACCGCCGTTCGACCAGCTATATTTTTATACTGTGCTGGTAAACTCACTATGTCTGGCCGGCAAGTGCCACTTGTCAGGACAAAAAAACTGTCCGACTGGAATCCGAGCTGAAACTGACAAGTTTGATAAGTTCAAATGTAGTAGTCAGCGTTTAAAAAAATACATTTGACTGTGTAGTCTGAGGAAAATTGAACATTGAATACTATTTAGTATAGGTTGCATATTTAATCATAAATATCATTAATTTTTCTTATGCATAGACTATGAACCTCTACGAAAAATTTAATATTTCTTAAACAATTGGATTCCAATTATTGGAAGCAAAAGAGTTATTCGATTGTCAGACGATTAAACCTAAATAAATCGTAGCATGTATCTCTTCGTGCAGGGTATTTTCGCAGAAACAATTAAAAGGGCGGGGTGAATCTATTGAAAAACTGAGTCAAAAATATAGAATGCAGTTTTTTTTTTGTACCAGGCTTTGTTTTCGAGATACATAATCGAATGTAAGTACATAAATATTCGTCGAGAACGCGCGCTGTTGGATAGAAATAGATAAACACATTAACAAACTGCGGATTCTATGCATTTATGACAAAAATGAGTAGGTGTAATTTAGAATAGAAAAAATATTAGAAAAATTTGAACATACTATTATACATATTATTTTCAACCTACTAAACATAATAGGGAAGAAAATGTTCTATTTCACTCCAGTTTGTTGCAATTCAGGTAAGAAATTTCTATTTTGCATGAAGATCCGTAGTTTACACATTTATATATCCCTTATTATTAATGATACCAAAAAATTTCAACAGAAAAGATTACTCGGTTTAATGAGACAAATACGGTAGTAAACCAAAAAATGGTCTCATGATCGTATTTTTCGAAATTTCAAGGTTGTTGATATTTTTTTTAATGGGACTGTATATTTTTGGTGCCATGGTGTAATAGCTGAAGTCAAGACGAATCCAACGACCTTTAATATCATGACCATCATTTGACTTTGAGTACCAAAAATAAATAAAAATATGTATACATGCATTGTATACATTAGGTCGCCCCATAACCCATAAGTTCGTGCCGCGGATATGTTTATACTTTCCGCAGTGTGTTGTATGAACATAGAGCGATAAGCGACCCAAGGGATCAGAGTTTAATGATCGAGTTCAGTCTAAAGTATTTTACACAGTGAAAGTGAACACTTATTAGACGACCTAATATGTATAATCAAGAAATATGAAGAAATATGTTTTCAAATGGACATTACCATATTATACACAATATTAACGTATCACGCGCTGAAACATTTAATCGTGGCTACAATGCAACATTTATTTTCTGCTTGTTTGTACACTACGTGAATTTATACGAGATCTATCATCTATCCAGTTGTTCTATTACAGCATTCCGATACTTGCGGGCGCGCGTATTGTATAATATTAAACTGCTCTATAAATGGAATTCACATGGTGTAAATCGTGAAATGAGATTGAATGAAATCCCAGTGAAAGCTCGTAGAATGCGAGCATATTTTCATGCAGCATTGAACACAGGAACAGTAGCTATCATCTGCAGCGGAATAATTATAGGCAAGGCAACGTGACACATTTATCTTAACCGACGTTGTACAGAAATGACATTCTATTAGACGCGTCGGAAACTTCTGTCGTTCAGTTTTGCGTGAACATTTACGAACTTATATACAATACATATATGTATGTATGTATGTACTGTATAGGAATCTTTACAAATCGCAGACTAAGAAATATGTATACATATGCATATGAAGTGTTGTATACCCGATAACCCTAGGTCTTAGTCAAACGCCAACGCATCATGATAACCATGCCATAAACACGTCAGCCAAAACCCTTGAATCATCAGGACCAGACAGACCCTTAGACTTTGTCCCTTTTCACGTCATCCTTTCCACAATAAACCTTTTCTACTCCCTTCCACATTTTCCTCTCAAAAACTACATATATATGTATAGCAGCCCGTCGAAACAGATTTAGAGCTTATTCTTGCACACTTCAGTGCAGAAGGTCACATCGTTGTATCTTAAACTCGCCACCGTGTATATTCTTAAATAAAACTCTTCTCGATTTTATTATAAATTGTTGTACTCGATTTCCAAACCCGGAATCCAACAGAAGAATATAACATTAGAAGAAATACTTCACCACGAACATTGACAAGAGTTTTTATGATTGTAATAAAATATCTGGATATATATTTTAAACAATTCAGTGAGTTGTCAGTCTCTCAGCAATGTGGGATTTGGTCAACGTGGGTGTCAGAGGGCCGCCATCTTGCCAGTGCCTAAAACCGGCGTAGTCCTTCTGGCAGGTTCTGCAAGCCTGATAGGCCTGTCAGCCAGGCCCATTTTTTCTCGGCTCGCCGAAAATTATTATCCATCGCGCATCGTACCAAACTCCCCAACGCGACGCGACGCGACGCGCGACGGGACGCAGCTCCCCCACCAATACTTTATCCATGACAGCGGGGAAACCTCGTCCTGCTTGTTGCTTTCCTATTACAGGATGGTATTTAACTCGCCCATGGCAGGTCACGGGAGTGAACCTGCTTCGCACGTGTCCGACCCAAGTCGTCGCCACACATCTCGTCCCCCGGTTTCTAGTCGCCTAATAAAAAAATAGCCACATTATCGATCTCTGCCAATCGATTTTATCACCCAGTTTCAGCTAACAATCTCAGAGACACCTCCGAGACGTCCATGCTGGCCTGATCGGTGTCCCTCGTTATATAATATTCATATCCGGAAAGATAACTCGAAACCATGCTTCTACGATCACCGGAAGTCATTATCGAACGTTCGAACGTTTACATAAAAATCGAGTTCTTTGTAATTCGCAGAAACTGGCAGCGAATGAATGATGTGCTTGGTGGATTCTGTCAAGCTGGTAGAGTGAACAGCTGATTAAATATTAGTGTAAAGAAGTTGATGGAGGGGAGCCTTAATAGATAATAGGTCAGTGGACGATCGATAGAACCAAGGAAAGAATTCGTTTTGTTTGCAATGTCTATGTATACTTCAGACATTGTGTAGTACTTGTTAACACACTTTGTAAAACTTTGAATGAATATGATATTTTAATATGTGCTTCTGTCGCGCGTAGGCGAAAATATACCTAGTTTTAAGTAAGATTATAGGCTACGACGAGCGTCGCGTTGCGTCGCACAGTGTATCCAAACGGCGAAATCGTGGTCAAAACCTTGTAACTCACTTCAATCTGGACGAAATTGGATAAAAATTGGTACATGAGGGTTTTTTGGGTCGCTGATTACGAATCTGAACTTAAAAGTATAGAAAACAAAGTAGCGAATCCAATATGGCGGACATGTATAGCAAAAAATTTTATTTTCCTCTAAAAAATGTTTACAGTAATGCGAAAAAGATACGCTAAAAAGAAATAAATATGACAAAATAAAAAATAAAAAACTTCAATATCTTCATTTTCTCGAGTGTTTCTCGCCAGAAAGACAAGTTTCAATGCGTCTGGTGTCAATTTTTAATTTTTTTTTCTTGGTGTTTTCCTAAATGTGAAATGTATGGGTCGGATGATACCAAAAGCCGCAAGAATACATCTTTCATCGTTTTTTCACGAGAACATTTGCGAGAAAAATCTTGGCGATATTTTTTTATATATTTATTTGTATGCTCTTGAGCTTCTTCAGACATTAGTAGTCCAATAGGTAATAATGGCGAACTTATTATTTGTGAACCATGAATGAAAATTTTGTGAACTGAAGTTGTAAATTAAATTAAATTAAATTTTGTAAACTACTAAGTTTGTTGTATGAATAGTTCTATACTTTCTTAAACAAACAAAAAATAATAGTTAGATTAAATACTTGACTAAAAAAACTATGATTAATTGTAAGAAAAAACAATCTGGACTTTCATATATTATTTATGTGCCTTAATAATACATTGAAATTAATAATAAACTGATACAAAACCATGCAATATTTATTTGAAGAGTTTTTAAATACCGTCTACATTTCCCGAGAAAACACGCATGACGATGCTTCATTCTGCATTTACAAAATGGTCTTACAAAACATTGTTTGGCACTTCTTGGCAGCCAATTTTTGCAAATACTGAAAGATGACAGTGTCAACTACAAGTTCCAACAAAAATTATAGCTTCATATTGTTTTCTGCACAACTTTTACTCTACATGTTTAAAATTTGTCCTTAAAACTTTTCTGTTCCCGTCTTCTAATAACATTTATAATTATACAATGTAACCATCAACTATTTCAAATATACTATTAGTCAGAGACATTCTACTTACTTCCAGGAACAGCATCCATTTTACAGAATTCAAATTAAATAAACCGTTTTTGAATTATGCAGTTTTCACTTTTCGCTGTCACACAGTTCCTCACAACACGATTACTGAACGACTAATGAACGACTAAAGAATCTAAAATAGTACTTACCGTATCCCCACCGGAAAGTTCATTTTCGAGGTTTTGGCCACGATTTCGCCGTTTGGACACACTGTGCGTCATGGCGAAACGTTCGAAGAACGGATGAAAATACGTAAACCTAAACCAAGGGCGACGGGCGGAGGGAATACAACAAACAGTCGTGTCCAGTCGTAGCTAGAGAGCACATCGGTTATAGATTAACGCATTTTGTTAATATGATTCTTTTTCGCACATCGTTAGCCAGTAATAAAGCCACATTATTACCGACACGTTGTTGATGTTAATTCACCAAAACCCGAGCCTACATTAATGTCTCTTTCATTTTCTTTTCTGAAAAGATGAATTGCTAAAGATTTTTATAAGCAAACAAGACTGAAGACCTTCGTGCACATTTACATAGACTATGTATGTACTTATGAAAAGAAGAGAATAGACTCATCGTTTCTTTCGTCTACTGGAAGTTCTCTTCGGGTAGAAATACTATTAATTCTAGTTAACACATTGTATACATAGACGTATTCTGGCGTTCTTCAAGTTTGCAGATGTGTATAAATGTACTACATATAAAAATTTAAAATCTACAATTCATTAATCGTTAGGCCGCAGATCATTGTGCAAACTTCCATTTTCATGAGTTGCTTTATGAACAGCAGAACAAGTACAAGGAAAGAATAAAATAAAAATGCAATCGAGTCTAATTAATGTCTTGTTGCATTCTACAAGTTTACGCATAACATAAATGCATAATAATCTACAGTTTATTAACCAGAAACAATATGTATACATCTAAGTAATGTTAAATGGGTGGCTTTGAGATTAGAAAACAGCAGCGAACAATTTTTATTGAAATTATGCGAGCATCGAGTTCCATTGCGATAAAATGGCGTCTTGCTGTACGATGGCCGGTAATCTAACTGCGTGCCCCATCCCACGAAGGGCAGATCGAACCCTAGAGAGTTCCATGTGCCTCATGTTTGCCTGTTCTTAAAACCAACCAAATTTAGACCCTACAAAGGGAAAGGGCTCGAAGCGAACCCACGAAGGCGAAATGGTAGGGGAACCTGGGAAGATGCTCCTTCGTTCCTGTCTTCCAAGCCAAGACACACGCGTCGCGTCGCAGCGTGCTGCTGACCACTCATTGGTTGTCCATGTTAGACCCATTGACTTCTGCTCGCCTGGTCAGTGGTCAAACGAAAACATTTGTCAGTCGGGGAACCTGCATAAATTATCCCCGTCGACCTTTGGGTTTATTATCCACATCCACGGTCTACCAACATTTTGTGCTCGCGTTGCATTCGAGAGAACGTCGTGTTCACTGATTGGTATACCTGATTACACCTTTGTTAATGAAAATTATTAATAGTAGCGTTAACTTGCATAAAAGCTTTTCCTTTATGTTCTATTTTTGTGAAGCTCGGTCTTGCAGAAATTCTTGAAGATTGCTTGGAAATTATTAATTTAGGACAGGATGTTCGTTGACATTCTGAGTTCTAAGGCAGTTGTTTAATTGTCTTTGATAATCATTTAGTGTTGGCCCTTCTGCTCCGTGATGGAACTTTTTACAAATAAGGAAGTTTTTAAGAATAAACCAGTGCGAAATGTTCTAGAATTCAGATTATGATTGTAACGATGTCTATTGGGTTTCACAGGGCCCCAGTTGACAGTCTTCAACAGCCAATCAACCATTCTAATCGGTGGTCGATGGAACCGCAACAAAGGCAGAGTAGAGCGAGCATTTTTGGGAATGATCGCCGGTTTAGTTGTCAACGGTGCACGAATCTTGGAGCTCGCTGCCTCGAAAGATGACAAAATCACTACCAGAGGGGATGTTCAATTGATGCCTGCCGGAAGTCTTCTGGATCGAGCGGCACCTTTGCAAAGAATGCAACAGGTGAGCATTCAAATATTTATATGTAATTACACTTTTACATAACCCATCATACCTCAGAAAACTTTCATCAATCTGAACTGAAGAATAAACCCTGTGCTTTTTAAAACACAATTCTCTGTAACATTAAGCTTCATCAATGGCTGGTTCACATACATAATATTGTAATGAATAGTATATTAAAACCCAACTTGTTTTATTTTAAACTTTAAGTTAGATGTCAGTTTAGATAATTTACCTAGATATGAAACTTTTTTAGCGAAGATGTTTGCCAACAGAGAAGTATGTATTGCCAAAAATGTTACTATACGAATAATTGTTTTATACATGGTTGCATGAAGTTACGAGTGGTAAGTTGATACCTTCATCTAGGTCACTATAGCTACAACGATCATGATTTTGTATTTTATGCAAAGAAAGTTGAATTAATTTTATAACTTCCATACATATTTTATAAGAGGATTGCATTCGATAGAATGTCGCAACTAGACTATAGATTTTGAAAACATCAGTAGAATACAAAGATAAAATACATACATTTTTATTCAATTACTAGTAGTTGACGTTAGGGTACAACATTTTTATTTTGCACAAAAATCTGCAATCTAGTTAGTTCCACGAAGAGTGTTGCTGGGAGATAAACGCTGACAATAAAATGCGTTAAGTCAATGCGTGTTAAAAGTTAAAAGTTGACGACATAAAGAATCGTAGCAATGTCTGCTACTTCATCGGATCAGAGCTAGACGAACATTCCACGGTATACAATAAATCTTCATTCTTTTTCCATCGCAGACACCAGCGTCCGGTTTTCCCGGTGTCATGGACGACCTCATATTTTCTGGCGCCGGAAGCGGTTGCACCGCCGACGACGACGAAGAATGCACGCCCATCTATGAACCTGGTTCCGGTAAGTGTAAGTAACATTTCCGAGGGCGTAAGTAATTCCTTCTGCACGTTTCCTTCTGGAGAAATTTCTTATTCCGCACACATCGATATTTTATGTATGTGCAAGTTATACGACGTCTGCGGACCACCTTCGGAATTTGAATCGGCTGCACGACATTTTTGCGAGATAGGAATTGCTGGGACACTGTTCAATATGTGGACGAGAATTAATCTCACGGTGCTCGTCGCGAGAACTATTTTATACATCCGCTTCGTGCAAATAATTCCTCATATATTGCTTCATATATCTGCTCATTCTGTTATACTTATAAGACTGTCTGATACATACATATGTATATGTATATATGTATATGTATATATGTATATGTATATATGTATATGTATATATGTATATGTATATATGTATATGTATATATGTATATGTATATATGTATATGTATATATGCATATGTATATATACATAGTATGTATATATGTATATGTATGTATACATAGTATAGTATGTATATACATATGTATACAATGATAAGATTTTCATATGGGAAAAATTAATTTGGAATGTATATGGTCATATAGGTTATATAATTTAGAGTGAAAAATGTTTTTGCCGTTTTTTGATAAAGTTAGTAGTTTTTGAGTTATGCAAGAAAATATACTTTCTCGCTAGTACTCGATCGTCAGCTTATTCGTATATAAGCAACCTGAAGGCGACATCTGGTGTGTAATATGAAAGGAGAGATGTTTAGCACTCCCCTAGACAAGGATGGAACACACATAAACTGGTAAGGCACTGTCGCTCTTTGGCGGCACTTACCAAATTTTTTTTCCAACTACTTATTTGCAGAAATAAAGGTATTATTCTCATGATAAATATTAAAACAAAAGTTAAAAGTAATACTATATAAAATCAATAAACAGCGAGACAAAACTCGGCCATTATTTAGCAACGTGTGTTATATTTCCGATTAATTATTACGCTGCAGAAATAAAAGTTATTATTCTTATAATAATTAATATAAATTAAATAAAGAAATGTATCACATCATGAAATCAATAATCGGAGATTTCATGCGCAACTAAAACGCAATACAATTTCAGAACGAAATAACGTGTTATTCAATAGGAAATACAAATAATTCTGCAATATAATGAATTCAAATATTATTTGATGAAATTTAAAACGTAAATTACTATTTATTTTATTGTTGCACTATTGAAATATGAGTAGTAATTAGTAATTCAATGAAATACAAAAATATGCAATCAATTTTGTGTGGGCTCGAATCAGTATTTTAAAAATATTGTTTTCGTTATTCTTTCTCAAGTAAGTTATAATGAACTGGTTTCGAGTCGATTCATTTCTCTCAAACACAGTAACGGAAAATATTTTGTAACAATCTTAAATGAAACGATCCAATGATTAAAATTTATTTAATATTAGCCTCGTTACTTTCTTTCGGAGCAATTAATATTAATCGGTCAGCTACACAGTAAATTATGTAGATATTCGAAATAGTGAAATGCTGTTTTCATTCTCAGAGGTATACAGTCTCGTTATTTGCATTATTAACAGCAATACGAAATCTATTCGTCATTATATAAACAAAAGCCATTTAATCGACCATAATGAGCAAAAAGAGGTGGAGCAACTTTCTCTCGTGATCCAGAACTCCTCATTAAATTGCAAACATTAAACAGAAAATGATTATCTACAAATCGTTTAGGACTATTGTTTGAACAATAAACAAATATGTAAACAGAAAATATCAATTATATTTCATAAAAAATGTTTATCTGTATGCAAGTTAAATCATTTATATGGTTATGTGCATACTATGAATAATACCTTTAAAAATTCTCAATTGTAACAATTTATTGATATTTGTTAGAATTTGTAAGCTTCAGAGGTAACTAGAATCTTTCACATCAATATGCGAGGGTTGATTTTACCCTAAAAAGTCGCAAAGGAGCAGAAAGAATTACTTAATATAAAATTGTTTCAACAATAATAAAATAATTTTAGATTATCAAATTAACATTTCAGAAGCTAGTTTCTCGTAATCTAATCAACCTCGTGTACCATCCACAGATAATAGATATTCCTAACCACACAAAACAAACAATCATTTATCACAATCCTCGTTCCTATGAACACCTCATTCATCATGTACTTATCTAAATTCTAAATGCATTTCCTCCGATATCCCGTTGCAAGTATGAATTGTTTATATCACAGCAATTGAAATGTTCTTACCAATTTATTCAGAGCAAATAAAATGACCCACGAATCATTAAAGAGCCAAATTAATAAAAAAATGTCCGTTCAATTCTCTCGTGCAAAAGACAATCTCGTACCCTAATCAATAATCGCAAAATGGCGCGGGGCGACAAGGCGACAGGGTACAGGGGAGGAAATCCACATGGTCGGGCACACACACGCATGATCGGGCTCGCATAACGCATGGCATGCCACCTTTTCGTCTTCATGCTTGCCCGGTTGTATCTTCGATTCATTTGCATATTTAGGATCCCTGGGCCCGACCGGCGCGGCGCGGCGCGGCGCGGCGCGGCTCGGCTCGGCGCAGCGCGGCGTCGGCGCGGCGGTTCTCTCCTTTCTCTCGACCTCCTCGCATAATCTGTCGGCCGGTTCGAAAATCTTCTCCGGCTGACTAAAAACTGAATTAATGCGATCACTTTAATAAGCCAGGCGCGCGTGGTCGCCTTCCACAGAAAGCGTCACCGTCACTTTGCGAACGGTTATTTCCGTCTCGCGCCACTCGGATGACGAAAATACATCGATCTCACTTGAAACTATCGCGGGAACGCGTAAACAAACTGCGGATGTTTATGCAGTTTTTAAATCAACATCAAAAATGCAACAGCTCAGCCGATATACATATTTAGCACTCATTTTTTACAAACTGACGAACGGAAATCAACTTTTTGCTTTGCTGCACTGCATAATGATTGCGGAGCAATTATTGGAGAGAAAAGCATTTGCAAAACATAAATATTTTAATAAATTTTTACGCTTTATATGTATACGTCATTATTATTGGAAATTTTTTCTTTGCAAATAAAGAGTCCAAAATTAAAAATACGTATAAATTCAATCCAGTGATCTCATTTTTGAATAAACAATTTAACATTAATTTGTACTTAGTCTCTCTAAAGACTGTCTTTGCCAATATGGCAGCCAATAAATGGTTGTTCTATGACATATATTTTGTTGTTATTATAATGTTTAATTATTCGAAGCACATTTTACGATATCAATAGAAATAAACTCCCATTCTTTTAAAGTTTATTTACCAATGTTGACAACGTACGAGTGTAGCAAGAATTAATATTCCGAATTGAAATAAATGGTTTTGTTTTAATATTGTTTGCGTGACAGGATCTAATTTTTCTTTTCAGTCGTTTTTTCCCATTCTGCGAAAATATCGCACGATTTTGAAACGCATTTTACGATCGTAAATGCGCATGCACTCTCCGCAGCTATCAATTCGGTTATCTCGAGGGTTCAGCTGCGAAGAATTAGATTTTACAAACGTTTGCAAGCGTAATTACTTTTAGAAGCATTATTTTGTCGCGTGTGAAGAGATTTACACACAGAATCGTTAAGATACGCACGGAAAAGTGTTTTACTCCGAACGGATAAGGGCGACCATAGCTATTCGTCGTTTTGTAATAAACCACAGTTGCGAAACTGTTAAGATAGCGAGTTTAATTGTTCGAAATTACGCATGAGTTAGCTAAGGGAAACGGTATTTGTGCAATGATCGCGGGCCAGCGTGTTTTTCCGTGCACAAGAACATCGACAGATTGTTATTTGTACTTTTTCGTCTTGTGCAGTTACATTTTTCATATTCATTGATATCCTCAATTTTTCATAGAACACTAAGTTCGATAAAATCACTAAAAATCGCGGAACACGCATCTATCAATGTTAAACAGAATATTAAACACTGCAAACGTCACACGACTATAAGTATTCGTATTTTTTATGTTCATTGATATTTTCAAGTTTTCGTAGAGCTGTAAGTTGAACGAAACCATCGAAAATCGACGAACACTTAATTACTAGCATTAAAAAAACATTAAGCACTGAAAACATTGCGTGACAACCATTATTATTACCACAAAATTATATGTACATGAAATCTGAGCATTCAGCAAACGTTAACATTGCTGTATGAACGTTTTAGTTTGTCCCACAAATATTATTATTATTAAATCCTTGCTCCTCTCTAACATTTGTAACGTTTAAATATTTCATTAGCAACAACGTGTTTCAGTTGATATACTACAAATTGAATGAGCGACATATCCGCTGAAATAAATTAATGTTTTATTGAGACTCGGGCAGATATAATAATAGAAGATTTTATAAGCGACGTAAAATATTCAGGAGTCAGATTGAACGATACCATGTTCGCATAAAATCCGCAGTCTGGTGATTACCAAACTAAAAAGAGATCGTTTATTCAGTACCCTATTACCAACGGCAAATAGCTCGACATTTGTTTTAACACACACTAGAATTGAAAAGGAACGTCTCTTCGTTTTACCGACTTCCACCGCAATTAAAAAACTGCATGGTTTGGATATCGTAACGGCGACAAGGATACGCAGACCGGAATACATGTACAGTAATTCCGCGATTGAAGCACGACGGAAGATACCGATCTAAGCCAGTTCGCCTACCAGTACTAATCCAATTACAAAGCTTCTTTATTTTTCATTATTTTTTTATGGGACTTTCGCCAACTTATTTCTGGCATTTTTCTTATTAAAATGACACTAAACACGATATGATTTCAACTGTATTTAGTGGTTTAATTCACTAGTATTGTCTCTCCGATACGCTATTTTTTGTTGCCTTCTGCCGCGCGGTCCGTGTTTACATGCTGTCCTTCTCTACGTTCGGCACGGTCGACACAGGTACAAAAAAATAGTATTCCATCACGATCTAAGCGTCCGCACAGAACCGAGATACTGTATATGTACGTATAAAGCAATCGAAGCGACAAGGGTAGGTTGGTAAACGAGTCTTTTCATACGCGCAGCGAATGTCCGCGGGCAGCTTTAATTATTGCATGCTCGTATCGCGATATTAACGTGTCGCGAATGAACGCGCGAGGACTGATAGAGAAAAATCAGATTACAAGGTCCGCACGCGCGTTACGTATCCGGTAACGAAGGTTTCGGTGTCCGGAACGGCCCCGATAACCGGGCGCCGGGCGCCATTACACAATGCAAAATCAGTCGGGTCAAAATTAATCGTCGCCAGCGAAAGAAGGCGTTGCGAGCACGTGAACGGTGCAGAAGCGAGAAATGAGCCCAACAAAAACGAAAATCAACTGGAATTGCCAACGGAATTTCGTTCAAAGGGAAACGAAACTGGCACGGGGTATCGCGGCCAGAACAAAACGTTCCAATCAAACGTGCATTCTATCTCCATTATCGTCCGGTCCCCCCGTTCCCCAATCCCTCCCTCCTGATCCACCATCCCTGGGCAATAACCACATTTTCGTTTCGCGTTACAACGATGACGCAAACGCCGGAAACCGCGGCGCAATCATACGGAAATTATGCGAGAGCGTCGCGGGCGGCTCTGTTCCCCGCGATTCCAATAATCACGGAGCCTATTCCTCTTCTCTGTTCTCAGACGACATAATCACGCCAGTGTACGTCGCCTCGACGAGGTCGCCGACGATCCTCAGCCCGACACATCACAAGGAGAACATCCAGGAACGTCCGTCGTGCGAGGACGACGAGGACTGCGAGGAAGGATCCGGCGAGCCGGTCACCACCGAGGAGATCTTCCTCACGTCGGTCACCGGTCCGTTTTTACCCCTACTTTTTGCTCTCTGGCTCTCTTTCTCCCCTTTGTTCTGGTTTTCTTTTCGTTTTTCTGGTTATTTCCCCGGCTATGCTATTTTTTTTTTCCCCCCCTCCCCCCTCGCTATCGGAACACACTCGATTTTCACGAGTGCCAACTCGCGAACACGCCACGCCTGGTATTGATCTTCCCGTGTACGGTTTTCTCTCGTTCACTTCCTAGTATGTATGTATGTAGGTACATGCCCGTCGTTCATGCGGGCGGAGTATTTCCAAAGACCTGCATAGTTTACCCAGACGAAAGAGAATTCTTTGCCCAGCTGCTGAATCGAAAGCACTTCCGCAGAACCCGCGACACGCTGCCGAGATACACTTCCTCTGCCGAGGCGGCGCGGCGCGGCGGATTAGAAATTTTTACGCTCCGGGTTTCGTGGTGAAGCGACCCCTGCCACAGTGATCTCTCGATCAGAATATATGTGTAGTTAAAATTGGAACTTAAGAACGTTTGGATTTTGGTAAACTGCGCAAATCCGCTGAAATTATTAGCAATTGTAATTGCGGAAAGTATGAGATCACGAAAAAGAGATTTCACAATTTGTCTTGTACAATAGAGAAAGTAGAGTTTTGTAGATTGATAACGAGCGAATTTACGAGTATGTCTTCTGTTAATAGACTTTATTGATCTTCATAAAGTTGCTAGTCATTGTAGAGGTGTAAAGCTACTATTCAAGCTACGAAACAATTTCCCCACGGAACATCAAACGAACACAAAATCCTCTAACTAAAAAACTCATTTTACTCGTTTTTAAAAATACCCAGAAAAAATCCCCAGAAGACTCGGAAGTACCAGAGACGGCCAGTTCGTCCTGCCGTTAGTTTTTCGCTTGCCTAAAAGATTCAGCAGCACTCGGAGCCTGAATCGTCGAAAAACTTCTAATGTCTGCGAAAATAGATTAACAATAAGATTAATCGCACCCGACACTGTCGGTACCCTTTCAACTTGCAATTTCGCCGACAGCCTCGAGAGTTCGTTCGACAGCGTAAGTGGGCAGTCGATTTCGCATTCTGTCAAAATCTCGAACAACGTCGGAGCTGGCTCGATTCCGTCGCGCCGACGGAATACCTGCATTAATATTTATCGTTTGCGAGTGAAATTGCACGGGGTTGACTTGGGCGCGTGCACTAATTGAGGCTAGATACGTTCAAAATGTGAACGCAAGAACGGGGTGCAGAGGTGGGGTGTTGCGGGGGATGAAAGAATGCACGAGGGCTCGTTATGGAAATACTTGGCCCGTGGGCGTCCTCTTCATCTGCATATCCCTCGAGTTTGCACGGTGAAAGCTCCGCCAATCCCGCTGCCACCGGTTAAGTTGACCATCACGAAAATAGCGCCAACCCCTTCGACGCAGATGCGACTTCTTTCAGTACGCCGTTCTTCACCTCAGAATAGAGGGTGTCTCCACTCTTTCGCCTCTGTTTGCCGCCGTTAAAGTGATCCCAGTTCATAGAAACCACCCGGAAATAGTTCCAAGGCGGTACGAAATCTTTTTGGAACGTTCCGTAACCCTAAGTTGACCTTGCTACCCTTCACTTAGCGATTATCGTCCGACGAACTCTTTAGCTACCTTCTGAGTGAGTAAAGCTGACTTAGAACCCATCAGGTGGCTCTACAGTCGGATGATAGAAAGTTTTAATTTTTGTTGATCGCGTAATCGGTATTTGTTGTTGTGTGCTTTTTGCGTACAACTGTTGTGATATATTCTATTGTTTTTTTAATTTTTGTTCCTTATTGCTTTTTGTAATGTAATGTTCTTATTGCCTCTGTAATGTAACAATTTTGAGCACAATTTTCCTACTCCATTATTTGCTCAATTTTTAAATAGCTTGTTTATTTGCTGGTCTTCTAATTAGTTATTCTACCAGGATATCTTTTTAGTGTAAAAAATTTTCTTAAGGGGATTTATTGCTTAGATTTTTGTCTTTGGTGTTTTATATTGTTTTATGTCTGTATGAATAATTTCATGGAAGGTAGAGAAATATGGAGATTTAAGCCTCGGTTAGTGGTCGAGGGAAAATAAATGGCCAACCACCATTCATGTTGAGAAGTGTTATAATTACATCAGGAATTTACATTTTTATACGCAGTTTGATGGAAACGCGAGACAAATGCGAAATTGTTTTTCTCAGATCAAAATTTATCTGCATTAAATTGATATAATAATTTTGCCTTCCTTTTAAAATGATCTAAATTTAATTTACTGTATCTAACAATAATATTAGTTTATATACTGTACTTCATGTGCTTATAATAAGCTGTAACTATTTATAAAAGACAGCCTATATCTATACTAAGAAGAAATTTTTAGATTGAAAAGCCATTTACTATGATGTAAAATGCTTTATATTTTATTTTTTGTTACGGTGGAAAAATAATTAAATTCTTTAGTGTTTGCAATTGCAGTTGAGGCGATTTACTTTAGCAAATTAAAATGAGAATTTCTATGTCAATCTAATAAATTGAGGAAACAGCATTATTTGTGTAAACGAGGCACAGTGCTATTTTTGAAGACACCAGACATTTCGATCAGCAAATCCACGAGCACTAATGAACTTACCGAGTCGACATACTTTAACTAGACCAACTGAGAATCGATTTTGAACGACGAGAAACGAGGTTTATGTGGTTCGACGAGTTCAGCTTTGTGTCTTGCGTCGCGTATTTAAAAAAATATTCTGCCCTAAATCCTCGGGAACGTAATAATCTTTCATTTTTCAAGCATCCGTTATTCAATCAATATGTATTTATATCGAATGAAGCTATTAATTGAAATCGAAGGAAAATATCAATTATCAACAATTGAATTTCAAAAACCGTTTTCAAACATTTATTACCAAAATATCCATCACTCTCGCGATTGCAGTATAATAAAAATTTCATGTCATCCACTGAACAGTCCGTTTGAAACGACAAAAACGGATATAAATCTCTCTTCGCGTTCCCGTAAAATGTTTCTTGCTAAAATTGCCTAGTATTCGTGATGGATGGTTCTATTTGTGATGCATTGAAATATTACCCGCACGTATCAAGACAGATATTCCTGAAGAGACGTTTAGTTATTTACGATTGGTTTCCACGAGGTAATGTAGTATTACACGGAATGCAGTTGAGCGCACTGACAAATTGATTTAAAGAAACATGTCAAATTAAATTTCTTTGAAAACGATCTTTAAAAATGCAAATTCGTAGAACTTAGTCTCATAAAGATCTTCTGTTTTCTCATCTGACAGCAAGCTCATTAGTTCCTTCGAAAGGGATCCTTAAAAATATTTTACTTTTATAAAGATCTTCTATTTTCTGGTCTTATAACAAGCCGATTAATTCTTTCGAACTAATCCTTAAACGTATTTAAAATTCATATAAATTTTCTATTTTCTCATCTAATCATATGCTGATTAATTGAAAAAAAATAGTATATTAATATGTAACAGAAGCAATCATATATAAATTTAGAAAGTTTATATCATTGGAAAATGTATTCCACACACGAAACTAGTGTTTAAAAGGGTTGATTCCAGTACACTTGTGATTACAGACATAATGGGGTAGTAAATCCACTGGGGGTGGAAAGGTTTGTGTCTGGTAGCTAACAAGGGGTGTATCATCATTGTAGAAAATCGACACCTCACTCAGTGCTGTACATACAAACGACCTTCTAAAAAAGTTTCTCACCAGAGAATGTCAATTTAAAAAATTGTCCCAGGCACCCCAGAGCCCAAGAACCCTAACTAAAGCGAGTCTCAACTATCTCTAGCATCATTCCAAATTATACAAATTATTCTAATGGAAAAGAGAATCATGTCAAGATTTAGTCCAACCATCTCCCATCCCTTCATTTCTACTCACAAGTCTTGTCAGGTATTAGAAACCCTTCTTGACTAACCATAACGAACCCTAAACAGATTAAAGAGCTTCTTGAATTCATCAGCTACAAAATATGTTAAAACCACTTCAGTATGATCCCCTGGAATGTCTAAACTGATCATCGTACATCCGTAAGTTTTTCATTCTTGATCATTATTGACAACTCTAAAAAAGATACATTTTTAACAAAAAATTTTTATTTCTATTGTTTGGAATCTTTCTACAAAATGAATACAAATTATTCTCAAGGATATGAACTTCAGAATTCAATGCAACCATTCCTCACACCTAAATTGTTCTCTAGAAATCATTAAAAAGTCATCATTGACAATCTTAAAAGGGCTAAACAATTTTTTCCAACACATCAGCTGAAAAAAAAATTGAAAACATTGTACTTCCATCATCTGGAACCTTTCCAAAAATGTTAAACTACCGTTAGGAACTAGTATAACCATCTCCCACCTCTAAGTTGTTCAAAATCCAACATTAACAACCCTAAAAATATTAAAAGAACTCGAATACAACAATTGCAAAAAGTTAGTCTCATGGTCTGGAACTTTTCGAAAAAATACAAACTACCATTAATCTCCAATGTAACTATATCGCACCTGAAAATCGAATCGTTCAAAAGCAACCACAGACAATGGCCAAGAAAATTAAAAAAATTTTGTCGACCTCGCCAGCTGGAAAATATATATTAAAAACCATCGTCCATAGAATTCGAAGATTTCTGAAAATAATCGTTTGTAGCTCGCGTAGGGGATGAATGACGCACGGATCAGTCTCTCTGACCCGGTTTCGCGTGTCGGCGAGTAGGAAAGCGTTGAAGCGGAGTCCTGGAAAGCTGTGAACCGTCGCGAATAATAGCGTCGGCGGAGAGGCACAAACGCGCGTGGAAAGAAAGCAATTAAACGGCAGAGAGAGCGTCGCGACGCGACGCGACGCGACGCCACGCGTCGCGTCGATTCTGTCCGCGTGATTAAACGTACGTCCCTGGAAGCAGCGGCGGCTGGAAGTACGGTTTCCTCTCCCTCCTGGTTGTCCTCGCAACGTGGCCTGCCCACGCACGCGTGAATATCTGCCGGCCTACGCACGCGTAAATATTGTCGGTAGCACGTTACTACCCCATCCCCCTTCTGGAGCCAATCGGATACACGTAATTGCACCAGCCGGCTCTCACGCTTCTCCATTCCATTTTCCAAGCAGATTCCAGCTCGGTGACGTACACGACAGCCCGCGAGTACACCACCAGCCACATCAGCACGCAAACGTCTCCAGGCTCGCCGTCGACATCGACCCGGGACATCGTCACCGTCTCCGTCCAGTACAATGTGTCAACCACAGACCTCGAGACCAGCCACGCCAGGTGAGTTTGTCATTTTCTCTTGGCCGAACAACTCGCCAAATATTCCACGAACCTGCCCCGAATATTCCCTACGGGGGTCCAAGGGGGTGTCCCTCGTGCTAACTCGAAAGGGACACGCTGCCAGCCGACCCTGTTGATGCACACGAGTTATGTTTTTCCTGACTGTTTTCCTCTCGAACATGTGTTCCCTTTGTTTCTGCTGTTTTATTCGCGACGGAAGAATAGGGGTGGCTTTTTTTTTTTTTCTTGATAGTGGGTGAGTTTGTGATCTTGATAGCGATATGTATTTTATTCTGTTTTCATTTTGAGGATTTTGTAACGGTGACTTATTATGTTGAGGGCGGAAATTTCGGGTGTAATTGTTTTTGTTTATGATATGCGAGTTCAATGGTTATTGGAAAAGTTGACAGTGAGAGATAAGTCTAAAAAATTTACAGTGATTTCTGCTTTAATTGTAAAGGTTTTGTAGTGGTGAAAAGTTTCGTTGCAATGGTGGAAACAGGGGTGTATTTATTTTCGTTTGTGACAGGTGAGTTTGATGATTATTGGAAGAGTTGTTGGAACTGAGAAACTGACAATTGATTGAGAACTGACAGTGATGTTTTTAAAATTTTGACGATTTTATAGTGGCGGCAAATTTTGTTATGAGGGTGAAAACAGAGGTGCAGCTGTTTTTGTTTGTGACAGTTGAGTTGGGTGGTTCTTAGAAGAGTTCGGTGCTAACAGATTAACAATAAGGAGTTGACAGTGAATGTAGGAGTGAAGTTTTTTTCATGGTTATTTGAGTCATCGTTGGTACTAACAGATTTAAAATCATAGAGTGACTTCTCCTTTAATTCGATACGTACAAAGAGTAAAAAATTTGTATCAATTGTACTAGCTTCTGTTTTAATAATAATAATACGTTTCTAACGTTGAAATATTTAAATTTTTTACAAATTTATCTGCTCCCGAGTTAATCTATGCTTTAATAATTAAATGGCTCTATCGTTTTTCTGAATTTTGCGGTTTGAACAATTTTCTCAAATTATTCGAATATTTTTCCATAATTTCCAAATACTGATTTATGTTGTCCTTAGTTTGCGGCGCAAATACGTACTAAAATTGATGATAAATTATACACGTGTTTGGGGGTTGTGGGTAACCAAACTGTGATTAAGCAGTCAGATTGGTTTTAGTGGTTTGATTAGTTAACCGTTCTAACGGATTCAGCCAGCAAATTCAGAATTGTCAGTTAATCGAAACCTGGTTTACACTTGAGCAATATATTTTCTAGATAGCATCGAATTAATTGTACATTTCACGTCAAGTGAAAACGCATTCTCTAAAAAATTTCCAATAATGCCGTTATAAATATTTCAGTCCTGTTTTACCAATGACTAATGTCCCGCTCTGAGCGTCACTGTCAGTTTTCTGTAATTACTAATTATAGGAATTGGAAAAGATATGAGAAAAATCATTTTAATAATACAGTTGGTCCAAAAATAAAAACTACATTGCTCTTGGAAAAGGGAGGTATATTTGCTTAGACTTACACTCTGTCAGAATCGTAATCATATACCATAATCAACCCCCCATCATTATTTATATTATGAAAAAATTAAAAATATATTGATCATTGAAATCTGAGAGAGTTAAAATAGAATCAAGAATTAGATAATACTGTAAACAATAGGCAACATATTAGGAATAGTAATCCACCGTTGTCTACCATCATCATCCCTTACATGATTTAAGAGTTGATACCATAGTGCTCGTTGAAAAGCGATGGACAACATAGAAACAGGAATAGGAAGCCCCTCGTGATAGATAGAGGATCCCACATTCGCGTCCCATCAGAGTCCCAACAATCCACTGCGGTGGTCATCCCTCATCACCTCGCATCTCCCATATTATACGTCACTCGTCAGGATGCTAACCGACCGCGTTGAAATGATTACAGCAGCGTCGTGACGCCCAAGTCGACGACCGTGACGACCCAAACGACCACCACGGAGATGACGGACCCGCCTCCATCGCCTCCGCCTCCGATCTACACGCCGATGCCGACCCCTCCGAAGAACAACAACAACAAAAGGATAACGAGCGAAGCGGCGGAGAACGCTGCGCTGATAATCGGCATAATCGCCGGGGCGCTGATCGCGATCGTGCTGATCATCCTGATAATCCTGAAGTTCAAGAACCGTCCGGAGACCAGCTACAAGGTCGACGAGACGAAAAACTTCTGCCAGGACCCTAACGCCGCGCTGTTAGGCGCGACCGGGTCCGGCCAGCCGTTCAACGGTGCTCTGAAGAACGGCGCGAATGGCAGCAAAGCCAACAAGAAACGCGAACCGATAGACATCAAAGAATGGTATGTGTAGAGACGACCGTTATCCTCAAGATTGAGACTGCACGCATGCTTCGGTCTCGTGCCAGGTGTCCACGTGTGCGTTCGAACAGAACGAGTGAGCCTCCTCTAGATTTTTCGTTGGTGCTACGTTGGTTAACAAGAGAAACTTCAGTCAGAGCCTCTCCGGTTGAAATTGGAAAGGTGTTCCTTGCGGGTGACCAACCGGTGAACAGTGATTACGGATCGTGAACTCGTTCGGGGATCGGTGAACGTTTCGATGGGGCCCCACCCTTCTAGAATCTAGTGTCTAGATCACGGGGGTTCGATCTTTAGCAAACGACTCGACCGATCTTTAGCAGACGACTGAATACGAAAACATATCCGAGTGTCCTCACGTCAACGACAAACCCGATCGAAACTGGGATCCATCTCGATCGGTGTACACTAGACACGGCCGATCCGACGTCAAGACTGATACCGCGCTGATGACAGAAGACTGTAGAGTTATAAGGTGTCGAGGCTGCCGATTGTTAACCGTTCGAGTCCTCCGCGGTTCGTTCAAGGTTGAGAGAAGAGAGAACGGGGCTGAGCGCCGCGCCGGCGGAGGGTAGTGCATTTCGTTATTCATTTGTTAGGGCGACGCTCTCGAACTTATTCCCAGCAACCCTCGAGAACGTGAACGAGAAGAGATATAGTCGCTGTTTTTCGGGAGCCTTGGAATACGGCACGCGACCCGCGATCGTCGTCAAATCAAACTTCTTCCTTGTTGCTATATTGTTAGTTATGTATTATATTTATTGTATATGGAAGATTTATTATGTACCATAGAACTTTCGCGTGCATGATCCTTCCTTTATAGACCACGCCGTTGCGCGGTGGCGAAAAGTGACGAAATTCTGGCTGAAAGTCAAAAACAAGGTGCAATTCTTTGGATTTATTTAGCGTAGATGGTTCTCGAGACATCGATGCATATTGAACAGTTTTAAATTTTTACACTCTTGGCAGTTTTTTTTTTTTGTATTATAATTGTTTTGAGAGTGTTGGAATTTGGAGCTGAGTTTTCTGACGAAAATTGAGGATAGCAACTGAGTTTTTAACAATCTTGTTAATGTATCTATATTGATCGTTTAAGTAGCGTTTTAATATTCTACTGGCGTTGGTTTCGTGAAGGGTTAAAGCCATTACAGCTCCTTCAAGTTGTACAGGAATATGTCTCTACTGAAAATAAAAGATAATAGAGTGCTTTATGTTTACTCATGTAAATAGTAACTTTCTCAACATACCTCCAGGCTAATTCTTTTTTATATTGAAAAGGAGAGCTTCCTCTAAATTCTCCATTAATTATCTTTCGCGAATCTCTGCGGCTTTGAAAGTTATCGTCGATTGTGTGCACATAATGCATAAAGATTCGTTGACGATCCATTGTGACGCTAACTTTAAAGACACGTACCTAAAAATGGATTTATATTGTAGGTAAAATTTCAAGAAATGCAGTCATAGTTTCTTTAAATTTAAAACATCTAATCTTCGAGAAGAAATTTATAAAATGAAAGTTATTTATGTAATGATTGTAAATATTTCAAAATATATTTCTCTGTTCAAAGAAATATTGTTAAGTGAAATCCTTTGGATTTCAGTAAAAAAAAGATGAGCTTATTTCTACAGATAATTTCTGATACAAAAGTTAGTACACATAGTGTTTAATATTATAATAGTGTTTAATATTACCATTATCACTTCAACTGTTCAGTGTGATTGTTAGCCGGCAAATTCCACCATACTGTTAAGTTAATATTCTTCATGTGCTTGACAAAGAGCATGCCTGATAGGAGGGATAAGGGTGAACTAACTAATAAAAATTCAACTCTGTCGCTTCTCAGAGTTATTTTATTGAATCTTGACAATTTACCCACAAATTGAACATATTATAACCCCTAATTTATAATTTATGTAAGCTTAAAAAAGAACTGTCGTACAAATCCAAAGCAGAAATGTTCCTGGGATTATAATAGACAACGTTGCTGATAATATATGCTGTTGTTGTTAAAATATATTTTAGTTCAATGTGTAAAATGTCTTAAAAAGATGCATCCTTGACATTTTTGCACATTAAGGGGCGAATTTTGGTCAGCATTTCGCGTATTATTCGCCACAGTGCTACAGCCTGAGTAAATTTCGCGTGTCTTGCCGTATTTCAAGGATCGTACTCGCTTCCGGTCGAAGCGTTTCTCGTAGTCCAGTATGTGTAGTATATGTACATACATACTTGTATACATACTATACAACGTCGACAACGGTGAGAGAGTGTTGGGATTAACGAGGCGCAAGGACGAAAGTATTAATACGAACGATCCTATCTAGCGATTAATGAACTTATTGTTGTATAGAGAAAGAGAAAAAAGAGGAAGAGGAAGGAAAAGAGTATACACGAAATGTACGCGTATGTGCGTACGCGCGAGCACACGGCAAGGAACGTGTACGCAGATACGTCGTACACCAGATATGACATTTATCGATTATGTTATACGTGTAAATTGTTTATTAAAATTATATAGATTTTATTAACGGAAGAGCGTGTGAGCGCGTTTCAGTGTACGTGTGTGTGTTGCGTGCCTGTGTGTGTACGTGTATATGGGCCCGCGGTTCTTCGTCGTAACGAAGAACAACAATGATCGTTGTGTAATTAACACGCGAGTTGATTTCGCGACAGCATCGCGAGGCATGAGTAAGTTTTTAACTGACTCGGAGGACACTGTCGAGTGGTCGACAACACGGCCATGTGCATAGACGCTTCTACGTAAGCGCAGGGTGTGAACAACAGTATTTGCCAAAAAAAAAAACGAATCGAAGAACGTTTGACCGGTGCTTAACCCTTTGACGTCCATTCTGAATTCTTTCTACCGAGGATCTCGCGCGTTACGATCGTTCGTTTCGATCTCGTGTTCGTATTTTCCCCTCGACCATTTTTTGACAACATTTTTCTCCATTATTTCGACGCGATATTCTCTCCCCGTTGTGAAATTTTAATAAAGCCCTCTGTTCGCCGCTTCAACAAACGAAAAGCGAGTGTAATCGGGACTCGGATGCGGTCGCTGCAAATTCACGGCTCCAAAGGGTTAATTATACCACCGTTTTTGTTCAGCTCCGGTGAGTCGGACACTCGCTGACAAGCTTCCCTGCAGGCTTCGATGAAATTTTCATCTGCTCGGACGCAGATTCCTCGAACTCGAGGCGATCGATGCGCGTCGATTTTTCAGAGGAACCTGTTATTCGGTAGTAGTGCTAGCTTTCTATGTATCTGTGCCAGAACACGTTCCATTCGCAGTTGAGTCTGCCTTAAAATTGATTATTATTGACGGAATCTCGTCGCGTACCAAAACTTACACTTCGGTACCTAAACACAGTGTTAGCTGAATGGGTATAATGAAATCAGGAACACTAAGTACCACTTTCAAGGGAATTATGCTTCGCTTTGTCCTCTGCTGCATTGAATACAATAGTTGAGAACATGGAAAATTAAAATCTAATCTATAAAATATTAATTTTTCGATACAATAATAATTTTTATGTCCAAGGTAAATACATAAGATAATAAAAAAAGATCAAGTCCCTATACAGCAAGTACTTTAAAAAAAGAAGTTCCAAGTTGCAGAGTACAAAGGCAACGACGTAAATTATGACGACTGTATACAAAAGCTAAGAACATGGATAATGAATCTAATACAATGTTATTTTTTCTATAACGATTTAAATGGCCAAGGTAATCGCATAAAATGCTAGCACTAGTCGAGACCGCAATTTTTATTGTTTCTAATCCCTCTGAACTGTTATCGTCATTGTAATGATCATTGCGCGATTCCTCGAATTACTTGTGTTCCTACGGGACATTTGTGGAAGGGGCCGACTCGTCAAAGAACTATTTTTCACGAGCGAAACGTTTTCGAGCTCTCGACGCGTATTTCTAGAACGATTAACTCGTCGTTGGAGCCGGCGAAACTTTGTGCGCTCGCGAATGAACGGAAGAGAGGAAAAAAGAGAAAGAGAAATAGAGAGAAAATGTGGAAATGATAGTCGGGGGAACCATTACCTCGAAAGACAAGAAGAAAAACGTCCGATTGTTGAAAGCTTTTTAATACTTGGCAAAATGCTCGCCGCATGGAGAACCTGCAGTCGGTGCGCCATTTTCTTTGAAACCGGGCTTCCTCGAACCTGAAAACATGAAACAGTGGATATTTCGTACGGAGATAAACCAGAAGCCATGTTAGAATCAACCATTGTGAATCTATTTCACGAATATTTTTCATAAAATGAAAGATTAGATTTTATTAGAACGATTTTGCAAAGAGAAACGAACGAAACGAAGAAAATCTTCGCTGAATTTGTAAGTCTCTATCTGTTGGTTAAGATTAATATTGGTTACTCGCTTTCGAAGTAAGCAATGTTTAAAATAGTATGCACTGATGATATAAACTCTTATTGAAAGACAGAAATTAAAAAATTAAATATGTATAGGATTCTAGCATGCTACGAAGCACAAAGCTTGTAATAAGGATAAATAAACGTGAAAGCAAACTACAAAAAGAATTTACGCAAGTTCTATCAATCTAAGCTTATACGTTTAAGAAAAGATTAAAAAGTTTTATATTATTTTTATTAATTAATAGTAATGTACGTAAAACATATAAGTGGAGGTTTGAATTAGGTAAATATTACGTTTAGGGGAGGCACCTTGGATGACCTTGACTTTGACATATGTTGTCAAGGACATTATTCTGAACAACTTTTCTCTACATACAATACATCTACCCGGCGCTCGGACTTAGTTTCGGAGATAATTGCAAAAAACTTTTGTTAAATTTTGCTTGCAAATATGTATACTTTATTCTCGTACAAGTTGTCAAAAGGAGATGTACTCCAGACTCCAAGTTGGTTTGTGGTTAGATTTGTGGCGGGGGCGGAGAGGGCCAAGGTCGGCCCGACTACGCTTTAATGTTCCGCATTTTGACAAAAGAAATCAAAACATAATAGTAAGTTTAGACATGTAATGAATGTATATAATACGTTCGATTTCTATGGTCAGTCTCAGTACGATATGAAATGATCTACATACTGATTAAAATTGTCCTTTCGTATACTTATTATTATACTATTTTTTTGTATAGTAATCCGCTGTCCATTATCGTTGTACATCTGTCAAACTTCTTTAGTTCACAACATTTTAATAGAAAACGAGCGCTGGTTAAAACCTTTTGGGGGTTACTCAGAAAGGTGACATTGACAACATATATCAAGGTCAAGGTCATCCGCGGTACCTCCCCTAAACGTAATATTTACCTTGAATTATACATATTGTATACAACGTTTTTCGAGGAGAAAAAAAATTTCCAAATCGAATTCAATTTGTAGTACAATATAATATGTATAAGAGAAGTATTTTAACGCATTCTGATCTCTTTATCAAAAATTAATAATTCCACGTTGATGTTTCGTTAATATAAGAATTTCAAAATACTTACACTGCCGTTCGGATATTTAAAGCACTTCGCAAACTGCACAAAACTTACTTTTTAAAGACAATTTTACTGTAACTTTCATGGCAAGTTATACTTGACAGATTTCTCTTTAATATATATGTACTATTTTTAAACAAAATAGAAAAGATAGAGAAGATATTTCTTTAAGAAACTAAGAGCACTGTAAACTTTTGTGCAACAGTGTTCGTTCAATCCAATCTTGTTCATAAATTAATTAAATTAAAGATTGCATCTTAAATGACATCAATCGAGATCTGTAATAATCTACATGGAAAAGTTCCCGGAGTTTCTTTGTTGCACAAAACTGAACAATACTATTGAGACTTATAATGTGTTTATTCGAAAGTATGTTTAAAGGACACTGAATGGGCGTGGTTTCATTGCTCTCGCTCTCAACGGGGCTACGCAAAGTGCCCCACAGGGCAATTCATGCTCTTGCCTGCCATAAAAGAACAATTTCAAGAGAAATACAATTGAAATAGCAATGTTGTCGTTCAGTTTCGTAGGAATAAAAAATTCCAGGAGCTTTGCAAGTCGAATATACATCATTGATGAAGAAAATGATTATTTCTGGCTTTCTTCTTCGTATAAATTCCATGATATTCAAAAGGTTCAAGGAACACCGATCGAAGGCGATCCACTGCAAGCAAGTTCTTCGTTCGCAGCGTTCTCGAGGCAACTTTGAAACTTCGTCTACGATTCCCATCCGATTTGCTTCCCCCTTATTAATTCCGGAAAGTCTAGCTCTCGCTGACGAGTGTGCTCGTTAGGGTCGTTATCGTTACAATTCACGTTCCAACATCGAACCGTGCTCCCTCGCCAACTCTCCGTAGGTGTCTTGTTACGACGATCGGATCCCCCTTTCTTCAGTTAGCATTTAAAACGTCAACCAGCCCCCTTTCGCGAGCAATATAATTGGCTGCAACCGAACGCGCGCGGACCCTTTAACCCTTTGGAGCAGCGCAAAGCTGGTGTTTCTCTCTTTTTTAGATTTTTAACAAGACGATTTCGATCATTATTCGCGACCGACTCTGAGCTCCTGGATGAAATCGATTTTTCGATCATTAGCTCGACGGGCACGATTTTGACCCTCAGAAACAGTTGCATAAAGGACCCTGGAGTGACGTTACACTCCTTTTTTTTGTTGTACACTTTATATCAACAAATTATGTTTAAAAAGTTAAACAAACACAAACAGAAAGAAAGAAATGAAACGTTTTTAAGTATCTGAAAAGGGTATATAGTTGAGCTTATGCTTTAGAAAACGTACCGTGGTTAAATCACTTGTTGGAATATAAAATTGTTGTGTTAAAATGATTGCAAGAAAAATCTTTAATAGTTTAGCATTTTATGAAATCAGAATAAAAGTATTGACGGTAGAACAATTTTTGTAGTCCTAAGATTTACTTTCGCGTGAAAATTTCTTAATTTTTTTTTGAAAGAAGACACTTTATATGTACATACGTATGTGTTATAGTGACAATGTATTAGCGGGCGAAACGATGATTGAAACGAGAGATTTCCGGGCCGATAGGAAAGTGTTAATGTGTGTTGAGGAAAAGAGTCTTATCCAAGGTGCGAAAGTGGTCTTCGACAGGTGACAAAGCTGGGGTACTGGCTCTCAGGGAAGCACAATAACCACGTTTCAACTCTGAACGATGTATCTAACCTTAACCTAACCGATCACAGCCCCCAAACAAACGCATATCACAGAAAGAATAATTCTTCTTCGACAGAACGATCGCAGGAAAGATCTGCGAGCGAACCGTATCCCTAGTGTCGTGCGGACCTATGACGGTATTTTTAAGGTTTATCCGGATCAACCAAGTTGATTTTTCGTCTCTTTTTCGAATATTCTTCGACTCCAAACGCTCTCGTATCCAAATAAATACTACGCGCGAGCCGATAAGGGATATCATTTTCAGTATAGCGCTTTTGCTTGCGTATGCAAAATTTCTCGAAACGCGACAGACACACACACGGCCGTTTTCAGATAAATCTCGAACGAAAAAACCCAAAACCAAAGAACCGAAATACACAAGGTAACGAGAAGAAAATTTGTACAATTCTTTCAGAGAGATATATCGAAACTCTTTTTATATCTTATATCGCACAAGAGCTTGACGGATCCACGTGCAGCACGACCTTTGCCGATAAATGCAAGAGCCGCCGGTTGATGATGGCCTTTGGCCGCTTACTTCGATTTTCCTTTTCTCCTTGTTCGATTCTCGATCATTTTGTAGTTCCGAGACTTCGTCGACAGAAGCTGAAAACCGATCGCTTTTCACCACACACGACGCTTTTTCAATGGCACAATAAACTCTCTTTAAACGAAACGGAAAAAAAAAGTAAAAACTCTCTCGACTTTGCTGGACTTGCAAATCATCACCTTCGAGATCATTTGTAGGCTATAAAACGATAAGTCGATGTGGATTTTGTAATATTTACGTGGCTACAGTTGAGCGGGCAGTCTTAACGATATCATCGATAACCGACGACACGATCGACGATCCACGATCCACGGAGAGCAAGAAGATCGACGAGGGAAGATCCTCGATCGCGAGTCTTCTCTCTTGGACAGCATTTGTGCGACTGCGATCCGAAAACCATCGACGAAACGACAAAACGGAATTCGACTTCGTTCATATTACACGAAATTCATAAAAACAATCCCGGTATTTTCGTATTAACAATCGGAACGTTTGAAACTTTTTGGAAACCTTTAAACTTCGTATTAATCGTTCGTGTCCTTTCGTGTGTGTAAACTGAAAATAATCCAACGATGGGAACAGTTCATTAAACAAGAAAAAGATTTGCCATTTCATTTGACAACATGATAAGTCACGAGTTTCAGGAGGGTAACCAGGAACAATTTTCATTAATACGAAAATACTAAATAAAGATATCAACAAGGAAAGTATGAAATTCTTTTTGAGTCGTGTACAACCTACAATTATTCCCCCTTCTTTCTTAAGGAAACAGATTCTCTATTTCTAACTCCGCCATTATGTGCCATGAGATGGCTGCCGATTGCCATACGTGTTTGCCACCCCTCGAGAAACGCAAACGAGCCAATCCGCGCTAAACGAATCATTTTTTCCAGGATCTCGAGGATTTTGAGGAAATTCGACAGTGACATGGTCCATGGGAAGTTAGGGGAGGTTTAGGTACTCTGGATTTTATGAATCTGGCCATATTTTTCCGATTTATTCAGCTCTTTCAGCCGCAAATTGCGAATGAAAATTCGCAAGGTCGAGCCTCTGCGAGTAAAATCCTGGAAATAAAAGTGAATTTTGGGGACAAAAGGATTCGAACATTTCGCATGAACCGAATCAAAGTTCAATGTCCTCGGAATATTCAAGATCTCGTCCGCAAAATGATCCGCTAACGCGGAATGACTCGGACATATTGTTATCACTGCCCTCTAAACTCTCTATCTGCATATCCTTCGATGTACTGACGACTAATGTTTATACTAAACTAGTTAACTTCTAATAAGATATCTTACCGATGCAAAATGTTACTCTAATTAAACTTAAACGCATTAAACCTTGAAGCTAAGTGTGTCACGGGTAGAATCATACCTAAGCATAACTATTAATGCGTAGTGCGCGGCAAACCGAAGAAGAAGAGAGCGTAAACGAGGAACATAATGAGAGAAAGTGGCTAACGGCGGTATGAGAGAATGGCTGCGAGAATGTGTGGTCGTGTATTTATAAGTGTATGCGGAATAAATATGGTAAATGAGAGAAAGAGAATGAAAAGAAGTGGAGGACAGAGGAGAACAGCGAGAGACCGTGTGTGCGACGATCATTGTGAACCGGAAAGTCGTTAGATGGTTAGATGGCAGACACGAAAACAGAAAAGAATAAAAAAATAAGCTCACACAACTGTATCTAGAGTCGCTATAGCTAGATGGAATTATATTTTACATTGTACAGTCTATACGTATGGGTGCACTATATGAACCTAGATAGTGAAAAATACGTTCGCGAAACGACGAACACGCAAACGCGAGAAACACTGACGACGTTGCATGATCGATGAATATTTGCAGAAACCCTAGGATCGACGGCAATCGCAAATATTTTTCTTGTTTAACACGCTGATTCCCGACTTTTTACACGCGCACGTGCGTGTAAAGTAGAATTCGAACATACGAAAGTCGCTGCGATCCTATTCGAACCAAGGAAACAATATGTACACAGAATGTTCGCTAAGATCTATCTTGTAAATGAATGGCAAAAAAAAGGGTTGAAGTATTCCTGAAAATTTATATATTTATTGCAAACAATTATTTACTACTTACAATCTACAAAAATCATTGCAACAGCGTGTATCTACTTGTTCGGTTAGGGTTAGGGGACAAATGTATACCTTATACTCATCGTTTATCAATACTACTGCTCATTTACAAGAAGGATTGTTGATACAAGATAACAATAACTCGAACATCCTGCGTATACTTATACGTAAACAGAGTTGGGCAATATTTAATAGAATTAACGATTACAGTTGACATATTTGATTAGCATTTGCAATTAACGATTATATTTTCCATTTAACTGATGCTGGTATAATAACGTAGGTATTTGGAATATTAATAATTGTAATTTAAATATCAATCAAGATAATAAATTTTATAAAAATAATTGATCATACATACGTCGCTAAAAGCATAAATTAAATGGAATTTCAATTCGACCTGAATTAAAAACTACTAATAGCCACATTCCTACCGATTAATATACTTCGCCATTTTTCTGTTTTCGATCAGCAGAAGCACCAGAATCGGAATCGTAGCAATAGTCGAAACATGTTTTTCAAAACTTAGGTACTCTATAAAAAAATATATAACTCCTATAATTTTGATTATTTTTACTTGAGAAAAATAACTTATGTATTCGAAATACCCGTAAATTCGTGTGCAAAATCTTAATGCAAAAGGTTCAATAGTTCTTCTGAAAAAAATTCCTAAAGATCGACGTGAAAACCACCTCGAAAGCATACCCTCTTAAATCGATCGCCGATTTTTGAATTTGTTTATCTTTAACACACGTTTGACAATTAATCTCTTCAATGGATCGAATCAGTTGGCAATTGGCGATTGAAAGATGATTGTTTAAGCGGTGAACATTAATGTATTGATCAACAGATTGAATCGATCAATGTGCCCACCTCTGTGCGTATGCAAGAACGTGTGCGTTCTCTCACGTTGAGAGAGAAGCGTCAGTCGCCTAGCGCAGCTCGAGTCAGCTGTTTCGTTTACGGAAAGTCGGCGCGAACAATTAACGAGCGCAGTATAATTACGAGCGTAGCGTACAATGGTGCATATAGATTTTTTACACGTCATGGCGACGCCTCTTGTGCCGTTCCGTTAGTATTTTCCGGTTTGTACCGCGCGGATCTACGACGCCGCACGATCCCACGCAGTCCGCAAACATTTTTCTTTTCATTTTGCGCAGCGACGAAAACGTACGTGTTTCACAGGACACGGGGTGAAATGGGCGAGAGTAACAAGTGAATCGTGAGAGAGAGAGAGAAAGAGAGCGAAAGTATACGCGAGAGAATGAGAGAATGCGAGAAAGAAAGGGAGAGAAAGCTAGGAAAAACACGAAGCACGACGAGGATACCTTTTACAACTTAAATCAAAGCAACTCGCGCGCGCACGTGAGTGATTAATATACATAATACGATGCGTGCACAGAGACGCATTACGAGATCTCTTGAAAAATTGGAGACATGTAAATACATAGAGATAATGCCATAACTACGAAATTATATGAATAAAGTATTGAAAATGTGAACCAGACTGTGTTGCTATCTTTTCTTGCCGTTTTAAATATAAAGGAGGGGCTTGTTCAGCCGTTGACCTAATTTATTGATTTACTGAGAAAAAAGGAGATACATATCTCGATCCCGGAACGACGATGATGAAATTTTTGAATTTGAAGATAATCTTCTGCGGTTGAATACCATCTTATACTACATACGTCTACATACATATATCGTTTTAAAGATTTTTCATTGCGCGCGCGAGAACTAAAGTATCTATTTAATTACTCGAAAAATAAACTTCGTTTCTCGGTATTTCAGAGTCGTATGATATTTCGTTATTTATCTACTTGAATTATACGTCGCCTGATACAAGGTGAGTAGAAACTGTTTATTAGAATTTATAATGTTTCTGTTTATGCAATTTTAAATCCACCTTAAGCTCAGTATTGTGGAAAGAGGTTATGTTTACTATTGAACATAACCTATGCTATTCAGAAAATAGATTTCAGTAACATAGTCCAAGTAAAATAACCATTTCGAGTCTGCAGCCTTCGATGATGGTAAAATAAGAATGCACTAATAAACATTGTCATAGTGACAGTTTTTAATAAAACATCTATTACACAAATCGTCAATCCAGTGAAAATATTTATTCTATAGATTAATTATACTTGTTATCAATTTATTTTGCTCCCAATTGAATCTTCAAGAATGAAACTTTTTTACGAAAGATAATATTCTTTCGACCGTGTTTCGAACTAAGTATTTTACATTACTTTATAAAAATGTATCTATCCAAATTTTTAGCCATCTTTGATATATGTATCTCACTAATCAAAAATAAAAAAGGATTAGAACTCGTAATTTTGATGCGATCCATAAATCTATCATTTAGCAAAATGCCGGACATCAAAGTCACTCCTTTGGGAGCTGGCCAGGATGTCGGAAGAAGCTGTATCCTTGTGACAATGGGTGGAAAAAATATTATGTTGGACTGCGGCATGCATATGGGCTTCAACGATGAAAGACGGTTTCCAGATTTCTCGTATATAGTCCCAGAAGGTTCGGCAACAAACTACATTGATTGCGTCATCATTTCACACTTTCATTTGGACCATTGCGGTGCTCTACCATACTTCACAGAAATGGTAATGCAAATTAAATAAATCACACCGACATATTGAATTCTGATGCATGTTCTTGTTTACAGGTAGGCTACACCGGTCCAATTTATATGACACACCCTACAAAGGCCATTGCACCTATATTACTCGAGGATATGAGAAAAGTTGCTGTAGAACGTAAAGGAGAGAGCAATTTTTTCACCTCGCAAATGATCAAAGATTGCATGAAGAAAGTAATTGCTGTTACGTTGCACCAGTCTGTTATGGTTGACTCGGAGTTAGAAATAAAAGCATACTATGCAGGACACGTACTTGGAGCTGCAATGTTTTGGGTTCGTGTTGGCTCCCAATCATTTGTATACACTGGAGATTACAACATGACTCCTGATAGACACTTAGGAGCTGCATGGATAGATAAGTGCAGGCCAGATTTATTAATATCAGAGTCAACATATGCAACAACCATCAGAGATTCTAAGAGATGCAGGGAAAGAGACTTTTTAAAAAAGGTGTGCTCTGATTACTAGTTGTGTACACTGAGTACACATTAAATATCATATCTAACTTTATAAAATTGTTCTTATAGGTTCACGAATGTATAGACAGAGGTGGAAAAGTATTAATACCTGTATTTGCTCTTGGACGTGCTCAAGAGCTTTGTATATTGTTAGAAACCTATTGGGAAAGAATGAACTTGAAAGTTCCCGTGTACTTTGCTCTAGGATTAACAGAGAAAGCAAACAATTATTATAAAATGTTTATTACGTGGACTAACCAGAAGATTAAGAAAACTTTTGTACAAAGAAACATGTTTGACTTCAAGCATATAAAACCATTTGACAAAGCCTACATTGACAATCCTGGCGCGATGGTAGTATTCGCTACTCCAGGTATGTTGCATGCTGGCTTGTCTTTACAAATTTTCAAAAAATGGGCCCCAAATGAAGCAAACATGGTCATTATGCCCGGCTTCTGCGTGCAAGGAACAATTGGCCACAAAGTTTTAAACGGTTCTAGAAGAATCGAGTTCGAAAATCGACAGATAGTTGAGATCAAAATGTCCGTGGAATACATGTCTTTTTCTGCACATGCTGATGCAAAAGGAATCATGCAGTTGATACAATATTGCGAGCCGAAGAACGTTATGCTAGTACATGGGGAATTTGCTAAAATGGAGTTCTTGAAAGAAAAAATTAAACAAGAGTTTGGAATTAATTGTTATAATCCTGCGAACGGAGAAACATGGGTTGTAACAACCGTTTCTAAAGTTCCGGTTGACGCTTCGTTAGCGTTGTTGAAAGCAGAAGCGAAAAGGTATTCTGCGTTGCCACCGGACCCTAAACGACGAAGATTATTGCACAGTGTTTTAATGTTGCGCGAGGATGGAGCGTGCCTTGTAGACGCGGATGAGGTATTCATATTGTATTTTATTTGAGACACGTAGAAAAATTGTATATTTTTTACTCATTTTATTTCATGTCGAATATTGCTTTTTTATTGTAGGTAACAAAAGCAGCTGGCATAATGAAACATGTAGTACGATTTACGTCTACTGTGCAAGTAAGGGACCCTGGTCCAGCACATTCCACAACTTTGAAATTGTTACAGCCTTTGAAAGAACGATTATCAGGCTGGACAGTTCAGTTAACTGATGGATCGATATCTGTTGAATCCGTTTTAGTGAAAGTAGAAGGCGATGAAGATGATCAAAAGAGCGTGTACGTTTCGTGGACAAATCAAGACGAAGATTTAGGTAGTTATATTCTAGGATTTTTGCAAACGATGTTGAATTAAATAAAGTTGCAATATTCGTATACATGAAGAATGTATAGTGTGTATATTTCAAAAAATTTGATGTAATCTGTGATACCACTGTAATGAATAAATTATTTTTTAGGAACAACAATTGAATTATATTTCAACATTCTCATTTTTATAACTTTTACTCATATATTTCTTTCATTTATATTACAGTAACTACATAAAAATACTAATACAAAAGTAAATTGCGCTCGCATTTTAACTTTTGGATTGCGAGTGAGTTAAATATGAGTAAAAATATAAACACCAAAAACGTTTGTATAATTATGTCCCTGTTTATTATATTGCCAAAGAAAACAAAAGTAATTGTATAAAAGATTTAAATATCAATAAACCATAGTATTTGATTCTGAAATTGTGATTAAATAAATTATAATTGATTGTACATGCAAGTTGTTGCTTAAACTCGCTTAATATTCAACATCAAATAAAACAAATATTTCATCAACTATTTCTATTCTTGTATATGTAAAGTACAAATAAGTACGGCGTGTAACTAAACATACGCGGTTCTGTAAAATAAATGAAACAATTGTAATTTACGAAACAAATATTTAATATATTGTAAATAGAGTATTTTGAATTATCTAGTCGATAGTTCGTAATGCATGATTATAATAAAAATTATAATTAATTTAAGAATAAACTAACATAAAAACTCTAATAAACGCTCTTTGAAATGCCCAATTATATATATACATATATATGTATATATATATATATATATATATATATATATATATAATTAACTTTATTTGATTTGTTTTAATAGATCTGGACCTGCTCTTTCGTAATCCCCAAACAGTATATTTAAAAAAATCCCTTTTAAAAGCCACCTACAAAAACACACTACAATTTTTCTTTTAATACAGGTGAACACACGATCATGCTTGTTTATTGCACATAAATTCATCAACGATTTCAGCTTTGTATACAAATGCTTTAACAGTATGAAAATCATTTAAAAATCTGGTGTTCGCTACTCACGGGAGAAACGATTACACAAAAGTGTAATAAACCATTTCGATTGAGTATCGTGCGTTGCTTTTAATTGTACATACACTTTCTCTTCTCAATGATCCGATATATTAATGTTTCTTAAATAAAACACTATAAAGGCGCTAAGAATAGTTATAAACATCTGAACATATTTCATAAAACAAAAAGTAATGTTTAAACAATAATAATTGTCTCACTGCAATTTACAATGCATGATTTTTTGATCATTCTTATTAAGGTATGCCTATCTGTGTTTATTCAGTTTCCATAGCCACAAGATAAACATCAGAATCAACATTTCTCACTTCTTTAACTACAAGATTTCATTATTTATATTTTTTTCCATATAATAAAATATGTTATTCTTTTTATAAGAAACGTTATTCATATTGTTATCATTATATTAGTCTTCTCAGTAGCAAAGTTTACCACTCATGTTTTATACAACATGAGAGCATATGCAATTACGCTTGTATTTCCTTTCTGAATAACCCGCTTTCGCACTGTGTTAACCCAGTTTGTTCTTTGAAGTTATTTTTTCCCTGGACCACCCTGAAAAATTCATTAACGATATTCATTATTGCAATCAACGTTATAAGGAGGAAGCTGCATAGTTAAAAACAAAAATTTTGACCCTTTTATGCTTGTTCCAACAAATTTATTTCTCTTAGTTGTTCAGTAATTAATTGCATTAATGCAGTATAATATTTATGGAATTTTACAAATAGCAAATTTATTTGAAATGCATTTGTTGGAAGAGAAAGTTTCATCTAATTTTTTGCATGCAGATTTGTATTGAATTAGTAATTCGCTGTGTTTAAACTCATGGTTCTCAAAAACGAATTATAATTAATGAATAAATTAGCCCACAATGTTAAAATTATTTATAACAAAAACAAATACCAAACATGAAGATGAATATCAAAATTTTGATGTAAATTATACATACGTGAAGATGTAATGAGTATTAGAAAATAATGTTCTCTTTTTCGTAAAACAAAAATGTAGAACAAAAATGTAAAAAATTGATATCTAAAAATGTCTCCTCAATAAAATTGCATTTGCATAAAACTGCATAAAACTAGATGCTTTCTGTAATATTTAAATACAGCACATGCAATACATACATTACTCAAACGTTTGTTTGCTAAAACGAAAATAACAAGTAATGTAAGGACACCTACATGTACAAAATAGTTTAAATACAGTTTTTTTATAAGAGTAATTTTATATAAGTCTTTTATGAACATAGCAAAATCTAACCAATTCTGCAAATATTGCCATTTGGAATTTCACTTTCAACTTAAAAATTGTTAGCCACATAAATTCATAGAAACAATATGTATAGGCATAGATACAATTCACATATACGTAGCATTTTAGCAAATTGCAAATAACTATGCCGTGTGCATATGTGAATATAGATATAGAACACATATATACATACAGGGTGTCCCTGTTTTTTCCGGCCAAACTTTGCCAGCGTGTTCTACACGTAAAAGTAAGAAAAAAATGTTATATGAACATATGCTCTTAAATGTTTTATTAAGGAGTTATAACTAATAATACAAAATGATAATGAACTGGCATTTCGTCGACACAGCGTACAAACATTTTATGAATATCTCTATTTGTGTTTACATAAACTCTTATGTTTACTTGCTGAAGACATTTTTTATTAACGTTTCATGTAAATGCAGGGGAACAAACGTACGCTGTGTCGACGAAATGCCAGTTCATTATCATTTTGTATTATTAGTTATAACTCCTTAATAAAACATTTAAGAGCATATGTTCATATAACATTTTTTTCTTACTTTTGCGTGTAGCACACGCTGTTGAAGTTTGGCCGGAAAAAACTGGAACACCCCGTATATAAATTGATTAACATTTAATCTAACTACATGCCACTTGTAAATACAATTGATTTTAATGCTTGTATGAATACAGTTACAATAAAGAACATAACAAGTAAGATGAATCTACCATAAAATATGGACTACTTAAACAATATTAAATAATATGACAACGAAATAATAAGGTAGAGACTCAGAGTTATTACAAAGAATTGTTATTATGCTACATTCATTTATCCAAAATTTATGAATAAGAATATTGCTTATAATATTTGCCAGTCCTTATGTACTATAAAAACTAACAAATAATAATTCATAGTGTAAATCGAATAAAATTTTAAATTGTAATAAATTAATTTAGAATATTTTGTATTTAGAAAATAGCTGATCCGTTCTTACTGGATTAAAATAAAATTCATTGTAATAGTGAGCCCAAGTAACGAAAATAAACATATATATATGACATTTTAATAACTATTGTATATAAGTGAAGTGCGGCTATATGGTAATCGAGTCAATAATTATATGTTTTTCCTTCTTTCAGAACTTTGAAGTTTACCTTCCTCTTTTTCTTGTGCTTTTAATGCTGCTGGCTCATCAATGGAATCCAGCTAGCCTGAGTGTTGTTATCTGTCATGCGACAAGATTTCGAGGAGTATTTTGTAGAAAGGGGGCTGTTGTCAATTTTCTCGTTGAGAATGAACCAAATTGACAGAGTTGGTTATCGAACTATTTGCGAACTCTGTATTCTTGAGAAGAGTATTTTCTAATGCAGCTATCAGAGTCTGTGCTGCTAGCGGTGGCTGCATTTCAGATATTATTATTAATTTATCTTTCTGTACGTCACAGTACGCAACGACAATTTGTCAAATTTTTACAGTCAAGACGATAGAAAAATTTGTGAAATCGTCATTCGAGAAATGGTTTCAAAACGCAAAATAATGAACGACAATTGGTATTGCTGATACATATGATCTTTTGATAAAAACTTTATGTCTTATACATTATTGAAACAATTCACATATTTTACTTAGTGTATTTCAAAATAATATATGTTCAATAAAAATTTCTTCGTGCTTACAAAAGTGACAATTAAACAAATCATATTACTTCGGTACGGAAACTGCAAGAAGAAGATTTTACTTACAATAAATAAATAGACGTGTTGTATTTCGAATTGTTACTTTTCCAAACACGAAGCCATGTATAAAATACCTATAAAATGGCAATATTAGTTGTTAATAAATAACATCAGAAACTAATCCCTGTGTAGTACATGAGTAGAAGTTTATAGAAATCCTCTAATCATATCAAATAATCAGATATCGTTTGAATGTGGCATTATTGTACAACCCGCATCCACATCAATCATGGCAATATGATGACATTAAATGCAAACATAAAGCAAAGCGTAGAAACAATGATACCACATCCAGATCTGTATTTATTATAAAAACTAACAAATGGTATAAACAGAGATGGAATTTAAACGTAAAGATCATGAACTTTTCTGCTGCTAATATTGATAAAGTAAAGTTTAACTGTATTTAATTCTGTTATTATGCATTCTCCATTAATTCATTAATTTGATTATATGTAGATTGACACACATGTAACAAACATAATGAATTCCTAATAGATATTACTTCGTAACAGAAATTTAATTCATTTAAATTCAGATCTAAATCCATTCTAAATTTCAATTAGAAAAGATGGTCTAGTCTAGTATTTCATAGTCTGTAAAGTTTGAAAATTGGCTTTCACGAAATAATATCTACGTATGCGGTTGTTATCATACAATGATTACATACAGTGAAATTATGGCAAAATACAAACTTCTCTTGTTAGTCATTATTTATGAAAATTGATTATGATTATCGTATTTTGTTAATGTTTTGCAGCATTGCGTAGATTCTTACAATTTCGAATTATAGCTTTAATGTTTCTCATTACAGCTATAATACAAACTTTATAGTCTTTTATAGAAAAGGCACTGGATAAAAATCAATTAGGACACTTATAAAACATGAAAAGACAATGTATACTAACCTCGGAATTAGAACACTCGGATGACGGTGGTCCATTCGACATTTACTGTTCGGAACTGGCGCAATCTCCACTGCCTGCAGTCTAGAACGAAAGTGTAAAACATTAATATTATTTATTCATTTCGTTAATTTCCATAGTACACGAATATTCTTTATACCTTCAGTTGTGTTACTTCTTCTTGAAGTTGTGCAACCAAAGAATGTAACTTAGTTACTTCAGTATCTAGCGTTGCCCTTTTATGACATTCTGATTGCAGTTCTTCTGATAAACGTTCTTTCTCCTATGATGAGAACAATTTAGACCACATTAATATTTATTTCACATTCTCTTATAAAATAATTTTATTTAAAAAATTATTTACCTCCTGCAGCTTTTCTAACGCTATTAAATCGCGAGTATTTCCTCCACTCGAGATTGATTGTGGTGTAGATCTAAGAGCCAATAAGTCGGCATCGGCATGTTCTTTACGAGATTCAGCATCTTTTAACCTGGCTTCCATTTCTCCTACCTTCTTTTGTAACTGTGAACACATAAACTGATTTTCTAAGTATCTATAAAACGTATTATCTTGTAATACTATTCAATTTACGATTATTGAGATTGTAAAGATGCATCCGTGAGAAATTATTCATTAAATTTATTTCTTTGGGTATATGATATAAAAGAAATTGCTAAAAAATAAAAGTAAAAGTAGTGTTAATTTAAACGTAAAAGATCATGTACCTCGAACCTAAGATTTGCAACCTCGGATTCTTTTTGTCGAAGTTGAGTTTCCCACCTTGTTTCTTCCGACTCTACGTCACTTTGGAGCTTATTTAGCATACCTTCCTGCAAGTGAAATAAATAACGTACAAGTCTGTAATCGACGGAACAGCACTACAATTGCACATTGCATATTGTACTTACAGTAGCTATAATAATTTGCTTGTAATGTGTAACCATATCCTGCAAGCTTTTATTTTGTTTCTCCAAATCTGAATGAGTATTATCGTCCACGTTTTTATTCTTCAATTCAACCAACACCGACTTTACTTTTTCTTCGAAAGCTCTGAGCCATTGATCGTGCGATTTTTCGGATACTTTTATTTCCGGGAATATCCTCATCAAGAAAGCTTTTGTTAATTCTTCTTGCTCAAGTTTCACTTTTTGTGCAGCCCCCTGATAATAAACGAACCATGTATATTCTCTTACACTTCGTTAAATATATTAACACTAGGTTTACGGGACCCGTGGAAATGACAGGTTCTAATATTGTTAATGCACGATTATTGAGATTCCAAAGATACATCCATAAGGAATTATTCAACAAATTTATTTCCTCGAGCATGTATTATAAAAAATGGTAAAAAATTTGGATAGACACATTCTTGTTATTTTTAGAAAGTAATTGTAAAAGAGCCACTTTCAGTGCTCCGTAAACCTAGTGTTACATATATCGATTTCGGTACACAAATTTCTAATGTCGTTTCAAAATTATCACCTGTTGAGTATAGTGCAAGTATTGTCGATCACAAAAACGGGAAAGGGATTAAAACGAATTTGGAAGGAGCGGACTAAACTAGATAAAATGGGAACTTACATCAAAGTTTTGTACATCACTAGATTTAACACGCGACTCAGCAGCAGAAAGAGCATTCATCACTTTCCAGTTTTTCTCACGCAACTCCTGCTTCAACCGTAAAAAAATTGTCAGTATATTATAGCTCGATAGCTATTGTTTTACGTAAAAAGTGAGAGGAAATGCTTAGGTGCTAATATTTTAGACTTAAAATATAAAAATAGGTGGAAAAGTGATGGAAGCAATTAGAGTTAATTTGAATGGTACATGGACAGATCGTTTTCGTTGATTATAAATTTCTTAGATGCTGATTCTATTTACGGGTAAATCGTCACTTACATTATTCTTGGTTCTTTGAGCTTGCAAATTATCATTCAAACGGGCAACACGATTACGTTGATGGTTCACGTCACTTTGCAACACATCGATTTGCGCATTCGATTGAGAGAGCTCCGCTTCCTTATTCGTTAATTCTGTCTTTAAGGCATTCAGTTGACTCTCCTTTTGGGCCAACCTTACGAAAAACCCTAGTTAAAAACATTCTGCGAACTAAACTATTTATAAACTTTACGATTGTATACATACAGATTTGCATGATCTGCAATCTGTGCGTTCTTTTCAACATTGTCATCGATTCCATTTTCCTTATCTTCTGTAACTGGTCGCTCAGTGGCCGCTGTTAATTTCGTCGATAATGATTCATTCTCCTCCTGCAATTGTTTAAGTTGTTTTTGCAGGTCCGTGACATTCGCCAACTAAAAAATAAATAACGATTACATTCTCGTCAGATAAATGCAATTACAATTTCTGTCTGTGATACAAGAACAATACCTGCATAGAAAGTCTATCGTTCTCTTCTTGTAATCGTGTAATCTGCAACTGCGTGTCACTGAATTTATTCTCGCTGCTCTGCAACCGATTCAATTCAACCTTCAACATTTTCATTTCATTCGCCGTGTCATTCGCAGACGCGAGCTCCGCGCGTGCATTTTCTAATTCGGCTTGCTTCTGTTTCAGATCCTCCTTCAACTTCTGTATTTCACTTTGACAGAGCAACAAACTTTCCATCGTCTTCTCAGATTCAGCTTTCACGGTGTTTAATTTCTTCTGGGCGGCGTCTAATTGCACCTCCAGCTGCGCTACATGCTCCGCGGACTGTTTCGCCTCGACTCGCAAATTGTTAAGCTCGTCTTGCGATTTCTTGACCTCATCTTCCTTATTCGCGAGCGCTATTTTAAGAGCTGTAATCTCGGCTGCTTCAGATTTTGCTTCATTCATGGAGAGTGACAATTCTGATTTTAGCTTGACCAGTTCGGCCTGAGCTTTATTTAATTCAGCGTTCGCCTCTGTCTTTGCGGCATTCAATTCCGATTGCAGCGAGTTCACCTGTTTATGGAGCTTTTTTAGTCTGTGATCCAACTCGGTTTGAGCGCAGTGAGCCTCCTGTATAAATAAACATATTTTAGTCGATTGATTTGATCCTTCGATCACAAACAAGTGGGTCATTCCGTGCGAAATTGCACTTTTCAAAATACTGCCTCGGAATTTATTCAAAATTGGATAGGTCGCAGTCTGTAGTGATATGTGAACGAATCTCAAAGGATTCCGCGTGGAATGACCCAAGTACTACAATTTCCCTTACCTCAAATTGTCTAGCAACATCTTTGAAATGTTGCAACTGTCCTTCCGAGTGCATCACCTGGCCTTGCATCAGCCCTAATTGTTGCTGTAACATTTCTATCTCGGCCGTGCTGCTCTCGCAGGTCACCTGCAATTCACTTTGCAATTCCTGTACTTCGACATGCTTCTGGGCGATCTGCGTTTTTAACGCGTTCTCATTTTCACGCATCTGCGCGAACTGAACCTCCATTTGCTTCCTCTGCGTTATCAGTTCCTGCTGCAGATGGCCTTGGGTTTGCCCCTGGTCTTCTTGCATCTTATGAATTATCGCAGCGTTATCGTTCACCTTAGTTTGCAGTTGCTCGATCTGTCGAGTGAATCCTTGCTTTTCAGCAGCATGGCTTTCCAGGATGTGCTGCATACGTGTATGCAACGTTTGAGTCTCCGTGACCTTGGCATTCAGCGCTTCCTCCAGCTGTCTCACGCTAGCTGACAATCTCGACCTCTCTGAATTAAGCTCAGTTCGCAATTCTTTTAGTTTATTTTGGAAAGCAATATTAGCTTCGTGTTCGTCGGCAAGAGCCTTCTCCTTTTCGGCTAATTGTTTCTTCAATTTAATAACAGGATCCGCGCGACCTTCTGTCCACTCCGAATGCTCCGATGGGTTGTCCAGCTGTTTATTCAGAAGTTGATCAATTAGAATTTGGATTTCGGAACGGCTGAGTTCAGCTTTCTGGACCAGAGGCATCAAGAGAGATACATTAACAGCATCTTTGTCTCCTCCTAAAATATAAAGACGTTTAAGTTATTCCTAACAATATTCATATCACCATAGTTAATGAGATTTTCTTTTACTACCACATATTTTATTTTTTATTTCAATTGTAACGCTGTTGTAACAATTATTAGTGGATTGCGGATCTTTATGCAAAATAAAAATTGTATGCACCAATTATATTAATAGAAGCAAAAAGTTCTTTTTTTCTTTAATAATTTTAAAAGGTTGAATATAGTGCAATGAGGCTCCTAAATTCTCATAATATTTTTCCTGTTTTAAATTGCACTGGCTCATTTTTATCATAAATGCATAAAATTATATAAAAAAATTATATATTTGGTAGATAATGTACACAGTATCTAGTGCTTGTCTTTATAAGGGAATAACCTTGACAGTATGGTCATTGACCTGTAAGGAGGGAAGGGGAACTGATCCTACCTCAGCCACATTCCATAGCACAACTGAAGAATCTGCTTTGCTGTACTTAAGGTACATTCTGTGCAAAACATGTTCGATTAATTTAAAAGAAAAGACTATCATAAACTATTCAAGTATTTAAATTATCTGTATAATCAAACTTAATTAAATTTCTGTTATTCTCGTAACAAATACTTCCATGCAATAATTTAATGTACAACATGATTTTAGCTAACTTACCAATTTGAGCTAGGATATCATTCTTCTTCTTTGTCTTTTTAGATTCTTTATTTGGAGCTTGAGTAATTGGTGCAGATTCCTTGATCACTTCCTTTGCATCTTTAACAGGTGTTTCTTTGTGTTCCTTTGTTTCTTTCAGAACATCTTTGTTAACAGGTGGTTGGGCATTAGCATTTACAACTGCATCTTTTTTCTCTTCTTTCTTCTCCTCCTTCACTTCCTTATTCTCATCTTTCTTTTTCACAGAATCTTTCACATTTTTCTTTGTCTTTGTTGGAGTTTCCTTGGGAGATTTATTTACAATTGGTTCAGACTGATTGAGTTGTTGCAAATTTTCCTTCTGTTTGGTAAACGAACATCGAAACATGCGTTTTTATAACAAGTGTTGAAATTTTACAGAGACACAAAATTACATGTAAATATACAACACAAAACTAAACGAAATAAAATGGTAAGATACCTACATATAAAACTAAAAGTGTTAGAGAAAAGAAAATTAATTTGTAACCATTACATACAAAATTGTTTACTCCCAATTTACTTGAATGAATTAGAGCACCTACTAATTTACAGGTTTAAGACAGATTAAAAATTTGAAAAATCCCTTGGTTATTATTAAATAAGCATTAATACTACTTAATGTGGTTTCTGTATGTATTATAGAAGCAGCAGCCAATGCAAAATATGAGAAGTGAATGAAGTGCAGATGAGGTAAAATATTCTACCAAAAGCAGTTCACTCACACTGTGACTCCGTATGAGTTCGAGGTCGTCCTTTGGATGAATGAGGTCAAAATGATTAGCCTCTGCCAAGGGGGGTTGTGAAGGACTTAATTCGGTCACAATAACCAACGGCTCATCTTTATTTACAAGAATTGGCTTTACCTTTTCAGACTTGCCTTTCTTCTTACTTCCTTTGCTACCCTCCTATGATTCCAATGTATATATCAAATGTTTTTCCCATGTATTACAAGGAATAAAAACAAACAAACAGTATATAAAATATAGCTTTACATTATATTGAAATGGACACACATAAAATTATTATTTGGGAGCAAGAATATAAAAATACTGTAAAACAAATAGTAGAGAGTAGAATTTTCTGTTTAATTTATGTAGAAGTATAACTTATTTGCTTTTCACCTTAAAACTGTATTTATTTTGACGTAATGGCAAACATAAATACCTGGAATTGATAAATTCTTTTAGAATATAGAATATATTTTGTGTCTTAAAACCCTAAAATAAGTTACTTTATTTAACTTATTTTATCGTTTTCAAGCTTTTACTTTTATTTTACTCAATGATCAGTAACTTTATCTTGTTCCTGAATTTATGGAATATTTTAGAGGTTACTTGTAAAATATGGAGTTTTTCATGTCATCAGAATTTTAATAACTAATTTAATATAAGAAATTTATTTTTTTCATAGACTTACCAAGTCATAACTTCAAATATGCCAAATACATTTATATATATATAAAAACATTGAATAGTACAATTTAAATTTTTATAATGTCATTATATAGAAAATAGGAAAAGATATCAAAACTGACATTAGGTACAAGCAGCAAGTGAAGATCATCAAATAACAAAAAAATTTGTTTGCAAAAGAATGTCCATTTAAATATAATATACACAAAACTGTTATAATGATCTTTACGCAAATTTCACAAATTCAACAAGGGAAAACATTTATTAATTAGGATCTTACATTGATATACTATAGGAGTGCCCATTTACTATATATTAATTCACATTTTAAAAAACATACACACACACAATAATTGTAAATAAACACAACAACGTTTTATTATTCAATTAAAAATCAAAGAAACAAAAACAAACACATAAATATTATTGCATCTGAGATAGCTACATTAGTTTACACAAAACCAATTAATAACTATGCATGAAAAAATGATGTTATACGTTATTAAAGAGATATTATAAACAATCTTATAAAAGTGTAATACCCGTAGAGAAATGTGATACTTCATGAACAGAAAGACCTTAAGTGACATATGAGTATGACATATAATATGTGAGCGTACCATGTTTCATGCATGAAATATACGAAAAAACACAAGGATAAAAAAGCACGTATGTGTATTTCAATTCTTATGTAGTGGCCATTAACATAGAAATACTTAACATGCAATAAGCATCTCAAATATATAAAAAGAATACTAACCACTTAATGTACCAATGATATAGTTCACTCAAAATTAAAGAATACAATATCACTTAAAGAAATCATGAAAATTAATACAGAAAATAATTTGAGCCATTTCTAATAATTATTCTTTAGATCGATTGTCTTTATTTTCGATAATAAGCACATAAACAAAACTGCTTTCACTTTGACTCTCTAATCCTAATCCATATGAAATAATATATTATTCGAAATATAATTTCAGATTAGCTACTCTATATAAAAAATCTTTTTTTTGTGTAAATATATACGTGCCAATTTTCTTAAAACTTATCGAAGATACAAAACATTCGTTATAAAAAAAAAGTAGAATTTTATACTTCTGTTTAAGATTAATTTCTGTGTATACACTGTTTTGTATCTTCAATAACTTCTAAGATAACCGACTTAAATGCATTTAGGATGGACACACTACAAAAAAAGACTTGAGAAAATTCCTTATGGCTAGTATTTGCATATGTTACGTGTCATAAGAAAATTATAGACATAATATATATCTTACCCGCAGCAGTGGTTCTAGGGGCAATATCTGAGGGTTTTCCTCAAATTGTACATGTTCTGGTTTCTCCTCCTTATCATCTTTCTCCTCCTTCTCTTCTTTCTTCTCTTTCACTTTCTTTCCTGCCTTATTCTTATGCTTCTTTTCTTTACCTTTATCCTTTTTACCTAAAAGAATAAATTTAATAAGAAAATTTCTTTGAATAATATAAATCGAAGCATCTCTTAATAGCGCTGTTAAACGATACAGTACTTAATAAAAGATCATCGGGTAGCTTTCTCTGTTCAGCTATTGCTTCTTCGTAAGACTTCTCTTTTATGCCAAACATTGATACTAAAACAATAACTGCCGCCGAAATGACAACTACTGCTACATATACCAATCCTGTCTGGACATCCATGGTGCTAATGTCTATCTGTAAAAGTAAAATATCAAGATATTTTGAACAACTTATTAACATACATAAAGGATATTTTTCAAAGTTCTAGGAATATTGTTCTTCAATTAACATCTACAGGCAAAACATATACAAGTGCAAACAAGTTTCTACAAGTTTACCATTGATTAAGAGTCCTGATCATTTAGTCTACTCCGATTGTTTGCTAGATACGCTTCTGCAAAGTTGTGAAAATTTTTGAGCGATAAAAGAAGCGTTATAGTCTATGAATAAAGCGAAAACAGTTGAGAAAGGAGATACCTCTTAAATGAGATCACGTTGCAAAATGTGGTATTAGAAAAGGTCTGAATAAGTAAGAAAATTACAGGTAATTTTCTAAAACTTTGAAAACATCCTGAGTGTTTTAAAATCGTATTAATTTATCGCTAGATAAGTGAACGTACAGTTACATAAAACTTTTCACCATTTAATATATTATGCGGTTCTTATCACAACTTAGTCTGAACAGATTTGGAATAATTCCAATTTCTTGGATGAACTTTCTTTTGCAAAGGACACTATCGCCGAATACAATATTATTTTTGAATATTACTTTGCTCGCTTTAATTCACCGAAATAGATATTTATTAATTAATATCGCAGTATCGAGAGACATTATTTTTCGGGAACGATTTTGCACATTCCTCGAACTCGCGTATAATATCGCGGCATAGAATGAACTATAATCGGATAATTTAACAGGTGAAAGTTTCAGGAAAAAGCATTGTGAAAATGACATATGGATGACAATCGGATCATCGACACGATCACCGGAGATGAACCGAATTCCTCCACGTTAATATCGCATATAGGTAGAGCCGGCGAAATGATCTGTATTGAATTAACGTTCTATTAAATCAATGGGACTCGGGAGCCGTTTAAACTTACATAGACCAGCGAGAATATTCCTAGTGAGTTGGTTCCGCCGAGGAATGTAAAATGAACAACGTGCTGTGTTTGTCTACAGAGAATCGCGACGAGAATTCACGCACAACTATTTCTTCTCGAGAATTATGGCGGCCGGACGTACAGGCAAGTATACGTGTTCGAAGCCACGCCTATCAAAACTTGTGTTTTCTGATTGGTGGTGAATGTTGCCACGTATGCAAAACACTGGTATAAACAAGAATGAAATTCATCCACGGATTTTGTTAATTGTCGATGACAATTAACCACGGTGAATAATTGATAACCTAATTTAATTCATCGCCACTGACACGTTGCACGACACACACGAAACGGTCGATACGTTTGTGTGACACTATGTCACTTTTCTACACTAAGCTCACGCTGACCAACTTAATAAAACATTCGGTTCGATCATTTTTCTACCACACCAGAGAGTTGATCACACACTACAAAGACAACATGGGTTTGTCTCGCGTAATGCGCTATACAAATTACAATAGAAAAACCATTGAAAACAATATTCTTTATTTACGAAACATGATATATATATATGTATATCTGTATATATATATGTATATATATGTATACACATCTGTTGCAATATATATACTTACGTAATACTTTCATGGTATTATAAAAAGTATAGATAACAATTCCTAATGCTTTTTAATCATTGATTTATATATTATTTGAAGTTTTTATATTATTCAATAACTTATATTCCTTCTCATCTACAACTTAATGAACATTGCCATTTTCCAGACTTGAGCAAAGATATTTTTGTCAAATAAAAAAAAGATATTTGTGTGTGTCTATTAAATTTTATTATTGTTCGTAATATTTTTTGTAACATGTAAAAAAATATGTCTTTATCCCCATATTTTCATAGTAATATCAGGTAATATATATACGATATCGATTGTATTGCATTTAATGAAAATCGAATTGGAATACTTATTCGCTATTGTAGAAATAATATGAAAATTATAAATCTAATGCGTAACGTTAATTATATCATTAAACTTTGTTTCAACAAATAGTTATTTAATGCTCTCTATTTATACAATCTTGATCAATTTTTATTATCATATAAAACATTTTTAACAAACCGTATTATGCGTTATATACTTCTAATATAAGCTAATAATAAGAAGATAGTAAACGCACGATACATATCGAAAAATAATTGGCATGAAATGAATATCTAAAAATTCAATGAAATATGCCATATACTTTGTTACTCTCGAAATTTGTGAAAGCATCGGCAGTATTCCGAAATTATTGTACATAATTGATTTGTTCGCATACACAGTCGTTTTCTTGAATCTACGATGCGAATATTATTAAATCATATATTCATCTTGCAAAATATTATTGATCATTCAAAAAATTTTACTCCAACAAGCCTGAAAACGATTTCCTGCTGGAGATTTTTCCTTACTGTTATATTTAAAAAAAAAAACATTTCGGGTTTACTTCAGGAATGTTCATGCAACAGCTCGAGCTTCGGGTAAAAAGCTCTCCCAAAATTTAATGATTTGATTTTGGTAAAGCAACATGGATTCTAAATATTCTGTTAACTGCTCCTTAAAATCTTCCACTCTTCCCAACTCGAATCGTTCAACTTCTTTCTTAATCATTTTCGAGATATTATCAAATTCTTCTTGGCCTCTTTCAACTTTCGCTTCCCATTCAATAACTTCGGTAGCAGCTTGGCTTGTTTTGTCAGATCTACTAGATTGTTCTAGCCTTGCTTTCTGCTCCCGCTTTTTATTTAACACCATTTGAGCATGTTGCCAATTCTGGAAAACTTTGACTCGCTCGTGGAATACATCCTAAAATTAGCAACACAATATTAAGGTAATATGTACAAAGAGATAACAGATAATTGTGTTATGAGTTGATCATCGACCTTTATCGCTCCAATGAGCGCAACATAGTCTCTTAACATTTCCCCGAATTGATAGAGATCGCTATTGCTTTGTGCTTTTCTAATCACTTCTATTTTCTCCAAAGTCTCGGCCAGCTGAGCTAATGCCCTTCCCAAAGATGCACCCGGTTCTCCATGACCAAGAACAGCAATAGATCTTGCTGTTGCACCGGTACACGTCGCTAACTCCCTTCTCTGATTATTTAAAGTGTCAACAGCGGAATGTAATGCTCGTAATTGTATATCGAGAGAATAAATTTGTGAAGTCTTCTCTTCAAACCACTGTAAAAAATAAATGAATCAAAAACATTGTCTTAATTTGTAAATCTTTTCACGTCATACGAGTGTAGATTTTCTTATTTTTACCTTATCAGTTTCATCCATTTTATATGTTATCTTGTTAACGGTTTCTCCGACTTTGTTAAATAGTCTCATCACTCCTTTGCCACTAAGTGCAGACGTATTGGTAGCTTTAGGTAATTCCATATCTGTTTGAAAATATAAAATTTATTCATAAAGGTTTTTTCAAATAGTTATCGTATATTTTATTACTAGACTGCAGATTTTATGCATTTGTGGCAGAAAAATGGATTGGTCAAATACGAAATTATAAGGTTTATTACGATATATACCTGCTTCCAAAAATTCTCTAAAATCAGGATCAACGCTGAGCACTGGATGCGCTGCAGTTCTATTTAAGTATCTTTCAAGTGCTGCTCTGCGTTTTTCAATAAATTCTGTAGAGCTAGAATTCTGTTCTTGACTCTTATCACCCGACATTTTTATCTTAGTTGTTCCTAGTTGAATAAATAATTATAAATGTATAAATAGAGCTGTACTACATACATATAGAATACATTATTGTGGAGATACGAGCAAACTTATATTCATACCGATAACACTTTTTTCTGGAGCAGGAGGAATTATTCTACCATTTCTAAGGTATTTGTCTGTCAATTTGTCATGAAGGCCAAGGAAATCACTGAAGCGTCTAATGACACTGAAATTTCGCTTTCTAAATATCGGCATATTTGTTTTTGTTTCAACTTTGTAGGCAACATAAGCGCCCATGCCATCTCCAATTTTCTGAGGGGAAGTGACCGTAATTTTCAAGAACACATCGGATGAATCTGCTGCTACCTGTATAGAAAAACAACATGAAACTCTACATCTATTCGAATGATTCTAAAGTTCTAGTAATTTTCCGGCCATCAAAGGATGTTTAATAATTGAACGTGTACCTCATCTATCGATTGGTTTTGGATAATGTTTGTTGGCAGAACATCAGTATTATCATTTATGGGGACATCATGGAGATCGCCTATGTCGCTACCCATTGGACCCAATGGTGGACTTAAGGGTCCTGGTACAGGACTTGACACAGATGAGAATGAATTTTCTTCAGGTGCATCTCGTAGTGTCAACTTTGGTAGTTCTGCAGGTATTGAGGAAATTCCATTGTAGGGAGACGAGTCTTCCAACTGGCTCTGATCCTACATGTAAATAACATTAAGTAACATGACAATATATCGACGAAGTACGATTACTTCTTTCTTTAATATAATAAATGAATTCGTATAAATGTTATTTTACTCATTAGATCTGAATAAATATACAATTAAACTGTATAACACTGTCCGAAAATATGAATTAAATGTAACGAAAGGTCACAAGTGTTTACGATCGTAAAGGGCTAAAACAAAATAAAACCGATTTTCATTTCAATTGACTGTTTCCGATGAACGAATAAGATATCTTCTATACTGATTATAGAAACAAATGAATTGAGAGAGTAGTGCTTATTTAGGTTGCAAAGTTTCCGTGCAGAAAACGTACCTGTACAGCCGACGCGAAAATATCTTCATCGTCGTCGTCTAAATCATCAACTTTCGCCTCGTTTGTATCGAAAAGCGGCGGAGATTCTTTAATATCAGCCATCTTAACGATTCTGTCAATCTACCAAGAAACTCACTGGGATCGGCCCCCTAAATAATGAATGCCAACGTCAATCGTTATGTATATGGCTATCGTGTTTCTCGCAGTATGTATTCGTGTATTAGTGCGTTACAAACTTTTCAATTTAACTTCTGTACACATTACGCGCCTCAACGTAGAATTCCTACATTAAAATTGTCAACTGTATGCTATTATTTATAATAACGAAAGATGATCACTGGTAAACTCGCGGTTTATCACACTCGAAAGAAATAACTGCACTGTGTATATGCACGAAGTATTATTTTATTTATGGTATATAAATTGTTTGTCTATTTACTAATCAATTCACAGCGATACATTTAAAATCTGTGACAAATATTAAACCATTTTTTATTATTATAATCGATATGAAATTTTCCCCTTTATTCACTAATAACATCGCTAAAAGTTTTGAATATCTAGATATTTTTTAATTTAATAAAAATATGGATAATAATGGTCGGACTGTGCCGATAAGTTTCCCTATGAAGTTCACACCATACCTATATAAAGAATCTCCTTTTACAGATAATTCTGTACAGATGATCTAATACACTTGGCACTTGGCACGTACCTAAATATATACACAATGTTGCTATCCCTAACTTCGATGATTTTTCATGAATTGCACGTATGCTTCAGATAACAATTCAAATATTTTTTATTACCGAACGATTTTCCGTAGGATTGCAAAGCGAACAAAGTGGAATAATCAACGTAAAAAATACGTACAATTGTCAGTTGACGGTCGAAGTTCACAAAAATTGCGAAGAATCGTAGAAATTATAAACTATGAATTTAATGACTAGAGAAGAAATTAATATCAGACGACTGTTAGCGAGATGCGAATTAATGGCGAAAGATGATCCTCATAAGGATTGGAAGCTAGAAAAGGTTGACTAATTTATTGTCCAACATATATGTTTGTACCGCTATAAACGTCATCTAAAAGTGGTACAACGTCTTTAATAATATTTCTTAATTTTTTCAGTATATCCTTGCTTTAGATGATATGATCAAGCAATTACAAACATTGCCAAGGTATACATTCTGAAATTATTACGGCACAATTTACTTTTATTATTTATTATTGATAACAATACAAATTTCAATCAGAAGTAATTGTTATAGTTGGAACGTAGTATATATAATTATTTACGATATTTATTTTGTTTTAGTAAACCAAGTAAAGATGTTATGATGGATTATAATAAACGAATAGACTTTTTAAAAGGACTAGTGAACACAGCGAAACTAACTAATCCTGTGGATAGAGTTGCAGCAGTACAAATGTTATCAAAAAGTTCTACAACATTCAATGATTTATTAGGTTCGAATATAACAACACAGATTCATCAAAAAACTACAGCAAAATATAATAGAGAATTACGGGCAGAATTATTTCACAGTGACAAAGGTAACAAAATGATTTTGTATAGGGTTCGATACCGGTATCATTTTTGCCCGAGATATTTTTACGTAGAACAATAAATAAGGTACAAAATAATAATATCCATAGTACTGTGGCATTTTTCTAGGGTCCTTGGAGGATGGTGTGAGGCAAAGATTGACTAGCACAAACATGCAAGATGAAGATTTAGATGCGCTGTTAAAGTACAATAGAAATATACAAGAGAAGATAGCGGAGAACATGCTGTCTATGACCAGTAGCATGAAAGAACATGCACTGGCAGCAAATGCTATTATAAAGAAAGACATAGGATTGCTTGAAAGATCTGACAAGTTAACAGATGTCAATACAAATAAATTGAAAACGCAATCTTTGAAATTAAAAGAGCATACTACATCATATTGGAGATGTTGGATGTGGGTGATGATAGCGTTTGTTTTAGTTGTCTTCTTCAGTAAGTTTGAACTAAAATATCCTGTCTTTTTCATATTTATCAATGTTTATGTATTAAATCATCCCATAAGTAATGCCGTTTCTTTTAATCTATTTTTAACGAAAAAATGTATGTATTTACGCAAATGGCATGAAAAAGTTAGTTGGAAAATGAGAAAATTATCATTATATTGTCTCAGAATATTTTAATATATTTAATATTTTATTTTTCAGATATGGTATTATTTATGAAGGTTGCGAGAAAGAGAGTTTAAACAATAAATCTGCGGTTGTATATATTTTTGAAAATTGTAACATATTAAATCAGATATTGATGGTGCACAACTGTGAACAGCGTTCACGTTTCACATAGAATCATTACCATTATTATTATTACCACAAACATGTCTACCATGACGGGTATGCCTGTACAAACACCTGCACCACCCAAAACTACTTGGAAACCTGGTAAATAATAAGAAACACGAATGACAATTTTAGTTTGATCTGTGATTATTATAATTGCTTGGTACACAATAATAATAATCTGTTACATGTATACTAAAACATATGTGTCTTTATTTATATTTCTCTTCCTGTCAATAAAATGTTTAAGTAAAAAAAAAATGGACAATGATTGAATTACTCACATTAATAAAAAGTTTAAACATGAATTATATCTGTGCATGAAAATTTTGGTTATTGTTATGTACACTAATTTATTAAAACTCTAATAGTTAGCGACTGTCATCACTATGCTTATTCTTCCATCTTCATTTCTTATTACTCGGTTAGTAATATTCTCAAGAATTTATTTTTCTACATTTAATTTGTTAACTTTTTTCAAGGTAAGGTCAAAGTCATGCGAGCATTGTATAAATACACAGCACAAAATGTAAGCATGCGTATTGGTTGTTCATGTAATCACTTTTTAAATATACCTAATAATTATATTGATATATTCTTATTTTTCTTTTTTTTTTTAGACAGATGAACTGTCTTTTGATGAAGGTGATGTTCTTTATGTTTATGACAAAGACGTAGAACCCAATTGGTGGAGAGCGAAGTGTGGGAATCGAGAGGGACTTGTACCAGCTAATTATGGTTGGTTCAAAATTAGATTTATTTTTTGATCGTGTTGTATTTTGTATAAGCTAATAAACTAAGGAAGGAAATTTATGCAAAGTTGAAGAACAAACAGAAGAAATTGAATTACCATTGCACGATGCTGCGAGACGTGGGAATCTTTTATTATTAAAAGAATATATTAAACAAGGAGTTTCAGCAACAGCTTTAGACACAGTGGGCAATACTTCACTATACTGGGCTGCTCGTGCTGGTCATGTAGATTCTGTAAAAGAACTCTTAAGCTTGCCAAATCCCATAGTCGATGCTCAAGTAAGTAAGTGCAACTGTCTCCGATACATTTAATCATATATACTATATGCATATTTTAACTATAGAATAAAATGGGTGAAACTCCATTGCATGCAGCAGCAAGTCGTGGACATACAGATATAGTGAATTTGTTATTACAATATGATGCAGACCCGACAATAAAAAATAACGATGGCCTAGTTGCCGAAGAACTGTCTTCCAATATCTCGATTAAAAATATGATACAACTCAGTCGACAGCACTATGATAAAATATATGGATACACGGAGGATGATTACAATGACGACAGTGATTAAGAAAGCAGTTCTTCTATTTGCAGTTGGTTAATAATTGTGATTACTATGACCAATAATAGTATTTTTGTTATTATTATATATGTAATTATATATTGATAGAGCAATTAAGTTAATATTTAAAAGGAGGTTTTTATTGAAAATTATTTATATTTAAATTAATATTTAATAATTGTTATGTAATATGTAACGTTGTTCCGTGAAACGTAATTTTTTTTACTACAGTTTTTGTACACGTAATTAAGCTTGAATAAACAATCGGTACAAGAAATATATATATACTTTTATATTATTTAGCAGTCATTTTGTTCTTTTTTTTTTATTTACATACATAGAAATGCGCTTGAATTAGAGCTAAGAATTTTTCAATTCAATGAAGATTGATTTATTATGAAGATATCATTTATTATTAAATGATAAAACGATATTAAAAAAAAAATTTAATACTGTTTACATACATACACATGAATATGTTAAAGTTATTATCTTTATCTTTACTTACATGTTTGTAATAATGAAATTAGCATATAGGAGTTTTATTCAATTACATTTTGTTTTTTCGTTTTAATTGAAGAGACCATTCAATTATTTTATATTTCGAATGATACAAAACAATGTATAAGGGTGCGGTTATAGTGGAGCGGCGAGCATCGATGATAGCGGCGCGGTGAGCAGATTGGTGAAAACAAACCAATGTAATTAAATGAAAAAGAAATAGAAAGAAAAAGTAAAAGTGCTTTTGTTCACCGCACAGCTCACCTCGCCGCTCCACTATAACCGCACCCTAAGAATTACGTTTCAGGAATGAATCTGAAAGAAGAAAGTGAATTTTGAAATGAAATATCACTATGAATGTACCACCATTCTCTTTTAAGGGCACTGTTCGGAAGTCACTGAGTATATTGAGAGTAACTCGTTTTGTTCATATCTTTTTGCTGAACCATCTGTTGAAATCCAGTCTTAATAATAATTGTGCTAAGTGTTCTCCACTAGGTTGTGCACGGACTCTATTTAATGTTTTCGTTAGCCAGCTCATTAAACTTTCAAGAGTGTCAGATAACGTTTTGAGTTCTTCCTTCTCTGTTAAAAGTAAATTGCCTACTTCCCACATCGATGCTTGCAAGATAAAATCGTCACAAAGTCGCAGTAAAAGTTTTATCAATTTATTTACCTGTTGAAAAAAAAATTTAATCAACCGACGAATCATGTGATTATTGATAATACACAATATACCAATTGAAGTATAACATACAGGATTTTTTCGTTCCGTTGCACTTCCCAGCAAAAATGTTTGAGACATAACGTTCGCCAGAAAAATAGAGTGTGCTTTTTGCACATCTTCGAAATTCCGAGTATTTTTCATATTCGCTTCCATTATAGCGTATTGACTTTCTAATACGTCCACTTGCAGGTAGTATTGTAAATTATCAATAATAAATATTAAATTATTTCTTAGCTGTATTACACCTATATCACTGAAAAAAAAAATTAAAAATGATCATATATGTATGCTTGTATAAGAAATATTATAATTATATCTTACATGTTCTTATTATACATGTGCTCACTCCATAGATTCCACAGATCAATTTGAGTTTTCTTAACTCTCAATAAAAATCGAAATAATGTATTATAATCTACTAAAGCAGGTGGACTAAATAGTAAGTGTAATGGCCATATGACTTTGTACTTTAAAATGATCATCCCCCATCCGCGCCTTTCTACATTTAACCAAAAAGATAATTAACTTAAAATTAGCTTAAAATTTCTGGTCATTAACACTCAGTTTACGGAACACTAAAAGGGACTATTTTTATATATTATTATTTTTTTTTAATTAATAATCATAGATTACCCATGGGATCTTCCCGTTCTCTGTCTGTAATTTCTGAACCGTCTGTTTCAGTTTCATCGCTATCTTCCGTTGGAACTGGTACTAAAAAATTGAAACTCTCCATAGCACTTTCATCGTTCAAGTGCATTTTTCTTAATGCAATTTGAAAAGCTAGATTGATATCTCTGGATGTATGATTCGTCGGCGATTTGTTCAGTATATGCGCAGTGAGTCTAACAAATTCGAGAAACAAATCACCCCGACCCATAAGGAAAAAGTCTTTTACTAATTTAAGCTGTTGTACTAGTTGAGATTCCTCGACGGCAACCCGCCATAATAATTCAGTTACGCAACGTTTCAATTCGTCGATTGTACGTTCAAATTCGATAACATTAAAAATAGGGTTTTTCTGAAGATTTTGAAGTTTAAAAGAATACTCGTATTCTTTATCTCCCCATATAGAAAATTCAGTCTGTTCGTCTACTGCGAAGTCTATAAGCAATAGAGACAAAATTTTAGTATTTTTTTTTTTATTCTGCATATTTGCAAACACAGAATTTTTTTAAATGAGCAACTTACCTTTCTTTTGCCTTGGATCATTTCCAAACATTATAATAGTTTGCCCTATAGTCAAAATCTTAGTTGCTAACGATGGCCTAATGTAAGTAGGTAACATATCCACTTGAACATTGTAATCCCACATATCCGAGTTTAATTTTACATTTTTCGTATCAGCATTGTTCTTATTATCTGCCAATATCAAGCTGTTTTGTCCATCTGATATTTTTTGGATGAAAAACTCATTGTGCGTGTCCTCCAAATTACCATACAAAAGCCAGCTTGTCAATTGTTTGTAGAAAACTATATGTATACTATGGGATATCCTAAATAACAACAAACCAATTAACAAACAGGCTATTAGAATATCAATTACAGAGATCACTCACTTTTGCAAAGCCTTTTTTACTTCAGGAATACCAGTGTGCATATTTTGGTGCAAACATTGTAACAGTTTAAAACCATGAATCTTTTGTGTATTAATCTAGATAATGTGTGAAAAATCAAAGTATGTGTTCATTACTTTCTTAATCATTATTGTACGAGGCAATATATAATAACACATATATATTTGAACAGACTCACTTCTCTTATAATAGAATTCAGAACAGAAAATAAGCCTGTATACTTCTGGACATGACAGAGAATTAATGATAACGGCGTATAACTATCATGAAGAACTATGTTTTCTAAATCAACAATTTCTTCGCGGAATGGTTCTAAAGATTGATCCATTCCTTCACAGAGAGCTTGTAAATATAAACCTTGAGGTAAATTTTGTAATTCTATAAAATAATAATTATAATAATAATTAAATATATATAAAAGTTAATAAATTCTGATCGATAAGAAGAAGAATATTATTATTATGTACCTTCATTGGATTTTGTAATATTGAATGTTGTATACTCTTGAATAAAATTTCTAATAACATTGCACTCCTCAACTATGTCCAATATTCTTTTAAGTAATGCACGTTCCCCAGGATGTAAATATTTTTCAACATCTACAGTCTAGAAGCGATAATTAAAAGAAAAATATATATTAATGTTTAGACTCGATATACAGAAAACTGTACCATCGAATTATATATTTTAACCTTACATTCGTGTCCAATAGTTGGAAAACATTAGTTGAACACCCCCACAATGACAGCAATACCTCGTGCAACATTTTAGAAGTGTCTTGTTGCGTTTAAGAAGATATTAATCCTTTCGATGGAATTAAATCGCAGGTAAACAAAACGATGAAAACACCGATAGCGCATTCAAGTAGCCTGTAATCATTCAATGGTTCAAGTTCAAGTTCATTTTTAACATGACAAGAAAGAATGTAAACATATAAAACATTTAGAAATGCATACTATTTTCCCTGTCCATTTTCTCACTATTCTCGAGTGGTTCATTACGATGAAAACGAATCCATGCAAGACCAGTCAAATAACACATCCCAGACATGAAAAATTAGGTTAAAAAGATCGAGAATGCAATTCTAAAAATTCTTCTTAAATACATTACAATTCTTAATGTAATTCAGAAGTTTCTCTTGTCATAATCAGAAACAGGAAATGTTCAGAGCAGATTCGGAAGCTAAGAACTCCTATACAGGAAACAAATCTTGAGGGAAAACTAGAGGGAGAGAATGAAGCAAAAAAAGTATCAACATAAGAATCACGACTTGCCGCGCCGCGCTTGCTTCGGACGTCTTATATTTTTAGTATCTATTTTGCAGTTATCACCCTTCCGTTCTCCATCCCCAAAATCAGATAATTATTTAAATAGAGTATAGAGATTCGAATAAAAGATACTTAATCTTCATTCGTTATTCGAAGGTCAGAATAAAAAAAGTTTCTTTATTTGACGAGTATCGAATGAAAAAAATATCTTTATTCGACGATTATCAAATAAATAATTTTATTCGTCGAGATATTTATCCGACATATAAAGATAATTTTTTATTCGAAACGAATTTATTAAAAGGCTTCGCCACATCAGTGCTACCGTGTTGCCCTTTAAAAAAAGGCAGATTCAGGCAGTGCCGCCAGGTCGAGAAAATCGAGGGGAATACAGGTACCCCCTCTCTGATGGCCAGAGTCGTAATTATGTATGTGACGAACGTTGGTGGAGTGTGCGCGTTGCGCGTGGTGCTGGAATGGGATAATGGAAGGGGAAAAGTAGGGGAGTAAATGAGTCCGAATTCGGACTCATCTGGCGACACTGGTTGCGAGCAGTGATGCCAGAATCGTGGGCCGTGGGCTTTTTCCCCTCCGCTCGCTGAGCCCACTCGACCCCCCACATTTCGCAAGTTTTAGGTTATTGCAGCGTATCGTACTTATTATGTACGTACCTACTTAATGAAATTAATCATACGAATATTTCTACAGACTATAAACATTCTTTATTATAAATAAAATGAATTGTAACATGTGTGTCACATATTACTCTACAGTCTATTCTACTGAACTCCTCTGCCGCTCTGGTGAGAGAGGGGGTACATCATTACACCGTGATTCCCCTCATCTGGCGACACTGGTTGCGAGTCCCATACAGTGATGCCAGAATCGTGGACCGTGGGCTTTTTCCCCTCCGCTCGCTGAGCCGACTCGACCCCCCACTCTGACGCACCGTCGTCGCGTGTAGCGCGCGTGCAATCGAACAGGCACTCACACGGACAGACTAGAGATACGTTCGTGTGTAGCGCGTGCGCAGTAGAAGCAACGTGGCGACAACGGTGCGTCAGAGTGGGGGGTCGAGTCGGCTCAGCGAGCGGAGGGGAAAAAGCCCACGGTCCACGATTCTGGCATCACTGGTCCCATATACGCAAATGCAGCCAGTATCGTGGGTCGTGGGTTTTTTTTTCCCCCTCCGCTCGCTGAGCCCACTCGACCCCCCACTTCGACGTACCATCATCGCCTTACGTTGCTTCGATTGCGCGCGCGCTACACACACAAGCGTACCTCTACTCTATTCGTGTGAGCTGCCTATTCGACAGTCGAACACACGGGCAGAGGAGAGTACACAGAGTAGAAGCATGTGCGTGCAGTGATGCCGAAATCGTGGTACTGTGGTACTAAGCCGTGGAACTAGACTCCCCCACTGCGACCTACTGTTGCCCCTACAGTCCTTCTCCAACGCGCTCGCGCGCTACACGCACTAGTATATAGTCTAGTATATAGTAGAGGTACGCTATTGTGTGCGTGGCAACGTAAGGCGACGATGGTACGTCGGAGTGGGGGGCCCAGCCGCCGGAGGGGAAAGTTCCTCGAGTCCACGATTCTGGCATCACTGAATGCAAGGGTTCACGGGAACCCAAACTGACGCCACGAAATTGCAAGAAGAAGTTCAGAACTGGTCGATTATGTTTCCTGGAAGTCTAATCTAGGGGGGTGCAGAGCCCAAAATTCATATTTTTACATTGTCGAGGAGTAATTTGTAATAATCGGTAGCGTACTGTGTGTCACGAGGCCTGTATTCGCAAATGCAAGGGTTCACGGGAACCCAAATTGACGTCTCAATATTACAATGAAAAGTTCAGAACTGGTCGATATTATGTTTCCTGAAAGTCTAATCTAGGCAGTCTATGCGCATAATGCGTGAAACGGAACGGACCTCGAGATTGGGAAGGAACGTGATCGAATGACGAGTGATCCAAAAGTAGCAGTTCACAGTTCACGCCATCCCTAGCCTTTACCAACGTTTGAACTACTTTGAACCCTTACCACGAAATTATTAGAATTTATCTGCTCGTGCCATCTGAAGGCAAGTTTCGGGATTACAGAACTAACTAGAAATAGCTGTAAGGTGGCGCCTCTATCGACGTCGAGGTGATCTTGTCTCTCCTGCAGAGCTGTGACAGAGAGGGAGATATGTCACTCGCAGGAGAGACAAAGACAGAGATTACGAAATGACTGGATTTTTCGATGCGGCTACTCGGGTTTCATTTAGCGAGGAAGCAATATTTTCTGATGCTCTTTGCGTTGAAATGTTCTCTGAATTATTGCGGTGTCCCGTACAGAGCCCTTTTTTGCAATTTGTCTCCTCAAACTTTATAAACAACAATAGCTTCCTTTTTTATAGAAGATATTTTTTTCTGTACACTTTTTGCAAAAAAGGGCTCTGCATGGGACACCGCAATAATTCGAAGAACATTTCAATGCAAAGAGCATCAGAAAATATTGCTTCCTCGCTAAATGAAACCCGAGTAGCTGCATCGAAGAATGCAGGAAAGCAATATTTTCTGATGCTCTTTGCATTGAAATGTTCTCCGAATTATTGCGGTGTCCCATACAGAGCCCTTTTTTGCAAAAAGTGTACAGAAAAAAATATCTTCTATAAAAAAGGAAGCTATTGTTGTTTATAAAGTTTGAGGAGACAAATTGCAAAAAAGGGCTCTGTACGGGACACCGCAATAATTCAGAGAACATTTCAACGCAAAGAGCATCAGAAAATATTGCTTCCTCGCTAAATGAAACCCGAGTAGCCGCATCGAAAAATCCAGTCATTTCGTAATCTCTGTCTTTGTCTCTCCTGCGAGTGACATATCTCCCTCTCTGTCACAGCTCTGCAGGAGAGACAAGATCACCTCGACGTCGATAGAGGCGCCACCTTACAGCTATTTCTAGTGATTTCTGCCACCGGCGTGATTATTTAGAATTTAGAACGTACATTACGAATAGTGTTTACAAAATGCAGAAACAAATTCGATAAGAATGGTTTCAACATGCATACGTGGATCTCGCACTTTTTATGTATCGGTGCAGTCTTTATTATTTCGCAGGTATGATAATATTTCAAATAGGATGCCGTAGATGTTTGGTATAATTTGGCCTTGGTCTATGCAAGTCAGAGAAGTGAATTCTTTATCGTTCGTGAAACAATCAAAGAAACGTAATCACTAGTTGAATCATACTATATAAGCTCGTAGTTTATCTATTGTATATTTATTACAGATTACATGATTACAGTGCATTTGATCGTCAATGTATATAATGTATATTACTCGCATAAAATAAATATATATATATATGTATATATATGTATGTATATGTATATATACATAACGATCCAAACATTAAAATTATTTCGTTACCCACAGAAACTAAATTGGTAAAACATAGAATTACTACTAAACACGTTCTATTCGTACAATATATAACCTAACAACACGTTCGTCAACATTTCTACATAAAGTTGCTGTATACGATTTAAAGATCCAATGTTTATAAACAAATTGCACATTATAGAAAATATATGAACTAAAGTTTTTGTTGACAGAAGATTCTGCCGTATATTTAAATGAAGTAAATTAATAGAATTTTACAATTATGAAAAAATAGAAAAGACAAGTTAAACATTTTTATATAATTTATATAAATTTGAAGACTATTTGATAAAGTGCAATCTATGGTGTCTAAATTTATGTCATAATAATAAGTTTTTAAACAAAATTGTCGATATTGATAAAAGAAAATTATTGTATAGTAGAAAACAAAAATTATATCTATTTAGAAAACAAAGAGTGTGTGTATTTACCTAAGTTAAATATTATATTTTTATTTTTACAGATACAAATCGTCTGACATAAAATCATCTACACCAAATATGGCGACACAAAATCTTGTAGAAAAGCGATATGATAATATTATTAAGTCAGTGAATGATATAAGAGAATATAGGGGTTTATTACTAACAAATAAAATGAAAATTTTACTTATTAGTAATCCTACAACTGATAAAAGTGCAGCTGCCTTAGATGTAAATATTGGTAATGTTGCTTCAAATTTTTCTATTTAATTTAAAAATCCCATTTTTAAATAGTATGGTGCATGTCATTAGTTTAATAATATTATAATACTGTTTATAGGACATTTAAGTGATCCAGATGATTTACAGGGTTTAGCCCATTTTTGTGAACATATGTTGTTCTTAGGAACTGAAAAGTACCACAACAATGAATATAATACATTTTTATCGCAACATGGCGGTTCATGTAATGCTGTGACAGATATGGATCATACTGCTTACTATTTTAATGTACATTCAGAAAACTTAGAAGGGGCATTAGATCGTTTTGTCCAGTTTTTTATAGCACCACTTTTTACAGAAGTTTTAACAGAACTAGAATTAAATGCTATTCATTTAGAATATGAAGCAAATGCGACAAATGATACTTGGCGTGCAAATCAAGTAGAAAGATCATCTGCAAATCCAAATCATCCTTTTTCAAAATTTGGTTGTGGAAACAGACAAACATTGGAGACCATACCAAAGCAAAAGAATATAAATGTAAGAGAAAAATTACTTGAATTTCATGAAACTTATTACTCGGCTAATGCAATGGCATTATGTGTACTTGGGAAAGGTAAAAATAATATTTTACTGTAGTAATTGTTATACTTTATACTATATGAGATATATCAATAAAAACTTCCATCTGAAATAACATTATTCATTTTTTCATTGAAAAATGTTTTATACTTTTTATACATTTTATTGGAGGAGGTTTGTGAAATGGAAAAAAGGTTACTTTAAATGGAAGTTGTTACTGACTCACCCTGTATATTAAGATAGTATTTTAATCATTACGAAAAATTTATTATACGTTTAGAAAGTTTAGATGAACTGGAAGAAATGACGGTAAAATTATTTTCACAAGTAAAAAATAAGGAAATTGAAATACCTGTTTGGTTGGAACATCCTTTTAGCGAAGAAGATTACCAAACCAAATGGTACATTGTTCCAATCAAAAATACAAGAAGTTTAAATATTACTTTTCCTTTGCCTGATTTACGAGATCATTACAAATCTGCAGTAATAATTATATTTTTATATATACTTTACCATTTTTTTGCATTATTTAATAAAGATTCATTTTTCAAACTTTTCTTTTAGCCAGCACATTATCTTGCATATTTATTAGGACACGAAGGAAAAGGATCGTTAATATCAGCATTGAAAGCAAATGGATGGTGTAATGCAGTTATGTCAGGCAAACGATCAACTGCCAGAGGTTTTAACTTCTTTCACGTTATTGTTGATTTAACAGAGGAAGGTATACAGCATGTTGATGCTATCATTCTTCTGACTTTCCAATATATTAATATGTTAAAGAAACATGGACCAGTTGAATGGATATACAATGTAATTACATACAAATTACAATAGCTATTTGATATAGTTAGTGAAACCACATAAGTATATATGTATATAGACATATTTGTGACGTAATACATTCGGAATGGCAAAATAAGCTTTCCTTTTTCGTATGGATTTAAGAGATCCCTTTTTATGAAGTTACTGAAATACAATGTCAATCACAAGAAAAATTGATCAATCTCATAGCAACATATGTTTCTTAATTGTATAATTTAATTAATTTAAAGCTTATTAATGTTAATCAATATTTAATATTACTTTTTATTAAAGGAATATAGAGACATTGCCGATATGAATTTTCGATTCAAAGAAAAGGAATCACCACTAAAGTATGTCCTTGAATTGGTATGCTGTATACAAGATTATCCAATGGAAGAAGTTTTGGTGGCAGAAAATCTTTTCATGTCATGGGAGCCTGACTTAATTGAATCAGTTATGAAATATTTAGTGCCGGAGAAAGTAAGAATTCACGTTGTGGGTCAATTAAATGAAAATATATGTAACGAAACTGAAAAATGGTATGGTACTAAATTTAAAAAGGAGAAAATACCAAAAAGCATAATTGACAAATGGAGTGATGCTGGTTGCAATTCAGACCTTAAATTGCCACCAAAGAATGAATTTATACCAAAACGATTTGATATCAAGCCAGCAGAAAATGTAACTAAAAATTACAAAACTGTTACATATTCGTTAATTATGTAGTGAACAATTATTTATTTAGTTTTATCTATTAGGTAACCAAATTTCCTGTCATCATTGAAGACACTCCATTAATGAGATTATGGTTTAAACAAGACGATGAATTCCTTGTACCTAAGGCTAAATTGTATATAGATTTTGCCAGGTAAAGTACAAAGAAAAATAATACATGAATAGAATTTGATCAATCTGTTACAGACTGAAAAACCAATGAGTATTTATGTATACATATTTATTATTTAAACGCATTATATTTGAGTATTCATTTTACAGCCCATTGGCATATATAGATCCGCTTAGCTATAATTTAACTTCCATGTTTGTGCAATTACTTCGTGATGCTTCAAATGAATATGCATATGCTGCTGATTTGGCATGTCTCAAATTTGAAACTAATAATTACAAATATGGAATAACAGTGAGTATGAATTCATTTAGGTGTTTTTTCACAATATTAACACTATACATATAATGTACATGTTATGAAAATTTAACTTCAAACTTTCAATAGGTTCAACACGAATTCGTATGTATCTCTTTTTCTTGCATGTTTTTCTTACAAAACAAATGAAATATTTAATTTCAAAGTATGATATTAATTTTAATACAGTAAAGGTTCGATATAAAAGTGAAACCCTCGGGCCGTGCCATTGCATAGTTATCTCGTCTTTTGTGACCTCGCCGACCGCGCGGTATGTAGAAAATGATAGCGCGTGTAAACTAGAGCTAGAACATTTATCCGGGTATATGAGATACCTGGGTACCCGAGAACTCATGAGATACCCGGGTAGAGCAAAACTACCCGAAAGAAAAAGAAAGGTTTATCGTTTCATATTCAGCAGCAAAATCTATAAGAAAAACCTGTTGGAAGTTTGAATAACAAAAAAGTTACGATTTGTTCATTACTATGTATTTATAATTCTTTCTGTAACGCATATTTTTTTCAGATAGTAATTCATGGATATGATGACAAACAGCATGTATTATTAGAAGAAATTATGAATAAATTGGTCAATTTTAAGGTTGATCCAAAGAGGTTTGAAGTTTTCAAAGAAAGTGTATGTATTACTGAATTTTTATATAGATTATAGACAATATGATACATAATGATTAGTTTTACTTAGATGTTTACCAATTTTAGTATATCAGAAGCCTAAAAAACTTTGAAACAGATCAACCAGTTACACACACAGTTTATTACCTTAACGTTTTGTTATCAGAACACGTTTGGACGAAGGATGAATTTTTAAAAGCAACTCCTCGTGAGTATACAATAATTAAATAATTTAGAAAATGATGAGTATAACTAATTCTGATAGTATAACTAATATGCAATATAATGCTATGCAGATTTAACAGTTGAAAGGTTGCAAGAATTCATTCCACAATTTTTAAGCAAAGTACACATAGAGTGTTTGATACATGGCAATGTTACAAAATTAGAAGCTATAGAGACAGCTAAGTTAATAGAATCGAAATTAACAAGCGCAGTTCCTCAAGTAATACCACTCTTGCCCAGGCATATGATTTCGTATCGCGAAATTCGATTGGAAGATGGTAAGTAAAGAGTTGTATGGAAAAACTAGTTTTTAGTCTTCATGTGAGCATCTTTTGTTAACCATTGAATCGTGGACATTATTTAATTGAGTGGAGATAACAATGTGGCGATGTAAAGTTTGAAATTTCTGTTTATACAGGGTAAAGCACGTAAGACTTTCACCGAAAATATCTCCGTTGTTTTTAGTAATACGAGGAAATGTTTGGTTCAGAGGGGCAATTATTCTGCCGGGAATAATTAACGTACTTCGTATGTTAAGTTATGCTTTCTGAAGAATAACTTCTTCAAAGGTCATTTGAAGGTCAACATATTATACTTGGTTGAATTTGTCTTTTCATTAGCTATAATTTTACACTTGTCAAAATACGTCGTTTAAAAAAAATGACGATGACCTTGAAATATCGGAAAATATGACCTAAAGAAGAAAAACTTCTCCATCACAATAATTGCCCCTCTGAACCAAACATTTTCTCGTATTACTAAAAACAACGGAGTTATTTTCAGTGAAAGTCTTAGGCACCTCATCCTGTATAAACCTCATATTTAGTTTTCGAATGCTAGGTCCAGGATTCACCAACTTTATGATGAACAAAAAAGCAAATTATTTTTCACTATTTGAGTATTGCAAATGAACCCATGATTCATCTTTTATATGTTGAATATAAATCCAATCAAATTATTAATCTCTTTTTATATTTTTGTTTTAATCATTTGCTTCTTTAAAGAGTTAATGAACCTACATTCCCAAAACATGGAACATTATTGATGTTTGCAATATTGTTTTATTTCATTTATTTTGATCCCACATTCATCAGTAACCCTGTATTTAAAAAAGGACAATTTCGAGCTCAATTTGTTAATGAAAATAAAAAAAAAGGTTTTATAAAACAAAATATGCTCTAAAAATCGGCAAATTGGTCCATTTATAACAATATTATTAATGAAAGGATGTTATTACAAATTTTTCAATCATTAACTGCTTATTAATGGGATACTAACTACTTACTCGCACATACGAGACTGTGTAGTGTGCCAGGAACAATGATGCTTATAATCGTGGGACATGGGCCAAACCAACGGCCCCCACTCTTTCCTTCCAACGCGTTACGCATACGCGTACCTCTACTCTGTCGGTGTGTGCTGCCGGCGCTGCCTGTTCGACGCGTCCTCCGCTATTCACGTTACTGAAGTTTCGAGCGCTTGAATCGCAATCTGCAAATTTTGCAATAACTTTTAATCTAAAAAAGATATCAAAGTGAAATTTCAACTAAAAATTATTTTGAAAAATCAGGTTTAATGGTGTATACTGAATATGTTTTGTATTTTTTAAATAATTATTTGTTGTTGTTTTTAAGGTATACTCCGATAAGATGGTCAAAAGTGCTCCCAAACCAAATTGAATTTTAGTCACACCATGTTCAACAAAAAATTACGACGGTATCTTTTAGTTTCCGAGATATTCGAAAACAACTGTCAGACCCACTACTGACTACAGTAAACGCTTGATTCTTGTCCAACAGCCGTGTTTTTCATGGACAAGAATCGTGCCCCAGAAGTGCTTTTTGATTTATGACTGCGTCTAGATATCGCGCCGACCGCGCCGAGCGAGACTTCAATAGAGACCCGACCATAGAGAAGGACAGAATGAAATATGGTTCGCGTGACTGTCCGCGTCTCTTTCTTTCTGATGTACTGTTCTTCGTTGCCTTCAAATCTTTCATGGTCGATAAAACCAGTTAATACAGTTCAAATTATATCGTGTTTGGTGTCATTTTAATCAGAAAAATGCCAGAAATAAGGTAGTGAAAGTCCCATAAACAAATAATGAAAATTAAGAGATTTGTAAAATCGATTCCTCGAGTCAATGTTGTGGCGTTCGCACCGATATACCCGAGCCGACATCAATCGGCTCAGTAGCATCAGTAGGCACTGGACAAGAATCGTGCCTCGCTCCGGACAAGAATCAAGCGTTTACTATTAAGAATCAAGCGTTGTCTATTATGTATGACCGAAACTGTTCTTCAGGGCAGAGCCCTTTCCCCTGCACCCTTTCCCCGAAACACCTAACACGAATTCACTCTGAAATTTAGTTTAATGACAACACAGAACAAGAAAGTAACTCGATCTTTTAGCCAACGTGAATGGTTAGATTGGTAGTTTTGATTTTGATAATTTTTCGATTTAAATTTAAGTGAATTTCAGAGTGAGTTTGTGTTAGGTTTCCCGGATGGGGGTGCAAGGGAGGGGCTCTAATACGAAATATGCATTTACTTCGAATGTTCGGATGATGAGACACAACTAACATAATAATATAAACGGGATGAATTGAAAACTTCGATATAAAATTGGCAATTGTATGCTTTCTGATTTGTTTAAAAATCAATTGTACAAGCAATTATTCTGAAAAAAAACTCGGTCATGTATGCTATTAGGGTAGAATATTCATGAATTATTTTGTGATTTTTTGTTGAACATGGTGAGACTAAAAATCAGTTTGGATTGTGGGCACTTTTGACCATCTTATCGGGGTATACCTTAAAAACAACAACAAATAATTATTTAAAAAATACAAAACATTCAGTATACACCATTAAACCTGATTTTTCAAAATAATTTTTAGTTCAAATTTCACTTTGATATCTTTTTTAGATCAAAAGTTATTGCAAAATTTGCGCCGCGTCATACCGGGAACTGCATGCGCTACCTTCAGATTGTGATTCAAGCGCTCGAAATTTCGGTACCGTGAATAGCGGAGGACGCGTCGAACAGTGTCGCCAGGTTAGGGGAGTCACGGTGAAAAAATGTACCCCCTCTCTCACAGAGCGGCAGAGGAGTTCAGGTGAGTAGACTGTAGAGTATGTGACACGTTGCGCGTGCGCGATGCGGACTCTGCCGCTCTGGTCATCAGAGAGGGGGTACCTTGTATTCCCCTCGAGTGCCGGTTTGGGCACTTTCTGGCGACACTGGCGTCGAACAGGCAGCGCACACCGACAGAGTAGAGGTACTCGTATGCGTAGCGCGTTGGAAGCAAAGTGGGAGGCGACGGTACGTCAGAGTGTGAGCTGTCGCGTCGCGTCGCGTCAGTTTGTCCCATACAGTCCCATGTCCCACGCAGTGATGCCAGAATCGTGGAACCGAGGAACTTTCCCCTCCAGCGGCTCGGCCGGCTGGGCCCCCCACTCCGACGTACCATCGTCGCCTTGCGTTGCTTCTACTGCGCACGCGCTACACACACATGCCTCTACTCTGCCCGTGTGTTCGACTGTCGAATAGGCAGCTCACACGAACAGAGTAGAGGTACGCTTGTGTGTGTAGCGCGCGCGCAATCGAAGCAACGTAAGGCGACGATGGTACGTCGGTCGGAGTGAGGGGCCCAGCCGGCCGAGCCGCCGGAGGGGAAAGTTCCTCGGTTCCACGATTCTGCATCTCTGGTCCCACGACATCACTGCAGTGTCGCCAGAAAGTGTCGAAACCAGCACTCGAGGGGAATACAAGCTACCCCCTCTCTGATGACCAGAGCGGCAGAGGACTTCAGGATAGTAGACTACTCTACAGTCTACTCTCCTGAACTCCTCTGCCGCTCTGGTGAGAGAGGGGGTACATCATTTCACCGTGATTCCCCTCATCTGGCGACACTGCATCACTGGCCAGGACAGCGAGTGTTTTGGCGGGACTCTTACACCCGGTAGTCGGTGCATGTCCCTGGTATGTATAATGTAGTACATGGAGAAGTGTTATCATTTTTTTAAGTTTAATTAAAATTAAGAATATAGTTATTCACTATCACTTCTCTATCAACTTCGAAGGTTTTTTCTCATAGAACAATTCTAAACACACTATAAAGGAGTTGCTATGCTTTAGAAACGATAATCTATTTCATGAGAAAATTTCAAATGTCAAGAAAGCCCACTTGAAAATACCATCTAGTCCAGTAAAAGCATTTCTAAAATTCCGTATACCACGTATTAACTTCGTACAATTTATAATTCATCGTTTTTTTTAATTTTTTCATTCGCCCATTCAAAAATATTAGACACAGGCTCAAATATAAACAAAAATGTAGAATTGTCCAAGCCAATGCCCCCGCCATCAGATAACTCTAGTTACAAAATATGAAAAAATGTTTTCTGAAATTCTCAATACATATGTTGTTCTATTGTATAACGACTAAAGTACCTACATCAATTGAATATCATTGTAATTATTTGATTGTTTTATTTTTGGGTAAATAATGTTTGTGTTATGTTTTATTTTTAGGTTGTCATTTTTTGTTTGAAGTAGAAAATAAATCGCATAGAAACTCGTGCACAGAAGTTTATTATCAAACTGGTTTACAATCGACAGAATCGAATATGTTACTTGAGCTCTTGGCACAACTTATTGCAGAACCATGTTTTACTACATTAAGAACTAAGGAACAATTGGGATATATTGTATTTAGTGGTGTACGAAGGACAGAGAGTGTACAAGGCTTAAGAATAGTAGTTCAAAGTGACAGGCATCCAATGTATGTTGAACAAAGAATTGATGCATTCTTGCAAAATATGCTGGTTAGTAGGTACAATTTCAATAAATATTTGAAATAGGGGGCGACCTCGCCAATTTCAATGACCTTGAAATATGTTGTCAAGTTTGTCGTTTTGTTATGTTTATAAGAAACACTACAGTGAATTCAGTTCTTTTTTATTTACCGTCACTCGGCTTTAGTTTACAAGATGTTTACAAAAAACTGCGAATTCTGTCCTTTTTAATTGACCGAACACGTGCTTTTCCGCCCATCCCCGTGCATCACTTCCCCAAAAAACCTAACCCTGACCTAACCAAAATTCATGTAAAACTTCGCTGTAGTGGACCTATTTAACCACTACAATTACAAATATCTCGGAAACTAAAGTCGAGCAGTGGTAACATGAATAGGGAACAGTGCTCAGAATCACATCTCAGATAAAATATTTGAAGCTCATCAAAATCAATAAGGAACTCCGTTTCTAGATTGTTACAGTCTTTAAACGATTTTTGGTTAGGTCTGGTCAGTGTTGCTAGATTAAAACGTCTTCCACTCTACCTTATCCCTTCTACGACGCCATTTCACGGCGGCGACGAGGGTCTACACGTTTCCGTCATGATCCGGTCATGTGACGCGTTTCATCTCTGGCGTGCATGTGTCATAATGTCACGTGACTAATCCGGTAGTGACAGAGGGTAACTTTATTCCCCTCAATTGGCCTGGTCTATCGACACTGAGTCTGGATAAGATTTCTTGGGGAGCCCCCTCTTACGCCCTAAAGGACGAATTCGGTAATTGGGAAAACGCAAAGTTTGCTATACTCAGGATTTGCGAATATTTCAAAAACGAAGGCCGAGCGGCGGTACCATGTATAGGAAAAAATTGTTCAGAATAATAACCTTGACAACATACTTCAAGGTCATTGAAATCGGCGAGGTTGCCCCTATTCCAAATAATTACCACAATTTCTAATATTCTTAACACTAGAGATTTTGTAATTTTATCTTATCTAGAATCATTCTTATTCAATCAGATTTTTTTTATAATATGTTTAGGTTGAATATACATACATTACAAAACAGATATCACTGTTTTATTAACTTTTTTCTTTTCATTTCATAATTCTTGTTTTAACTGTTGTAAAAAATGTAGTGATCATAATCTGTATGTTATTATACACATGAATTATTAATACATTTTTCTATAACAATGTAAAATATAACTTTAGGAGAAGATCTCGAAAATGTCTGATGAAGAATTTAATAGACACAAAGAGTCATTGGCAGTAAAACGTCTAGAAAAACCAAAACTGATGAATACCTTAACTACTATCTTTTTGAGTGAAATTTTGACGCAACGATATAATTTTGATCGAGCAAATATCGAGGTTGCATATTTGAGAACTATAAAACAAACTGAAATAGTACAGTTCTTTGAGGTATATATCAAAATCATATTATATATTTCAATACTTCTGCAAATTCATACAATATTCAATTAAAATGTACATTATTTGTAGAAAATGCTTCAACGCAATATTCAACATAAATTGTCAGTACACGTAATTTCAACTGCAGAGAATCCAGATGCAATGAAAAAGGATGAAAACAAAAATACTGAATCGAATGATTCAACAATAGACTCTTACGATTACAAGAAGATAAATGACATTATGGCATTCAGAACTAGTCAGTCATTGCACCCATTATTGATGCCCTTTAATAATATAACAAGAAGGGGAGTACAATGGTCGAAATTGTAAAAATTTTAAGAAATTGGAATTGTATGTTAGAAATTTTAGTTTAAAAGAATACGATGCTTGCTGTTTCGATTTTTTGAGGTAAGTGCCGGGCGGTCTAACACAATTCTCTTACCAAACGGTGCCTTTGTCTTTTCCACTTTGTGGCCTGTTTTCAACTTTTATTCATCATTGTCGATAGGCAACAGTTTTGTTTAGCTTCAAAATTGTCATTCAAGACTGCACACAGACTATAACTCTGCCATAAAACCATAGATGAGGTACAGAAGTATACCAATTATATATAATTTATTTAATGATATAATGCATGCGAATAATTACGTGTGCTTTCCTATAACAAACTGTATTTCTCTAGTATTATATTTCGTAAGTACTATTTATGTATAATACTACATATATACAAGGAGGGGCGCTATAAACAGGTCACCTGAATAACTCGCTTGCTTTTGAAGATAGCAGAAAATGCATCAGACCAAACTTACTTGGTATTGATGCGCTCGTAATCTGATGTTACTAATTTTTTTATAGGTGGAGACGTCAAGGAGATATGAAGGTCAACTCTGTTTTTTTACATGGAACGGTATGTTTTTTTTTAATTTGATCAATTATACTAGCAATGAGTACGTAAATAACATGTTACATGTAAATCGTCGAAGTATTTGAAGAGTGCTTTGAGACAATTTATCTTCTATTGCAGTTGACATTTCGTGACCATGAAAAACCTTCATAACAGGATATTCGTCTTGAAACACACTGTTTTCAATTTAAAAAAACAGAGTTGACTTTCATATCTCCTTGACGTCTCCACTTACGAAAAAATTAGTAACATCAGAGTACAAGCGCCTCGATACCACGTAAGTTTGGTCAAGCGAGTTATTCAAGTGACCTGTGTATAGTACCCCACCCTGTATATATAAAAATCGTGTCAATATACGCAACGTATGAGTTTGTTGCCTCCAGATTATATTAAACACCCATTAAATTAAGTATACACAATATTCGATTCTAACTAACAGGTCCAAAAGTAAGTTATCGGTAACGTCGACCGTGATACAAAAATTGTAATGGTGGTCTAGGGCCTCATGAACGTGTGACAAAAAAACATTAGGTGATTGGTCTTCTCCTATACCTCGTCTGTGATAGAATTCTTCGAAGGTCGATTGAGACTTCGGCTTTTTTATTCGATTTTACTTAAAATACGTTTACTCTTACATATACACTGATTTATTGATGTACCTATAAATTGTAACATGTAACAATCAAGTAAAAAAATTTTACCGCATTCTGATACATATAGTTTCATATACGTATAAGGACGTGAATGTAGTAGTCCCTGCTTATTAGACGCATGTTCAGGAATATTATTGAAGAATATATACATAGATATATGTATAATGTACATATAGAGAGTAACTTTAATATTAGGTCACAACCAAATTTTGACTTTGCTGCATTATAATTTTATTATTCAGAATGAAAAAAGTAATTAAAAAGTAATAATTTACACTATTTGTACAATAATACATTTCAAATTAAATAATGTCTAATTTTAAGGGAAATATTACGTTTAGGGGAGGCAGCACGGATGATCTTGACCTTGACACGTGTTATCAAGGTCACCTTTCTGAGTAACCCCCAAGAGGTTTTAGCCGTCGCTCGGTTTTTATTAAAAAGTTGTGGACAAAAAAGTTTGCAAAATATAACAGTTATTTTAAGTATTCAAGGCCAAAACGATTAATATGTGCGTGGAAATGAAGCAAGTATTAAGGAAAAAGGTCATTTCGAGCGGTAAAACGATAATGGACAGAGGATTATAATATAAAAAATGGTAAATGTTAACAAAAGGGGACCCAACAGTGTCGCCAGATGAGTCCGAATTCGGACTCATTTACTCCCCTACTTTTCCCCTTCCACTATCTCATTCCAGCACCACGTCCCACTCAATCCCCGTCGCGCACGCGCAACGTGTCACATATTACGACGTGTCACATATTTCCCCTCGATTTTCTCGACCTGGCGACACTGCTTTCTGGCGACACTGGGTGGTATGTAGGTACCTGTATTCCCCTCGATTTTCTCGACCTGGCGACACTAGCCGACTCAACACCAATGATCTTGGCCTTGAAATATATTATCAAGATCAACATTGTGAGCAGTGTCGCCAGTTGAGTCCAAATCTGGACTCATTTACTCCCCTACTTTTCCCCTTCCACTATCCCATTCCAGCACCACGCGCAACGCGTCCCACTCAATCCTCGTCGCGCACGCGCAACGTGTCACATATTACGACTCTGGCCATCAGAGAGGGGGTACCTGTATTCCCCTCGATTTTGAGCAACATTTTCCTATACATCTACCCGTCGCGTCGCCCGGTCTTAGTTTCCGAAATAATTGCAAGACTTTCGGTAAGTAAAATATACAAAATCTCGAAGAGAAGATATTAAAACCTAATCCTAACCAACTCCAAATCAGTGAAATCGAAGCTTTTTAACAAGTTCAACAAAAATTATATTTAATTTGATGTATTTATTAAAATAATGAGCAGAATGTATTCAATAAACAATTAATTCAAGATTCAAGTTTTTCACGGATATATCGGAAAATAAGACCGAGCGACAGATACGTGTATAGGGAAAAGTTGTTCAGAATGTTGACCTCGACAACATATGTCAAGGTTAAGGTCCTCCGGGCTGCCTCCCCCAAACGTAATATTTATCAATTTGTAATGTTACTTTAATATTCGGATACTTTTGAAAATTAATAATCTTTTATGCCATTCTTCTTCTAATCATTATTTCAACATATGTTTTTGAAAGCTGTTGCAGTTTTTCTAATTGATCATACTACTTTGTCTCATAAATTCTCGATGAGCTTGAAATCTAATGTGATGGATGTAATTATTTGACATATTTCTACGGAAAATATTCCTGCACAACACGAGTCTTATGTTAACACGTTAACGGCCAAGCGTATTTTTTTGGTCTTGCCTCCAGTGCCGGAGTGAAATTGTTTATGTTAGAATCACATCATATATACATATGTAGATATTTTACATAGATGTATGTATATTTCAGTTTATATTTAATTCCACTTGTGACACCAATGTTCCGGAGACTTCTGCTCCACCTAACCGATGAACACATTTTATTCGATAATAACAAGGGAACAGTAACACAACTAATATTTATTTAAAACCCATGGATAGTCTGTAATGGTAAAAGTGAACAGTATTGCAATAGGTGCGTGTTCTCACTTTATTAACGTCTCGAGTAGATCTGTCGACCTTCTTCTCGTCAACAACAACCCTGTTGACTGGAAACCACAATATCGGAGGTCGACTTCTTTTGATCGAATGGCTTAAATTGAAATCAATCACGACATCTTTAGAATATCGTCGGAGAAGGCAACTTCATTACATTCACAATTTCATGCCGTCGTAACAATACTAAAAATACAAATTTTCACGTTAAAGTTATTGTTTGTGGAGTTTATGCATTTTTATTGAGTTTAGTTGCGCCGCGCCGGTCAGCTATGACCACCATAGCGTCGTTGGGTAGTTCAGTGCCGGTCAGTAGTGACCACCGCGGCAGTTAACTGCCTTGGTAACACTTCAAGGTGTCAAGAATTCCTATTTTTATTGCACTTTTACGTAAATTATTTTTTTAAATATTTAGATATATATATATTTTTGTCCGTTATGCTATCAATAAAAATTAATTTTTCCAGTCCAAATGTTGAAATCCACATATAAACACGGTTTCCACCTGTATGTTTTACACTGTGAGTTTCATATTTATGAATATGAATTCTTCAGCCTTTTTCCGCCACACTATTTTTCGTTCATCTGAACCAAAAATATTATATTTACTGTTGTCGCTAACGATTACGTCATTCCACCATATATCTTCTTTTGAAACAAATTGTTCGCTTCGTTTACAAATTGTTTTTTCCAAGCAACTCTTCGATTAAAACCACTTTCTGTTAATGTTTTAGGTATTGTTTGGCAGTACACTTTCTTCCCAATCTTTGCTAAGAGTTTGTCAGCTATTTTTAATGCACTTAATTAGAATCCATATTAATTTTTTTAAATAAGTTTCCTTTTACCATGTATGTCCAACTTCTTTGGTTGGCTTATTTGTAGTATTGACTCTATACAATCTTCGTGTTAAAATCTTCTTGTCATCGGTGTCGTCAGATTAGGGAAATTGACTCGAATTGAGGGGAAGACAGTTTCCCTCTCTCCGCCATTACCGGGTTAGCATGCAGGGGGTTATGACTTATGACACAGACACAGACGCAGATGCAACGCTAATTGGATGCGCACAATATGTCACGCGGCCGATTCGTGACGGAAGCATGGGGATGCTCACGACCGGAAAATAGGGGAATGTGCCCACTGTGCTAACATAACGTTTATACGCTTTTCCTTTGTCATTATAAAAAATCACAAATTGGTGTATATTGGAACTATTAGTATTACTATTAGTATTACATCTTCTATTTTCCATTATGAAAAGTGGATTTCAGGACTGTCAAAACACAACTGGCGTTACAGGGCTTTATACTATCCATATAGACTACTGTATTTATAAACAAACATTAGCTCTGAATTGCGAAGCATTAATGCCCACGAAAGTTGCTATTTACATTTCTAAGTGTCTAAATACATATTAAAGTAACGTTGAAATGAGACATTATTTCATTTGAAATGTATTATTGAACAAATAGTGTAAATGATGTAAATAAAATGTATGCTATTATTAAACAGAGAGAGTACGACAACATTCTACCCGACCATGTGTAGTATTTCTTTCATTTTGAATAAAATTATAATGCGGCAAAGTCAAAATTTTGTTGTGTTTTAATAAAAGAGATATTGATAAAAAATTCTCGTCGAATAAAGATACTTAATTTTTTATTCGATCCTTCGAATAATGAATAAAATTTTTTGTATCTTTTATTCATTGGTCGAAATTTCTATTTAAATAAACATTTAGCACAACTCTAATACAGACAGTATTTCTTCCGAAAGTGATAAAACCTCGGGGCTCTGGAGCATCAATGAACGTGAAGGTGTAGGGTAGGTATACTTACGTATTAGATAAATATATCGTTAGGCTTTAAGAAAGCAGAGATGATTTTTAACGCTGGGATGTTGAGACCTTGAAGAAATGGTTCGATTCTGTACGGTGCTTTCCATCCGAACTGTGGTAGTTTTTTAGTTAGTTTTTTCCTAGATGATCTGAATAGTGTGCAATTCCACAAGGTGTGGTTCAGGTCTTGGTCATAGTGACCACACTCACAAATGCTTTCTTTTGTGTAACCCTTTCTTGCTAGGGAGCTTGCGAGGTTATAGTGGTTGCTTCTGTATCTCGAAATCCAACTGGTTGTGAATCTTGAGAGATTTCGGTTTTGAAACCAGGGTTCTCTAGTTGTGTCGTAGTACAGTTTAAAGTATGTTTTTCCTTTATGGGTTGCTTCGCTTGTCCAATGCATCGCAATCTTTTCCCACAGGATTTTTTTAAAGTCATTGAATTCAGCGTATGAGATCTGAAGTGGGTCTATTTGTGCTTCCTCAAATGAGTTGCAGGCGCTTAGTTGGAGGATCTGAAGTTGCAGGCGCTTAGTTGGAGGATCTGAAGTTGCAGGCGCTTAGTTAGAGGATCTGGAGTTGCAGGCGCTTAGTTGGAGGATCTGGAGTTGCAGGCGCTTAGTTGGAGAATCTGGAGTTGCAGGCGCTTAGTTGGAGAATCTGGAGTTGCAGGCACTTAGTTGGAGGATCTGGAGTTGCAGGCGCTTAGTTGGAGAATCTGGAGTTGCAAGCACTTAGTTGGAGAATCTGGAGTTGCAGGCACTTAGTTGGAGGATCTGGAGTTGCAGGCGCTTAGTTGGAGGATCTCGAGTTGCAGGCACACGGATCGGGGCGTGCCGTGACTCTTCGCGTCTCTTTCTTTCACATACGCTGTCCTTCTTTGTATCCAAAACATTCGTCGTTCTGGACTTATACCATATTTGGTATCATTTTCATTATAAAAATGCCACGAATATGTTGGCGAAAGTCACATAAAAAAATAATGAAAAATAACGAAATTTTGTTATTGGATTAGTAGTGGCCTCACACCGATATACCCGACTGGTATACCTCGACCGTCGAACCCCCCGTAGGTCCAGGCCCAGAAATGCGAGTTGCTTCGGTCCCCGAGTAGTGTAAACATGGATACGGGGTCAAGTATGTCAGTGTGAAACCACTACTAATCATATTACAAATCTTCTTTATTTTTCATTATTTTTTTATGGAACTTCCAGCAACTTATTTGTGGAATTTTTCCGATTAAAATGACACTAAACACGATATAATTTAGACTGTATTAAGTGGTTTATTTGACGGCACATTGCAAGTTTTGGACGTAGAAGAGGATAGCGTGAGAAAATTCGTAATGATGGAATGTCGAGAGTTGGCAGCGTGCGTCTCGACAACTCAACACGTTTTCTTCCAGGGAAAACTCCGTGGCACTTGTGAGGATGCAATAAATCGAGGTAGCGAATTTGCTGGCAACAAAGGCGTTTTTAGGACTAGAATTTGCCAGAACAGGCACTCCTTTTGGACCCATTGCTTCCGAAGCAGTCCAGACGCAGAGGCATGCGAAATAAAATATTTTACTTACTGCGTGGTTATAATACTCTGTGCAACCGCACACATTGCTCTGGCATCACTTATGGGTGATTTAGTATTCCTTATCATAACCATAATTTAAAGAAGGAAATGAAGATGGCCTTATTCGAAGCGCATTTATTCGTAGCGCCGAATGAAATTTTCATCTTGTATCTGTATCTTTATTTGGGGCTTCGAATCACTTTTCGAATAACTTTAGCGAACTCGAATAAACGCGTGCCGAGCGTCGAGCTCAGACGCTCGAGCTGCCTCGGTCGCCGATTAGTGCGCGTAAACATGCTGCGTAACCCGACACGGGGTCAGCTATGTCGGTGTGAAACCACTACAAATTCAATTACAAAACATCTTTATTTTTAATTATTTTTTAATGGGACTTTCAACAACCCAGTCAACACGCCGGCTCGATTTCGGCTCGGCCACTGCAAGAGCCGAGTCCAGGCCTGTGACCTGCAGAAACTCGAGCCCAGGGCCGGCCGGCCGGGCCGGTATTCTGCCCATTTGCAGGATTGCAAGGGTGCGGGATTCGCGTTCTCATTTCTTGATAATACGAACACGGGTTTTTTCAATAGCCAATAACGCTAGATAAAAGATCAATCTAAGCCGCAATCGCCCTCAAAAGTCTTATTTTTTCGTATACGAGGCGTAATTTGCATTATTCGGCAGCATATATGTTATGAAAATAGCTTCATGCGCAGTTGTATGCTTCCGAATGATGCAAATTACGACTCGTAAACGTAAAAATAGGACTTTCGAGGGCGACTGTGGCTTAGATTGATCTTTTACTTAGCGTTATTGACTACTGAAAAATCCCATTTTTGTATTATCGAGGAATAAGACCCCGAATCCCGCACACTTGCAATCCTAGAAAAAGAAGTCTACCCCGTAAGAGGGCAGCACGGTTGCATTAATTTGGCGATTGCCGTCATATACAATATTAGAAAATTTTTAATTCTGTGTAAAAATATATAGTATATTATCCCTTCACCAAAACCCTGCGGCATAACAAAATATTAATTTTGCTAACTAAAATTGAGTAGATGAAATTCAAAATTGTTGCATTTTCAATCGCGATGTTGATTTTAACAAAGTCTAACAATAATATGAATATGTTACGCGTTTCTTTTTAGATGAAATAATAAAATTTAATTCGTTTGTAATCCATGTTCAAGCATTAAAATAAATATAGCCGTACAAAAAATATAAATTTTCTTTTCACGTCTACGACACTTTTTTTCTTTTCTTTCATAAAGACGTTTTAATCATAGTGTAACTGTAAAGAAAATTGCACGGCGAGGGGTTAACAATAAACAAAATGTAACGTTATATAAAACGGGGGACTGCTACCACCGACGAGATACTATTAAAGACTGCCAGCCCCTGTGCTATTCAGCGAGACCAGTAACCGGGCGCGACCGGGCGCGGGGATAACGTGGAACTTACAGTGATCTGATATACCACATAGCTAAAAGTTCCACCACCGACGAGATACTCGTCGGTGATTCCGCGCTCTCTACCTAAATAGAACGTTAGCTCAAAAAACTAGGTAAATGGATTTAGTCCCGCAAATATTCAATAAAACTAGACCGGTGGTACTTTGTATAGGAGCACTTGCGAAAAGTGACAGAACAATAGTAGTTCGAAGTAATCTTATTCGCGTTAATTCAATAATCAAATGAACCAGCTTGAATAATAGATTTTGTTTTGAGGGAAGGTGATACTGCAAAATGGAAATATATTTGAAATAGTCATTGAAATTGATTTTCAAGATCTTTATTGACAATCTTCCAATACACAAATTTTTATATTTAGCAAATCTTAAATTCTGCAATACAATGTTATCGGAAATTCTAAGTGTGCAGCTATTAGCTCGATATTATCCACTATTTGTAAGATACTAGAAGTTCTTACAAATAGAGGATAATACCGATTGCCCAGGTCTCACCACGAGGAGGTTGCTGCGCAAGAGACCCGGAAAGGGAGTCAGAACGAATTCAATATTCTTTCTGGCTCCCTTTCCTAACTACGAGGAACTTATATTAACGCAATAAGTCGAGTAATTATTGCGGAGCAAAAGGTGTGAATCGGAGAAGAAGTCTCCGATCCACGGGGGACTTAAGGCGAATCAGAGCAGAAGGCCCTGATTCTTTCAAAGAGAGAATCAAGTGCGAACCAGAGCAGAGGGCTCTCGTTCGAGGGTGACGCGACGCGTACAATGCTTGCAGCCCAACTCCAATCAGTAACGATACCCGACATGTCCTCACCAAGAGCAATGGCCAAGAGACGTGTTCAATCCGTATCCCACTTCTCAAGCAACCACCTGCCACCTTCGGTGAACGTGGGTGGAATTACCGAAAGAGAGTGTGGAATACAGAAATGAACACTATCTCTCAACCACATACTCTCAATGGATCTTCGTCGAATACCGGTACCAACTGGTCAGGTACATACAAGCAAGGTCCGACACAGCAGAAGGCTGTGTCGAAGGAAAAAAAACGAGGCGAGGAAAATGAAGTGACGGCAATAATTACTCGACATATTTATCGTCGTTGAAAATAACGTATTAATAACTAACGCACGCACGCACGCGAGCCGAGCAATTATGGAGGCAAAAAATCTAAATCGGAAAACGAGGGAAGAATCAAAGCAGAAGGCCTTGATTCGCAAAGAACAAAACATGAACCAGAGCAGAAGGCTCTGGTTCGGGGGTGACGCTAAGAAAATAATTGCTCGGCAAATCGAACTATATTTTAAAAAAAAACTACGCGGCGGTCTTCCTCGATGTCCTGGTCCTGGTCCTTGATGTCCTCGTCCTTGATGGAAACCTAAAAGCTGAAACAAACTAAAATAATTATTAGACACAATAAATAAAACAAATTCCCGCACCTACGAGTTCAAGGCTAACCCACCAGCTCACAAGAGCCAAGCTAACCCCGAACCCGAGTTGCGGGCAACAAGCGCATCGGGACCCCAGGTACGCGACACCCCGTACTCACTCACGGACAGAGAGACAGTCCGTGAGTGAGCCCCTGAGGGACCTCCGACCGGAGGAATACCAATTTAAAACGAGAAATACAGACGACGACGATGAGGCAAAATGCGATGAGATGCAACTATAAACTATAAACCCCGTACACGAGTACGGCCTGCATATATCGCAAACGAGTGCGAATCTAACCAGCTCACGAGAGCCAAACTAACCCCGCACACGAGTGCGGCCTATAGGCGCTTCAGGTAGCCCCGGGGTCGCGACACCCCGTACTCACTCACGGTTTCCCTATCCGTGAGTGAGCCCCTGAGGGAAATTTCAATTAACATATGAGAAATAATAAACGACGGTGTTCGTTGAATTAGCAATTGACGGAGTTAAATTGTTGAAGGTTGGGCCAAGACTAATGAAAGGAATCATTGAAGTACCCTTCACCCACCTCGAGCTAGCAAATAGTAAATTCACACACAATTCAATTAAATACCCAAGTTTTTACATTTAGAAAGTCTTAAATTCTACTATACAATGTTATCGGAAATTCTAAATGTGCAGCTATTAGCTCGATATTATCCACTATTTGTAAGATACTAGAAGTTCTTACAAATAGAGGATAATACCGATTGCCCAGGTCTCACCACGAGGAGGTTGCTGCGCAAGAGACCCGGAAAGGGAGTCGGAACGAATTCAATATTCCTTCTGGCTCCCTTTCCTAACAACGACGATCTTATATTAACGCAGTATGTCGAGTAATTATTGCGGAGCAAAAGTCTCCGATCCACGGGAGGCCAAAGGCGAATCAGAGCAGAAGGCTCTGATTCTTTCAAAGAGAGAAACAAGAGCGAACCAGAACAGAGAGCTCTGTTTCGCGGGTGACGCGACGCGTACAATGCTTGCAGCCAAACACCAGCCAGCAACGATACCCGACGTGTCCTCACCAAGAGCGATGGCCAAGAGACGTGTTCAAACGATATCCCATTTACTCTAGCAACCACCTGCCACCAGTCAACGAACAATCGTTGAGGTGAACTCGGGTGGGATTACAGAAGAGAGGATTTTTCACTTAACAGTGTAACACGATGAACACTGCCTCTCAACCACCCACTCTCGATGTATCAACGCCGAATACCGCTACCAACTGGTCTGGTACATACAAGCAAGGTCCGACACAGCAGAAGGCTGTGTCGGAGTCAAAAAAACGAGCCGAGCAAAGTGAAGTTACGGCAATAATTACTCGACATATTTACAAACGAGGATATACAATCTTAATAATTAACGCACGCACGCTGATCGAGCAATTATTGTCGACAAGTAAACTAAGTCGCACAAGAGGGGAGTATCAAAGCAGAAGGCTTTGATTTGCAAAGAAGAAACATGAACCAGAGCAGAATGCTCTGGTTCGGGGGTGAAGCTAAGACAATAATTGCTCAGCAAATATAATTAACTTAAAAATACGCCGCAGTCTTCGATGGTGTGTCCTCTTCGTTCGATGTGTCCTCTTCGTTTGATGTGTCCTCTTCTTCGACGTTAGAAATAGAAACAACGATGATCAAAATGGGACGAGATGAAAATATGAACCCCCTACACGAGTACGGCCTACATACCTCGCACACGAGTGCAAATCTAACCAGCTCACGAGAGCCAAACTAACCCCGCACACGAGTACGGCCTACAAGCGCTTCGGATTGCCCCGGGGACGCGACACCCCGTACTCACTCACGGTTTCCCTATCCGTGAGTGAGCCCCTGAGGGACATCCGATCGGAGGAATACCAATTTTAAATCAGAAATATGCATTTTGAGAAGACTGAAAGTTCCGACGGAAATTTCATTTACTATATCAGAAATAATAAACGACGGTGTACGTTGAATTAACAGTTGACGGAGAACATTGTTGTAGGAGGGCCAAGGGTAATCAACAAAAGCATTGTAGAACCCTTGGCCCACCCTGTGCTATAAAGCGGACAACCCTCACAATTAAAAAGAAAATTGTTTAACTTACCATTGTTGAAATTGTGTCAGCTGGATGACTAGTGGTCAGCCTCTGGTCAGTGACTGGTCAGCCAAGTTGTCAGCCAGGTTGTCAGCACGGTGGTAAATCACACTGGTAAATCGCACTGTTAAACCGCACTGTTAAACCGCACTGTTAAACCGCACTGATAAACCGCACTGATAAACCGCACTGATAAACCGCACTGTTTAAATCGCACTGTTAAATCGCTCTGTTAAATCGCACTGTTTAAATCGCACTGATAAATCCCACTGTTAAACCGCACTGTTAAACCGCACTGTTAAACCGCACTGTTAAACCACACTGTTAAACCGCTCTGTTAAACCGCTCTGATAAACCGCACTGATAAATCACAGTGTTAAATCGCACTGTTAAATCGCTCTGTTAAATCGCACTGTTTAAATCGCACTGATAAGTCCCACTGTTAAATCGCACTGATAAATCCCACTGTTAAACCGCACTGTTAAACCGCACTGTTAAACCGCACTGATAAACCGCACTGATAAACCGCACTGATAAATCACAGTGTTAAATCGCACTGTTAAATCACTCTGTTAAATCGCACTGTTTAAATCACACTGATAAATCCCACTGTTAAATCGCACTGATAAATCCCACTGTTCAATCGCACTGGTAAATCGCACTGGTAAATCGCATTGGTAAAGCGCATTGGTAAAGTGCACTGGTAAATCGCACTGGTATATCACACTGGTATATCGCACTGGTATATCGCACTGGTATATCGCACTGGTATATCACAGGTAAATCGCTAGTAAACCACTTGTTAGCCTCTGGTTAGCCTCTGGTCAGTCACTCGCAGGTCTGTCCTTGGTCCTCCGCAGGTTTGTCCCTGGTCCTCCGCCGGTCCTCCGCCGGTCCTCCGCAGATCCTCCTGGTCGCGGAGCCCCACCGCTCCTGCCGGAATCACTGGCCCGTCTGACTAACAGAGTGCGCGCCGAGTTCAGGCGCACCTGCGCTGCGCGGTGATGCGCAACTCCCCCCGCTCCATCTAATATCGATCGATTTCGATCGTCGTGATAGTAATTATTGATAAATTTATTATTTCTGTCTGTTTAATGTTTATAACAATTCCTTTTGTAACGATATCGACAAGCACTCCCTTGACCACCTTGCCATCTAATTTTTTAGTAAAAGGAGGTAATAGAATTCGATGTACAGAATAACTTTTAATCCATGAATATTCGCACGCATTAATTTATTGAACACAATACACTGATAAATTTATTATTTCTGGGTGTTTAATGTTTATAACAATTCCTTTTGCCAACGATGTCGACAAGCACCCTCTTGACCACCTTGCCATCTAATTTTTTAGTAAAAGTAGGTAATAGAACTCGAGGTACAGAATAACTTTTAAACCATGAATATTCGCACGCATTAATTTATTGAACACAATACATTGATAAATTTATTATTTCGAACTGGTTAATATTTACAATAATTCCTTTTACCACCGATGTCGACAAGCACTCCCTTGACATTTTTCCACGTAATTTTTTACAGTAAAGTCTTACTCTGTTTTTCAACATACTTCTGTTCCCACAGATCGATTTTTGGAACAATTATGTATAAAAACAAGTGAAGGAAATAATGCTCGTTTATGAAATATTTTTATATTAAAAATTGAGGTATCTCATATGAAATTTGAAGTGTTACGTACAATATTTCTTGGAATTTTTTGTCCTTGATATTAGTTTTGATTTTAATATTTTAGAAATCAACCCCAAAATATTGTCTGAAATATTTGAATACGTTCGTCGGAGAATGTAACATTTCATGATAACCGATATGGTTCCGTGATGATTCACCTTTTCACCGAGAAGAATCTCCTCAGTGGTCTTCTACACCGACGAGATGTCGTCGGTGGCTTTCTGTTTCTTACTCCGGCGACAATATATCCTAGAGGGCGTAAGAGAACGTCAAAATTTGTTTGACGACGCGATGTCCCATAAGGCTGGCAGTCGGCAGTCTTTAACAGTATCTCGTCGGTGCTGCTACGCATTTGCAGAATAGAAATTTACTTTAATATCTGCCACATTGATGCGACCCGCCCCGTATTCTGTATACCGGCATTGGCCACATTCGTGTAACTGTGCTGCCCTCTCAAATCTCGGCCCGGCCGGCCGGCCCTGGGCTCGAGTTTCTGCAGGTCACAGGCCTGGGACTCGGCTCTTGCAGTGGCCGAGCCGAAATCGAGCCGACCGGCCTATAGCCGCTCGAAGCGGGGTTCGGCCAGTGCTTCGATTCGGGGCACTATTTTTCGCGCATGCGCGGCAAAAACAGTAACGTATCTATAATGAGGTAGCAGAGCGGCCAGAGCCCTGTGGCAGTTATTTCGGCGGGAGTGTTGAGTTTGAGTGTACCGGTGTTATGAGCGGGACGAGTGATGAGTGATAGTGATAGACGAGACAAATTTTTGATTTGTGAATAATGGTAAGGTTTTGGCAGTTTTCCTTACCCTTGCAACAAATGTTGTTATTCTGTGATTGTTTCTGCCAAATAAAATATTTTGTTGTTTTATTATATATTGTGCTTAGTTATTTTATCACTCCTTCCCTTTCCCATCCTCAAAATATAGAATAAGTTTGAATTATATTAAATTTCAATATTTTGTATGTATATTACAAATAAGTTTTTAAAATTCTGCGGGTGCTCAAGGTACCCGATTTTGTATGCTACTGAGGCCGTCTGAGGCTAAAATCACCGCGCATGCGCGAAAAATAGTGCCCCGAATCGAAGCACTGGGTTCGGCCCGTAATCTGCAGGTCAGGAGCTCGGCACGCTGGGCTAGGCGGCCAGCCGACAGCCGTGCTATCTGGGTATACAGATATAGTACTACGCAGGTATGTATAAACTATAAACATTTTAAACAATGACAATAAGGCATATATTTGAGTGTAGAATAAAAAAAGTTCCGTTAGAAAAAAACGAAGTAGTTTTCGATTTATTGCGATTTTACTGAATGACTAAATTCCCACAAAATTCACGGAAAAGCGTGGGAGTGGGGGAATATCCTCTCTACCGTGGGTGTAGGAGCTGATCCAGGCTAAACGGTGCTCTACTGTGGGTGTAGGAGCTGTTCCAGGCTAAGCGGTGCTCTACCGTGGGTGCAGGAGCTGTTCCGGGCTAAACGGTGCTTTACCGTGGGTGCAGGAGCTGTTCCAGGCTAAACTGTGCTCTACCGTGGGTGTGGGATCTGTTCCATGCTAAACTGTTTATGACAAAAGTGGTGGCACTGTCGACCCCGGGCGTGAGCACACTGAGCACTCTCTTGTGGAACCAGTTGGACTAGGGGGCAGCACTATACCGGGATCACCGAAATCCCTGTTGTGAGCACTCTCATTTCCTCTCTGGTATTATCGTATTATCAGGTATTATGTTCGACTGTGTATATCTTCGTGAACGTGAACGAACTGTATGATATCTCTAAAAACTCACGCAACACTGGCAACACAGCTTGCTTCAAATCTGTCGAGAGACAGACCTACTATCGAAAGTTTTCTGTATATGTAGCCGATAGCAGTCGATAGTTTATAACAGTTCATAGAGATCGCGGTACTTATTGTGACAATGCTTTTCTAAGTACCTCTGTGATTATTTACAATGAATGTTTGCAAACAGTTTCGGACAATATGTGAGAAAAACGTATAAAGTTTGACATTACAAGAATGTGACAAATACAATTATTACCGTGAACGTGAATGTTGTAAGTATTTTCAATTTATAACTGTACTGTACACTTTAACAAAAAATATTTACTTTATCTTTGTTTTTATATGACGAACATAATTGATTATGATTGAAAATTATACGTATATTTAAATAGCAATAGTGTAATTTGTACTGTGTAAACAAAAGAAGTTGTAATTACTCTATTCAATATCTACTTTCTTTTTATTGTTAAAAGTATTACTTTGTAAACGGAATTTGTACAAACACTCATAATTTCATAGCAACCTTTTAAAGTGGTTTTATTATTATTATTATAATGTAGATAAAAGTCTTCCCTAATGATGAGAGCTGCACTTGTGTTTTTAATTTTAACCCAAGCAAGAGGAAAAACAGTACAAACATGTCCACAATATTGTACATGCAAACTAGGTGCACAGGCAGAATGGTTACGTGTTAAATGCAGCAACGAATTGCAGGATATTAAAAATATTAATTTTGATAGCATCAGTTTGGAATTAGTGCAATTGTAAGGAGTGTTTTTCATAATAAATATTATATAAAACTTCTAAACTACAATATACAATATGAATTGTTTCACTGCTCATCAAATATGTTGCAGGGATTTGAGCAAAAATAATATTTTTGCCATTGATGTTGATATTTTTAAGAACTTAACAAACCTTAAACGGTTGGATTTATCACAAAACAACATAACACATATTGGGGAAGGTTGTTTTAATGGTCTTGGAAATTTAGAAAGACTGTGAGAATACTTACTATTAAAACTTGTTCTTGTAATTAAAAATGATATAAGCTATTTTAGATGAAACTTTGATAGAAAGTAGTTTTATAAAGATATTTAATTCATATTTTTTATTAGAACAAGCACTGCTATAACAGCTTCACTCTGAATAATGTATTTTAACCCTTAGAGTATGTAACCCTTCAGATCTAAACTTTCACTCTGTTGATGATTTATAGTTCATAGCTAATCCTCTAGCTATCTCTGTGGCTGAACGCTTTTTCATATAAACAAATCTTATATAGATATCAATTAAACATGGGTACCTGGCTACTAAAATTTATTAATTTATTAGCTCTTTTATTCCAAAACAGGCTATTGCTTGATCAAGCCTTACTATTAAAAGTTATGTTTTTTTTTATTGTTGCCTACAATTTAAAGTATCACATATTTCTTTTGGAAATTATGTGTGTAAATGTATTTACAATTTTTGTTATAGATTAATAAAAAAAAACTTGAATATGTTTATATAGGTGTTTCGTACATCTTGATACGCATATTTAATATTTGTGTATTATGAATTACACAAACTAAAACACGCATACATTAAATACACATGTTACCCGTGTAATAGAAATCTGTAATTTAAATGGAAAAGTTATGCAGTGTGTTTTCTTTATGTTGTAAAGGACAGGTCCAATAAAAAAATGTGTAAACACAAAATTGTTTGATATAAAGGGATACATCATGTAGTACAAATTATTTCTGTATAAGCCAAGTATGGAGAAGATTTTAAAGGCAAATTAATTTTTTTTTTAGTATTTTGTGTTGTGTCAGTGCTCAACCGCAATTAGTAAGTCAATTATTGTTAAAAACCTGCTTTCACATTTTCAATATGAAAAGTGACCAATTAAAAAAAGGAAATGTCAAATTTTTTGTTAGAATACTTTCTATTAAAGTTGTACAATACCCAATGACTAGGTATCTACCGCTTTCGTATATTATCTTGTTAGAAATAAATACTAATCCTACATATATGTTTAATTTTAGAGATTTAAGTGAAAACCAAATTTTATCTATAGATGCTTATGCATTTCAAAAATTATCCAATTTAAAAAGACTGTAAGTTAATTATTCATATGTCACTTCGTATTTTCTTATATCATACACTACATTGTTTTTTTTTTAAACTTTGTGCACAGTTTGGGCTAATTTGATTTTAAAACAGACTGCTGTTAATTAGAATTTTTATCGCTAAAATATATTTGATTATCAACTGTTTGATATCAACAGTTTGTATACATCGCGTGCACGTAAGGAACTTTTAATTTATAGATATCAATTGTAATTAATTTCTCTCAAATCGTAAATATTCTAAATTCCTGAACAGTGCACAAGATTTAATTATACTGTTCAATAAATGTTAACTTTTTTTTTGGGCTTTGATAACTAGTTAGCGATTCTTGTAATATTTGACCTGCTGACTTTTGATGACTTTTGAAGGAAGAAGCATTGCTCTATTGCATGGTATATTTAGTTAGGTTTTTTGTTAACTTTCAACATAAGTGGGAAAATCTCTGATGAAAGAATTGTTTAAACTTGCTTAAATGTTTATAATTTTATACAAAAGTATAATTATATTTGGGAAAGTCTACAGAATCTTTTTATGCGAGAGTCATTCATATATGTATGTATAATAGCTTTTATGGTTAATAAAGAAAAGCGTTTTGAAACTTGAAAATTTCACTTGTTTTTACAAATTACATTTTTCAAAAACTACAAGTAGTGGAGAAAAACAACTTTTCGATTCGTGTTGTGCACATTAAAATCTGTCACAATCGCCTACTGGTTATCAAAATTCAAAATTGGTGTTGAATAGTGTTATTAGTAATTTATTGAGCAACAACATAAGTGTCATGATATTATAATTATTTCATGATTTACTGACTTTAGAATATTTCTTACTTAAGTGAGTTCTTAAATTTTTTACACCTACAGTCGAGTCGAAAAGTAAGTTAACGATTGGTATATGCAGGCAAATGAATACGATATATCTTTAATAATGAGAATATATGTTTTACTACTATATTTGATTATTTGCTTATAACTTCTAAATAAAAACAAGACAATAATTTGATTTTATATTAAGAAATCAACAAATACGTTAGTGAAACATATACTATCATTATTAAAGATGGATCATCTTAGTTTGCCTGCATACGCCAATTGTTAACTTACTTTCCGACTCGACTGTATATACTATGTATATTAATTAAAAATGATTTCATGAACATTAAATTATATATAGAAATATTCAAAAAAGTATTAATTTTTTTAAATGTTTTAGGAAATTAAATGAAAATAAGCTAATATCTTTAAAAGAAGGCACGTTTTATCGACTGAAATCTTTAAAACAGTTGTAAGTAACAAAAATATTACACAAGGTGATTCTAGCAACAAGATTTAGACATACCTCTCTTCTAACTTAATTGTACTGGCAAAATTTTCATACCGGTATTACGCCATATGACCTAAGTAATACCAGTATAATTTTGATATCGATATTGGTCCAACAGAGTCATGCCGGTAACCGATATACTACCAAAAACCTATATGAAATACCGGAATTTTTCAATGGGTGCCTTGATGTCTAAAAGTCGTGATATCTGAAATATGCAATTAAAGATATTCTGAATTCTAACAATGCAACAATTACAACACCGCATTCTTCTTTACTTGCGAACACATACATATTATTTTAGTTTAAAATCTTTATTTTAAAAATTTTGATAATTTTTATGTAATAAAATAAGAAAATCGTAAAAAATTACTGGTAAATATCAGTAAATATACCAATATTTTCATATAGCGGTATGACGTCATACCAGTATTTCTGTATGACTATAAAGTATAAAGGGTATGAAGGTACAACGTACAACCGAGAAATACTGGTATAAGTCCCTGTTTCTAAATAACAAAGTAACTTTGAGAACCTAAAAATTCTAATTTTTTAACCCGCGTAGGCTTGTAGAAAGTCCTAATAAAATGATGAGACAATTTTTTAAATTATTTCCTGATTCTTTTTGACTGGTATAATAGATATGAAAGCATTTTTTAAACTTGTATATGTATACGCAGTATATGCATACAGTATTATGTATAGAATCCTGTTTATTCGGCTCGAACTGGACGGCATTCGATCCGGATGACCGGAAATCCGGAAAATTCGTTAGCAACATAAATAACACAAATACATTTTATGTATTTTATTTGTTGCACTTTTTATATGTATACTTTTACAACAATAATGTTAGTATGAAGCAAACGAAAGATAGATACACTATAAGTTTAATTCAATTAGGATGTTGTAAAGAAGTCTGTGAGTTTCTTTTGTATCAGATTTGAGTGAGATTTACCATCATGAGTTCAGTCGGTTCTGAGTCATAGACTCAGGATATTAATCAAATAGCGCATTAAAAAAAGCGAATTATTTTTGACAATCCTGATTAACGGGATTCTACTATACATATAAGAGGATCATATATCTACAATTTTAAAATATCGCATATATTATAATAGATTGAAACATTTAATTGTTTAAATTATTATTTTGTTTCCTATCCTTAATCTTCAATTTAAAAAAAGAAAAATTTAAGTACATATTGATGTATATATGTACATAGTCAGCATTCCATATTCCGTATTCCATAATTTATTTGCAAAAAGAGAACACTTGTCCTTTTCATTAATTTTTTTAACTTTGCTTTGTATTGACAATGAGCCTATGAATATAATATAATATAATATAATATTATAATATAATAATTTAAGCGTATTTAATGTAAGGAGGATTAACTTTATATTCTGTTTTAGAGACCTTTCTGGTAATCCATGGAAATGTGATTGTGATTTATATTGGTTTAGCGATTGGGTTCATAAGAGTTCTGTAAAATTAATGTAATGTATATTTGTTAACCAAACTTACTCTTACTACATTTTTCACAGATATACACGTAATAAACTGTGTTTAATATTTCAGTAATGCTCCAAAATGTACATCTCCTGAAAGCATTAAAGGAGAATTTGTAAAAAAATTAAGATATTCAGAAAATATTCAATGCCAGTGGTCACCTCCTACAATAGAACTTCGACCTATTCACAATCAAGTTGTTTTTGCTGGAGATTCATTAACTCTAAAGTGTAGAGCTCCAAGTATTACGGAAGATAAAAATGCAAAATTAAGTTGGCTATGGTATCCTAATACTACTACTAATGTTATGGACTTAAATGCATTTTCAGATCCACAGAAAAGTTTATCTGATATTAAAATTGATAATAGATATCTTAAGGACAGTGGAATAGTAGACAGGTATTCTAATATTTAATACAAAACTGAATCAAAATTTTCATTTGAGTACATTCATATAGTTTTATCACTATTTTTCAGTTCACTTAGTATTATTTCAGTTAAGGATGCACATAATGGACAGTGGAGATGTTTATTACTTTCAGTAAATGGCAATAGAACAAAATCAATTAGCGTGATTGTCATTTCTGATCAAACCCATTATTGTCCTCTAGCAGGTAAGATAGATTATACATCTTCTATGTACAGAATATATTATATAAAAATGATGGTTACTACTCTCAGGAATGAATTTATACTCCTGTGTTAGTGAACACCTTTAGGAAAAGGTTTCCTGTGAAATTGTTTATAACAATGACAATGTCAAATTATTTTTTGTATCAACATAATCTACTTTACAAAAATGAAAAGGACCCATATACTACTAACAAATAGTTTTCAACATATAAACTAATGAAGTTGTAGGCGTCCAATAAGCATAACTACACTAAAGTCTCTATACGTATACTGCTGTGTTAACTTGCAAGACTTAGCACTCGAAATGCATTAAAAAAACGCACTAAAAATTGCTGTACCATTACTCAAAATATTGTTTACATTATTAAATATGTTGGTATCTAATCAATTACTAAACACTTTAAACATTTAAGTATTGTATGAGGTATTATATTAATTTCATATCCATAAAATGAAAAAAATCATATAGAATTATAGAATGGAATTATTCTAGGTCGGAAGAATTGTTTAATTTTCGAGTTAAAATAGCTCCGAGTGCAAAGAGGTAGTATGTGTGAATAAAAAATATTCCTCCCAACAGCTACTTACCTGAAAGTTACTTATATGGAAACTATATGTTAAGTGTGTACTATAGTTTTTACCTTGTACGATTTTCTAATTATTTTTAAGATGTAGGTCCTTTTGAACTGCTTTTTCAACTAGAACGCATTAATGCAAAAGAAGTTAACATGAATTTGTAGTGTTACAAACAAATTTTGTAATATTTTTTTACAAATTCCCACCAATTCGGAAATTCAATTTCATTTCTAAAAGTAACGATCATCATTGTTATACTTACAATCGGTTCAAGTAAATATTTAATAAATAAATGTGTTGCAGTAACTAAGAATAATAAAGGTGTTTACACGTGGCCAAAAACGGTGGTGGGATGGAGAGCAGAATTGCCATGTGAAGGCAATCATTTCTTAGGTTCAATGCAAATGCCTTCAAAAGCATTTTATCATTGCAACAGCACGGGATATTGGGAAGACCTAAATACCGAAATGTGCCCTTATATATCCCAGACAACGAAAAGCTTAGAACAATTTTCTAAGGTTAATCTTTCTCTTGCGAAGATCAATTTATTGGAAACTGCAAAAAAATTAAAAAATTACACAGGACAAGACATAAAAGTAACTGATCCTATCGAAGTAAATTTTATAACGCAAACTATAGAAAAGTATTTGAACTTTTTAGTTGAAGAAAAGGATCTTGGTACTATATTACTCGATATTATCAGTACTGTGAGTAATTTACCAAAAACCATATTAAAAAGAGCCGAAGTTTCTTTTAGAGCATGCACAAGATTAATAAAAACAGTGGAAAAGATTGTGCAACTTACTCCATCAATACAGTCATTCAGAAAAAACATGGCCCTAGAAGAATTTAAGATAAAACGCAATAGTTTTACTGGATTAATGTGTACATGGTACTCTAATGTTGCTTTCGTTAGTGATTCAGAATCAAAATTCTTACAGTGCACCACAAATAATAGAACTACTCCAATTAATACGAAAGACAAAATAATTGAAGCTTCAATACATTTGCCTGCATCATTATTAGAACACTCACAAGAAGTCATTACTCAGCAATTAATGATTTCTGTATATAGCAATAGCAAATTATTTCCTATTAGCGATACTATTGACAGTAACTTCCCTAATAATAATGATAATATTAATAATAATAATAATGATAATAATAATAATAATAACAACATGGATATTACATCGTGTATTATTGGGAGTAAATTATGTATGTATGGGTAATATGTATTCATGAAAAAATCCATGAGCTTAAAAGAAAGCAATGTATAAAATTAACAAAATTTTCAGTTGGCATGTCAGTAAAAAATTTAACTGAGCCTGTGTACATCATGTTAAGAATTCCAACTTATTATTATGCTGGCAAGAGATTACAGCCTATGGTTTGGGACGAAACACTTGATAAATCAGGTGGATGGACGAGCGATGGTTGTCATTTAAGAAGTGAATTAAACAATTTGATATTATTTCATTGCAATCGATTAGGATATTATGGGCTTCTGCAAGATATATCTTATCTGGATAAAAGTGGCAGTAGGTACGTATTTGATAATATCTTGACAAATTTCTCCAAATTACAACATAATTTCTTTTTTAGTTTACTTGGAGCAAAATTTAGGTACTTAAATCCTGCAATATATATTGGAAGTGCTGTAACAATAACGTGTTTAACTATTATGTCTGTCACGTATATTATTTGTTACGCATCGATCGCTATGCCAAAAAAAGCAAAACACTGTATTATCAATACTTGGTTTGCCATAGCATTATTAACATTTTCTTATACCGTTGGCATTCATCAAACAGAAAACATTCAAATTTGTCAAGGAGTTGGCTTAACGCTTCACTATTTATCTTTGTGCTGTCTATTATGGATGGCAGCAACTGCGAGGTAATTACTTTTCGCATTCCATAAATACTGCTTTATACACACAGAGTGAGTCAATAAGAACTTTGATAGATATGTTTTATACAATTAAAGGACCTCGTTGGATGAATACACTTTAACTTTTTTTATGTTTCATAGTTTCCAAGATACATACATTTCTTCTATGCTGAATTACAGTCGATAAATAGACGAATTCACCAACAACTTGATCTTGAATCAGCCTTGAAGTTCAAATCTAAATGAAAATAGATAGATTCACTATTAATAGCAATTAGTTACGATACTAGATAATGCTATAAAATGCTGCTTAGTATTGTATTCTACCAAATTCTACTATGGCAGTAGTTCTACCAAAGGAATTTCGAATAATTTACTATCACTTCAAAATTATTTCAAAAAATATCGTAATGTAAACGACCATAATTTAGAGTTAGACATATGTGAGTCTCACCCACACTGAGCAAGCAATATGGTTACTCTCAATCCCAGTTTTATTTAGGTTTGAGGTTCAAATTCAACTTGAGATCAACTTATTATAGGTTGTCGTTACAAATTTATCAGCTGTATGCTGCAGAAACTATGTGTGATTTCATTAAAAAACATTTTCCAAATTATCAAGGTAATTAAAATATTACCCTTATCTTGCAAAATATGTAACAGAAAAAAATCAAGAGGTATTTGACATGTGTCTTTAAATAGAATAGTTTATACATACCATTTATTGATCAAATAAATATTTAAAGTTCCAATGGGCAAATATTCTGATAAAAAAAATTTGTCTCAAGGTTACATTTTTCGAGATTTTAAGGTCATAATTTTTTTTTTAATGGCTATGTATACTTTTTCTTATCATCGTGTAATAATTAGGGTCACGATGAATCCAACGATTTATATCATGATCTTTATGTGACCAGGAAAACCAAAAAGTACATTAAAATTGCATATGCAGACATTAGTTAAGAAGCTATAAGGAGGGTCAAATAATCAGTTGTTTACATTCCACAACAACATATCAAAGTACCTACTTAGATGGATATTATTTTGAGTATTTGCTAAAACATTGATTATTGCTAAAATGATCTTAATTTCCATTCATTTTTGGTATATGAGGTTACGTGAAGATCATGAAATTATGGGCCGTTAGATTTGTTTGACATTGACTATTACTCAACAATAATAACAAGATACAGTTACATAAAAACACCGATCTTAAAATCTCGAAAAATGTAACTTTGAGACAAACTTTTTTCTTACCACGACATTTGCCCTTTAAAACCTCATGTTGTTTTTCTTTGACAGTTTCTTCTGTTATAAACAATACGCAAGAAGTTAAAGTGCTCGTGTTAGTTGGGACACCCAGTATAAGAAATGATTTCAGATCAAAGTCCTTATTAATAAACCCTATATACTATGTATTATATTTACAATGATATTAAACGACGTTATCTAAAAATCTAATCTATTTGCAGTAATATGTACAATCAGTTTTCAAAACCAGACCTTGAAGATATTCAAAATAATGAATTGTCGGATGAACCAATACCGAAACCATTGCTAGGCATTTATTTAGTTGGCTGGGGTATAGCTATGATAATTTGTGGTATATCTGGAGCAATAAATCTGCAGGAATATGCAGGACATTCTTATTGCTTTCTTACATCAGGTCCTGCTCTGGCTACGCTATTTCTTCCAGCAGCAATTTTAATTGTATACTTAATTATTTTCCATCTACTTATTAAATGTGCACTTCAAAACGAAGATGTGACTGCTCAATCATTCGAAGGTACACAAGGTACAGAAAACATGGATTTGGAATTACTGGAACCAAGCACGAATCTACCTATAAATAGAAATAGCATACACAGTGCGCAAATATCTTCTGATATTGTAGATCCTGAACATACTCAAATAAGACAATTAAGGGGTCATATAGTTATGTTTATTTTATATCTAATATCATGGTTCACTGCAGCAGCAGCGACCGCAAAACCATTCAGCTCGTACATGTTGTTCGATGAAATCATATTCTCCATTTTATATTCACTTTTCTCAAGTTCGTTTGGTATTTTTGTACTTGTTTTTTATGGAATTTTACGGAATGATGTTAAGTCAGAGTGGATGAAAATGAGTTGCTGGCTTCAAAAGCGAAAGAACCGGTGTTGTAGAACAAGAAGCATTTCTGATACGAATCCGGTAATTCCAACGCATCCTCTAGCACAGCATTTAGTGCCACCGTTATCTAATTCTCAGGCAATCCAAGTAACATCTGACTCCAATTCCATTAACTCGTCAAGGTGTACGAATAGGTCACAAACGTGTAATGCATTTAAATTTATAGATGCTTTGAGCAATCGAGAATCTTTACCTGATGTTAGGAAAGTAGCAAATGTAAATTTAGTTGTATTACACCGACAACAATATAGATCTAATAATTCTGTTACAACGTATACCGAACCGACTTGTGTTGAAATGTTTTATAACCCTCATCAAAGCGGCGTTGCTAGGAAATTCTTTAGAAAGCAACGCCGTCATACAAAGAATAATAATCTTGGTCCTAGAAAACAAGGTGATGGTGGTGCTACTAGTGACGCTGGCAGTTGTATGTCTGTACCACGATCTACTGCAAAATTAGAAAGTAATATAGGTCAAACTATTCTAAGTACTAGTGCAAAAGTAAATAATACAAATATTCATGTCGAATTGAATTCAATAAATGATACTAAAAACGTTAACATTCTCTCGGATAGTGGTGGCAGTATGTCGGAAGAAAGAAATGTCCCAATGCGGTTTGTAATTGGCCAAGAAAGTCTTCTTCGAAATGTCAGTAAAATCAACAACAATTGCAGATTGCAAAAGACTACATCACATGATTCAGACGTAGATACTAAAAGTGATGAAGAGAAACACTTGCGAAATGTTTCGCAGCAATGTAGTTTAGAATATAGTTCTGAAATAGAATCAGCTACACAAATGACCAGTGAAAAGAGTGATCATAATTTACCAGAAATTTATGAAATTGCAGAAACTGTTGTAGAAGAAAAATTTGTAAGAAAAAGATGTCAAAGCATGAATGAATCTCATGAAACAAGAGGACACTCAAAAAGTAACTTACAACATTTATTTCACTCTAATAGTATGTTCTGTCTTCCAGTCGACACTGCAAAACCTATAAAAAATAATTATTGTAACTCATTAAATGACATTGCGTCTTTCATTAATTCAAAAAAATGTGAACACTCGAAATCGTTATTAATAAACGCACAATGTACTGCAAGTCCAATCTTGTCTAATCGGGTTTCTGTTTCACGAAAATCACTTAATCATTCTGAATTATTTTCTGCAAAAAAGAACTTAATTAGTGAAAGTACACCCAATTTAGAGCAAACATTAAAACTTAAGTCCTCTAATGCCTGCACAAAAGAACACAATTCTTGTTTCCCTGCTGAAATCACATTATCCAATAGAAATCACACTAATGTGCCACAAGAGTCTAAAGAAAAAACTATCAATTGTTTAACTGACACTAAATTACTAATGTCAAATCCTTGCAATATTGTAAAAAATTTTGATTCAAACAATGATATAGAAAATGTGAACAAAAATACAAAGATAAACAGTATACAACAGACTGAGATCAACAAATTTTATTTGAAAAATCAAAACATTTATCTACAAGTTGCTAAGAAGGAAACAAGCGTTTAATCAAATCCGTTTACTCACACGTAACAAATAATTTACATTTATTTTAGTAAAAATATTCAAAAAAGCAAGCATAATTTAACGATATAGTTACACTTTATTAAATCTAAGAAATTTGACGACTTATTATATTATGTCACTGCTTTTATAAAGTATAGTTCCTATGATGACAAAAATTATTCTTTGTATAGAAAATATTCTATCTTCTACTAATATCTTTTCCAAAAATGCCAAATATCTTCCATATATTTTTGTTTATAAATATAAAAACATAAGAGAAGTGTATACATCTTAAATGACTTTTAGAACATGTTTTTATTCATGAAAGTGTACATATACATAGCTAACAAATTTTTAACATTAATAACCACATTTATTATTTAAAACCAATTCCCCTAATTTTGTAATTGTGTCTTTTCATTATACATATAAAGACAGAAGTAATCGAAATTTGTATAATTATATAGTGAAATAATATTAACATTCATTTCCTTTTTATACATACTTTTGTACTGATCTATTTGTAATATTTTATATAATTTATAACTATAACGTAACATTGTATATCGCTTTTAAAAATATCTTCATGGAATACTGATACCTTCTGCCGCTAATAAAGTGTGTTTTTAAGACTGAATATTTTAACAAGTAAATTAAGATTATATCGTATTTATAATACAATTATATTGTGTACTATATATTTATATGTACAAGGATCGTATAATTTATGCATTTACTTTTAAATATTGTATATTGTACATAGTTTGCAGTGTTACTTTTAATACAAATAAATATGTATATTAAACAATACTTGTATAAATCAACATTTATTCTAGTAAAGTTATTTTATGTAATGTTTCAAAGTACATTACAAAATAATATATACACTATACATGTTCATTGTATATAAATATTATTAGTTTAGCACCCAGTTCCTTAAACTTTAAACAATTAGTGTATAGGTATACACATATACTCAATTTATATATGCAGTATGTTTGTACACTTAGTTGTTACTCTAGACTCTAGAGTTTTAACTATGCTGTGTAATATTTTTGTACAATATTATATTTTTCTTATTGATGTTCATTTTCCACATGTATGAAATATAAAAAGAAAACAAATTATTACATGTACTATTTTAACGCAAGACAAATATATTTTTACTGAGTATAAAAACTATTTTCACAAATTCAACCAATTTTTAGGATTCTTTAATACTTCAATAAGTATTGCCTCTTTTGAATCAGGTGCTGGTTCATGCATGTATTGCCACTTAGCAGATAAAGGTAGAGACATTAGTATACTCTCGTATCGTGCACCAGGTGTATATAGACCAAACTTTGTACCACGATCATATATTAAATTAAATTCAACGTATCTTCCTCTACGCAATAATTGCCATTGTCTCTCAGCATATCCATACGCGTCTTCTTTGTGCTTATTTACTAATGGAATATAAGAAGGAATTACAGCTTCTGCACAGGACTTTACAAACTGAAATGCTTCACTTTGACTTGGTTCATCGAGATCATCGAAAAAGATACCACCCACACCTCTACGCTCTTCCCTATGTGTAATGAGAAAATAATCATCGCACCACTTTTTAAATTTGGTATAATAAGATGAATTATGCTTATCGCACGCAGCTTTTAGAGTACGATGAAAATGTTTTACATCATCTTCATCTAAATAGTAGGGTGTTAGGTCAGTACCACCTCCGAACCACCACTGAACTGTACCATCCGAATTTTCAACTTCGAAGTAACGATAATTAAAATGTATTGTGGGAATCATAGGACTACGAGGATGTATTACAGCACTTACACCAGCTGCAAAAAATGGTACAGGACCTTCGTGCATTTTCTTTCCTCGTGCTCTCATTTGTTGTATAGCACTTGGTGGCAATGTACCAGTAACAACAGATACGTTTACACCAGCTTTTTCAAACACGGTTCCATCTTGTAAAACGCATGTAATTCCACCACCACCTTCTTTTCTGGTCCATCTATCAGTTTTAAAACGATAATCTGGATCTTCTAATGACTCTAACGATTTGCAAAAGTCTGCTTGAGTTTTCATTACCAATAATTCCATTTTTTTTCTCATACTATTATTTTTTTTTAATTCTTCAATATCAGTGATAGGCTGTGCCATAAATTTTGTAGTATCTACTTCACTTTGTGCTGTGAAAACAGTTTGTCCAGACGTATTATAAACCATAACGGCTGTAAAAACACTAACTCCAAAATATTTTAAATTTCTAGTCTTATTTGGAAGCTCGCAATGATTAGAAAGAAAATAACGCAGGGAAGACCATTTCCTTGATATCATACGGAGACCCATAATGATCTGGAATTGTTATTATTTACAAATTTAAGCATTATGACATGAATTATAATATATGTATTATTTAATTTTTCTTTCCATTTTTAATTAAAAAGTGAATGATGAAATAGGTTAACTTTAATTTTACATTAAAGCCATACCGTTAATAATTAAACTATTTGTTTTTTATATTTTTTAAATACTTAATGGTACTTACTGCTTTTTATTTCATTAACAAATACTTATAACAATATAATTAATAATCCAAGAGTTGTTGTTGACAAAAATCGTAAATAACCGAATTTATGTAAATATATAGAACAAAATTTAAATACATAGATTTAATACTATAATATTTACTTAATATGTAATACTGTTTACAAAGTAAGCACTCAGCACATAAGTCTTTTAAGAAATTATCGAGAAAGCTGTATGTTACTGCTATAAATTGTAAGAATGATTCTGTATTAAATAGAAGCAGAAGAGATAATTATTCCGTAATCCGGTTGTACAATTGATAACAATATTTTAATTATAAATCCTTCAGTAAATATAATTTTTTTATTTGAAAATAGTAATAACAGTATGATATTTGTTATTACGTGTATAAAAAATACAAATGCAAATACATTAGGTTAATGAAATATTATCAACTATTTCAATACATAATCATACATAATACCTATATGTACAGAAAATATTGGAACATTTCAAATTAACATCTTTCAATAGTTAAAATGTGGTTTAAACAAGGATTTCATCGTTTTATTAGGAATCATCGATTTTATGCACGTGCCTTGGTATGTTATAAATTTTACTTTCTCATATATGTAAATATGTAAGTTATAAATTATTATGTACATTCCATTACAGTCTCAAAAACGATCTATACAAAATCATACATACTTAATGCAACAAATCCCAGAACCTGAATACGACATAAACTTTTTATGTGATCCTGCTAATCGAGATGACATTTTTAATAATATAATAGCAAGAAAAGGTGTTGGAGATATTGACAAGGTTCTTGAGTTATCACAAAAATCAGAATTAAGAGAATCTTTTTTATATGAATTATGTAAAATACCAAATCAGACAGACCCACTTGTACTATCTTATGGTAATGAACCAAAGGTGCTAAAAGAATGTGGACGTAAACCAGAATTTGATTTTGATCCAAAAGAATTTACAGAGTTGGTTACACCGTTGAAATTATTGAAAAGCAAATTTTTATCTCCTTTGATAGGACAAAAGGGATATGTATTTGTGGGAGATTTAGCAGAATTAGAAGAAGCATTGGTACACTACACAGTTAAACAATTATTGAAGAATGGCTTTAAACTTGTTTCTGTACCTGATATTATTCCTACTAATATTATAGAAAGATGTGGATTAATATCAGATAATGGACGAACTCTTGTATATAACTTGAGTCCATCCTATGGAGATAGTTATAGTTTATCTGGAACAGCTGAAATGTCGTTAGCCTATAAAGTTATGAATACTACATTTCCTATTGAAGAATTACCTTTAAAATTAGCTGCTGTAAGCAGATGTTTTCGTGCAGAAACTTCTCAATTATTAGAAGAAAAAGGAATATACAGGTAACTTTTTTGTTTTCTTTATTACAAGAAACATTGTTAATATAATCTATTATTATGCAATTATTAAAACTTATTATTTGTCAATTCACAAATAAATCATAAATTATAATTTGGACATTTCATTTCAATTTATCTGTATGTCACCAGGGTTCATCAATTTACAAAAGTTGAAATGTTCATTTGCTCTGCACAAGAGAAGTCTACGGACCTATTCCAAGAACTTCAAGACATTCAACAAAATTTATTTTCTTCTTTAAATTTACATTTTCAAATAATTGATATGCCACCGCATGATTTAGGGGCTCCTGCATACAGGTACGTAAAAGGTGGTACTATTACACTACAAAATTTTATACATTCATAACATGTAGAAGTCTTCAAGGCATATTAAATTAATATTTAATATTTAATAGAATTAAAGGGAGTATGCAACATTTGAAATCCAAAAAGATAGATGATTCTAAGATTTTTTCGCTTATATGTAATTGGTAAAAAACCAAGATTTTTATAGAAAACATTAATTCCTAATCATCACCATAACTCTATTTACATACTGTTTTATTACTTAAAATTACAAAATGGTAATAAGAGAGACAGAAATATAAAAGATAACAAATTTTTGCACCAATTTAAATAGAAATAGATTATGGTCAATGCAGTATACGATTTTTTAATATTTATGGAAAATGGAGAAATGATCGTTGTTAAAGACAACACTTTCTTATTTGTTGAAAAAGTCAACTTTAAACATTTAGAAAAGAAAGCAAATTAAGATATCAAAATGTTTGTTCGCTACATTGTAGGTAATTTTAAGGTGTACTTCTAAGTTAAACAACGTTTTGGAGATCTATTGACTGTAAGGTCGGAAAATCTAGTTGGAGAAAACACAATTAAACCTTCATGTTACAATTTTAAAATATGTTCTATATACTACGGTATATAAAACTTTAGAAAGAAACAAATAATTTTCAATATTTCTTAAGCTGATGAGGTTGCAGTTTCATTTTCATTAAATTCAATTTCTTTAGATTTATGTATAAAAGTGTAGATTTGCATAAAATTTTACTATATATTAGACATGTTTGACTGCAGTTCTTTAATTTATTATTTTATACAATTTAGGAAAGTTGATATGGAAGGTTGGATGCCTGGAAGAAAATTATATGGAGAATTATCTAGTTGCAGTAATTGTACAGATTATCAATCACGACGACTGAACATAAAATATAGAACACAAAATGGAGAATGTTTACATGTGCATACCCTAAATGGAACTGCTTGTGCAATACCGCGTATGTTAATTGCACTTTGTGAAACATATCAAACAAAACATTCTCGTATTATGGTTCCTGAAATTTTACTACCTTATATGAAAGCAAAAACGTTAATCAAGAAACAACCTATTCCAGATGTGAAAACGTATAAATATAAGCACAAAATTTAATACATAATTATTATATACGTGTACATAAACATACCCATGACTTGTTTCAAAATTTAATAAAAATAACTACGAACACAGTTTTTTTTATTAATGTAAATATTTTTGCTTTATGATATTTGTAAGAATAATATATATAATATATATAATCAAATTACTAATATATTATATAAATGAGTATGTGTCTCGTAATTTTTAAATAGATTACATAACCCTTCTTTCCTTAATTATTATGAACTAAATACATTTCAATGCAATTGAGAACAACTTTTTATTGAATAATTAATCTAAGTCAATTAAAGAATAAATTTACGTTCCCATTTTGTTTTCGCACAAGATTTTATATTATTAGTAATTATTCAATTATTATTTAGTACATATAGTACTTAGAAATATATATACTATTTATGTATTTACTATTTCCTTAAAAAAAAAACATTATTTTAACATGAAAAATTAATGAAAGTTAAAAATAATTTAATGAGTTATATATAAACAATAGAATTATACTTTTTATCACACAAATTATAAAGTAATACATCTAAAATATAATAGTACAAGTAGAATTTAAAATATTTTTAACAATTTTTGTAAATATTTATTATTTGACCAAATAAAAAATAATGTATCGGTAATTAAATGCTAGTTAATATTAATGTATGGTTCGGCGTTGAAGTACAACATTTTCTTCCAAATACCACTTAATGCAAAGGCAAATATATTTCCACAATTACACAACTTAAAATCATTTGTTAACATTATTACAGGAAGTTAGGATTTACCAAAACTTCAAATATTAAACATCACCTGACAATATATTTTCTATAAACTAATACAATATTCTTATACAAAGAAAGAGGGTCTAAAAATTATGCACACACAGGGATAAAGATCTATTCTTCAATTACTTTTTTGTTATTCTGTATATATTTTGTTGCGGTATTATAAAAATGTAACACAAAATATTTCTTCTTAAAGTAATACAATTTAAGGACATTGCAAATTTACATTTTATCTCCCACACTAATTGGATGCCGGTAATGTCGATTCCTGTTTATTAACAATTAAAAAGTTTTATGTACTTCGTCATACTGTGCCTCGCAATAATACAAACTTTGGTTTTTCAAAATTTCTATTTGTCAGTACAATCCAATTGTAGTTTATGCCTAATTCATTTTTTAAATTTTGGATGAAGTCCAAAAGTTAGATTCTGGTAATGAAGGTTATGTTATCCTGAAACAAGAAAGAAATGTAGTTAATGAAATAAACAAGACAAAATCTTAGGACAATAAGCTCCACGAGATAGCTATTTTCTTCTCCTTACTTCTATTCTGATTCTACTACAGTACTTGTTTTGCTAGACGTTATTTTTTATTGCCGTTCGATCATGCGTAGAAGCAGAGACACTCTACAGATTTAAGAAATAGCTTACTCGCAAAGCCTTTTATGAATTAAAATCAAATACTTTTGTTGATTTTCTTCTTCCTCTTCGCCATCTTCTTCTTCTCCTGATTCAGATTCTTCTTCGGCTATCTGTAACCATTCTACGAATTTTTTCATTTGGTGTAGGAAAAGCAGTTTTCCTTTGACAGAATGGCCTTCCTTATACCATTTTAAAATCACTTCTTCGGATATTACATCAGCTAAAGGAAAATTCATTATTAAAATAAAGAAATTTTCATAAAACCTATATAAATTCATTTATGTTTCATATAACTTACTTTTGTAAAATAGTAAAACAATTTTTTGGAAGACTTTCATGAAGTTCATATTTTCATAACAGAATTCCTGAATTTTGAGAAGAAGTGCTAGCTCAGATCTGGCAGTGACTGTGAAAGCATCAAACAATGGAGTATATACTTTTAAATGTTTCAGTGCTTGATCAGCTACCAGTTCTTCCTTTTTGTTCCATTCGGCTTGACCCATTACAACAGCCCAAATCTGCAAATTGAAATTAATAATAATATAATTACTAAACAATTATTAAGTAACAGTAATTAATTACTAGTTATGAGAATAGTATAAACATAACAGTATCCATTGAACTTATAACTTACGAACACGCGTTCGTGTAATAAACTATAACAAGCGCGGCACAACGTTTAAATTTTAAGGTCTTGGATTCGTAGAGTTTCAGAAACATGATCCGTTAATAAGCTTTTAAACTGTTCTTATAGAATATTTTGACTAGTTTTCAACAAAAAAACATACTCAATCAATTGGAGATATTTACATAGCATAACTATAAATTATAAGAAAAATTTAATTATCTTTGATTACGATCAACATCGAAGATAATACTTTAAACGCTTGGTACACTCACATTTCCTAGCTAAATTAAACATTTATTATCATCTGAAGATAGTTTCCTGTTGATTACGATACTAAATACATCTAACAACGCGAACTAGACTAGATTTGTATTGAAAATCTTCATATAAGTCATAAGGTTTTTCAACGAATCGTGTTGTCGAGGTCTGGCGCGTGTGAAAACATTTAAATCTAGCGAACGTGTAGAATAGCTACATTTTGAAAGACAAGAATGCAGGTATGCTGAAATAATCATAATAATTATCCAGGCCAGCATCATTATCCCACATAGATTATACTATTTGAGTGTTCAGACTAAGATGAACAGTTATTATGATTATTGGTGTACTTTGAGTTTCTACTTTCGAAAAACAGGTCATAGTATTCGTACCCTGCGCGGTTGGAATGAAGTCACCTGGAAGGAATGCGGTTCTAATTGGTTGTTAGGAACACATGAATTTTGCTACTGGTCGAAGTAACAATGTTAACGAATCAATTTATGAACAAACAAGGTCTCTTCTTATTCCTATGCTCTATACACAGTCTTACCATCCCGCGAAACTTTTTTCCAACAGCAAATGGTATAAGAGGTAACTGTTTTTACGTGCATGAACGTGCTTGAATGAAATTAAGTACGAATTAACACATTATCTGCCAGTAGGTATTTCATACTTTTTAAAAGTCTCCGATTCGCAGCTAAAGATTTTGTAATAAAGTTTTTAATTGCAGTAACAATTTCGATCATGTACCAAGAAGTCCCTTTCAGTAGCGTAACTCTTGTAATTTCGTTTGGAAATATTATTTAAAATAACATTTTTAAACAACACGGTCATGAAAACTCCTATTAAAAAGTTTTCGGTAGGTAAGCTGTCAAATGAATGTATAATAATTAATAATAAAGCCACACTTACCAGACCAATCACTTCATGTACAGGAATGCCATTTCTTTGCGCCATTTCTTTGAGATCAATTATGATATCTTTCATAGGGCGATTATCGGCTAAATCGTCCAATAGAAGTTGTTGTAAATCTCGTTTTGCTTCCTGACTTGCTTGAGCTTTATGTAATTTTACAATATCTGCGAGACCAACAGTTTCAAATACATATCGAAAATACTCCTCTGTTCGTTTATTCGGTGGTACAAATTCCATTAACCTTGGGTGGTACAATTTCATTAGAACAAAACAATCATATAACATATAGATTTAAGGTTTATATTATATAATATAATACCAGATTGCATAAAACGTTTTTGTACCTTCTTTCAATATTGCCCCTTTTCAAAGCAGTCATTAAACTAGATAAGCCCTTCTCATCCTTCCAAGTAACACAGACTTCCAATAAAAAATCTAGTGCTAAATTATCCTTGACAAGATGTTCATTGATTAAAACTGTTAGAACTGATGGTGGTACAGAACCATTAGAAATCCACAAAGCTGTCATTCTGGCTAATTTTATTCTTTCTGTAGTAGAAAATCCTTTCATAAAGACCAATACTTTTTTCATTTCATCTTCAAACATTTTTTCCAAATATTTATAGCGTCGCATAAGTTTGACGAATACCTAAAAATAAAATTATATTCAAAATTGTATAAAGGTATGTTATAAAGCTAAATCTTACTTGTTCAAAGTTCCGCATTGATTCCATATCTTCTGGTTGATCGAAGACACAAGCAGTAGTTTTGACAGGTTTGTCACCATCTTGAACAATAAAACCGCCAGGAACCAAAAGACCCCCAGCTATTAAAATGTCAAATAGATCTTCTCCGTACCGGCGGTAATCTAATTTTGAACCGGCTGCATCCAAGTACTTAGAAATCGCGTCTAGGTCGTTACCAGCTTTTTCCAAACCCAGTATAATAGCATCTCGAAATCCGTTTGGATCATACTTTTCTTTTTCATCTGAAAATTGACTTTCTTTAATTATGCTCTTAAATATTATTTAAAACAATGTTATTATTACTAAAGCATACCTCTTTTTCTGGTCTTTATGCGTTGACCTGACAATATTGGTTTTTCTATTTTTTGACTCATACAATACCTTTCTGAAATTTTAATAAATATCATCAGTAGAAGTTCTTGTTTGATACAATACAATGATATAATCATTTTTACTGTATACAATATTATTCATAATAATGTATTTAAAAGCTTGTAATGAATTAAAAATACAAAGAAATAACAAAATTCAAAGTACACTCTTCTTTCTTTAGAAAATACAGGAAAATTTTGATTAAGAGAGGCACGGAGGATCATTATTCTATATTTTCAATGAGTTGTGAAAAATACTATATTTCTGAAAAACAGGTAAAGTGTCGGACAACTGTAAAAAAAACCAGCTAAATTAAGAAGAATTTTATTAAGTATTCAAAATAACATGTTTGGATTTTGAAACTCTTATTAACCCTTTTTCAGTGCAGTGCACTCGAAAACAAAACATGTCAATCGAATAGCGTACTGGGTGCAACAATTGTCATAACAATACATAAAACAATATTATAAAAAGTGCTAACTAAAACATGTACAAGGATTACTTAATGCGTATCATTAAGCTTTGATTATAAAGTAAATGTCTCAAAATTACTTTGTTTTTCATTGGACATCTGACCATAGTACACAGGATTATTTACATTAGTTTAAATAGGTCATGAATATCACTGTTAACATTTACAAAGTAACAATCACAATAAAAAAAGTCCAATTTTTCTAAAAATTGATATACAACCTAATTTTAAATTGGTAAAATATGAGGTAATAGCCAACTAACTTTTGTGGTTTTTAAAAATATGTAACGACTTGAAATATTATATTTGTGTATGCTGTTCTGTCACGCAACTTGATTCGTGTTAAATATTATTCAACATTTGTAAAATACATGTATGGTTTCTATTTACAATTTGTATTTGAATATTAATTATAATTTCCATTCCGTATATTAACACATTACTTGCCGGCGATTATCTCATAATTTTTTAAAGCCCATAGACCGTGGCTAAAAATGTTTAGTGGATCCTTCAACAGCAACAACAATTTCAATTGTGTACAAACAAGTTACTTCCAGTAAAGTCATCTAAGAATTTTGTTTCTGATTATAATGTAAAAGAAAATGTCTAAGCTTCCTTTTGATACAGTATAACTATTGAAAATCCTATTACTATTTTGATTCCAGTTGGTAAAGTATTAAGATGAGTTCAAAACAAAGTGGTATAGCATTCTTAAACAGTGTAAACAAATAACAGCAGGAGCATCTATATCTATGTATATTTTGAACTATTATATCTTTGTAAGACACAACTAAACTAGTCAAACCACTATCAGTACATTTCTTGCTGACCTACTATTATGTTATATATAAATTTCTAAAAAATTGGTTTCAGTTTGTTGGAATTGTTCCTTCATTCGTATATCTTTATTTTCATAACTCTCTTTTCTGCAGGTGTAATAATTAATCTTTTTTATCTATCCACACCAGACTTAAAAATGCATCAACTGAATATTGTGTGCAAACCATAGCACGAATGCATTACCATGTTGTTACATTTAATTAGGCGAAACTTCCGAAAACCGGTCACACTCGATGTAGCTGAAATTTTGAAGATAGTCGCATCTTTAATTTAAAACGAAAATTACGATCTAAAATTTTTAAAAACCCAAACTTAACCAAGACCAAAAATTCTTCTCGCAAATATCGTATTTATCTAAAAAGAACCTGTTTGCAAAATTTCAGCCAAATCAGACGTGACCGATTTTCGGAAGTTCGTCCTTTAATTAATATGTATTAGATTTCATATCATTTGTGTTGTCTTTTGCAAATGTAAATAAAATTTTTTCCCTCATGTATTAATTATGAGTTTGGTAAACTATCACTTTCCCAATTAAAAGAATAATTTTATAGGACATTTCTATGCACTTCCACATTCTACATAAGGTATAAGTAATCAGCTGTATGACCCTGTTTCTGATATCAAAATATACTGAATTGTTATTAAAAAATGATTCTTATTAAAAAGTCAGTGCAATATTTAACTATAAAGCTTGTTCAGAAAAATGTGGTAAGTTGCATGATTTCCAATAAATATTTTAAATCACTTATTTATTGATCAATTATATTGAAATGCAATAAATTATATCCAATGAAAATTGCTCATTATCTGTAAGAATAATCAATTAGAGAAATGAGCTATCTTTATCTCAAAAAGAATTCCAACCAGATCTTAATAAAACAATTAAATTGTACATTATTTCCTTATATGGAAATATTTGGTAAATAATGTAGCAACTTGTTCTTTGGTTATGTTGCATTCGTTAATACTAATGACATTTCACAATTTCTATCAGTGTTTCTTATTGAAATAACTACTCTATAAGGAAGACCAGAGAAATACTAAAACTGTCTATTCAGCTCATAAGAAATTCTAAATTATGTTGTTGATTAAATATACCAGCAAAGCATCTTTACATTATTGGGAAAATACCTGGATGAGCATATTTCTAAACAGACTCGAAATAGCTTGAAATATACGATAGTGGACAGTAAAACTGTACCACTTCTTAATAATTCAATCTTCTGAATATTTAGATACATTGCAAATTTACTATTATTGAATTACAATTATTGAAATTATTGAAATAAAAAAAAATGATTTCAAAAGGAATGATTGTATAGATAAAATCAATCTTTTATAAGGAAACATGTACCAGTTACTTTTAAGGCTCGGTAGGTTTAGTGTTAAATTGAAGACTGGAATTAAAAAAGGATGTAAGTTCCATTTTTTCAAAAATTATTTTTTCCACAAAAAAGGATGCAAGTTCCAACGCCAGTGCAATGAAATAAGGCTGAAAGTTCCCTGAAAATTGGTCACAAGACGATCTTACAAGTATTACATGGATTTTTCTCAGAATTTCCGTTTTGGGACTTACAGCCTTTTTTAATTCCAGTCTTCAATTATTTTACATATTCTGATGCAACTATATTTCTAATAACGTATATTCCAAAGTTTAATAAAAAAGAAACATTAATATTTTAGCAATGATGCTATATCTACTATTAAGTACTTGCTTTTAAACATACAAAAAGATTATATACTTTTAATTTTATAAGAACTATTCAAAAATTGAATATGTTGCTCCATTTCAATAAAATTGAGAAGGACCCCATTTTGTACTCTTCACAATCAACCCTAAAAAATTTGTTGCATACCATATGATCCTGTATTCCTTTTTTTTGTTATTTAATTTAAAAACTGAAGTTTACATATGCTATGATTTTAGAGGAAACAGCTTGTGATACTTTATTTGTTCACTTTTTCTAAGAACCAACATTTGTTATCTTTCTAAAAGATACAATGTCTTAAATATCTCACACGTAAATCATAAATATAATGTAATAAATATATGTTACTTATATCAGTAACTATTAGTAACATAGTTGGTACTATTAATATGAAATAACCTAAAATTTGTTTTAACCCAGAAACAAGGTCATATTAAAAATTCGTTTAAACAAATTTCCGCTGTATCCCTTGTGTTATATCTATTACTAACATTATTATTATTATTATTATTATTGATATTTAAGTCGCAAAAATAAATTTATTCCGTCGTTAATTATACTTAAAAATATTCTTCGAAATTGTACATTTTATAGGGTCAGGCGGACTCCGATACGAAGACAAGGCACGTAACATGTAACTTTAGAGCTGCTGTTGGCAGTTCACTATCAAATGGCGCCTTTTATTAAATATACCGTCCGATATTATAATTTATAGTTGTTAAATACTTTTAAATTATGTCGATCATTCGAAATTTGTATAAAACACGTATATTTTAAGTATTCTATTATTTCTAAGGTTAAGGTCATATAATGAGACCACGATGGCTGAAATCTATGAAAATGTTATACTCTGCGCGACGGTCCCAGTTGTTTCGAAAACTAGAACTTATTGAACAGTTATTAAAGATATTTGTTCTTTGACTTACATAAATGCACGTACAACTGTAGAACTACCCTTTTCCAGGTGAATAAAGGCAATAAGAAATGTCTTAAAGAGGATTTTGAGTACTCGAGATCAGCGAAACGGAAGAAAATCAATCTGAGGAGAAGTTACAATTGACAGGGAATAGATAGGATACTCGAATTTGTGTTTCATAACATCTCTCTCCTTAGCGCCATCTAAGTAAGTTAAGAAGGAAGATGGCGCTAAATACCAAAGAGAGATTCAATTTTCCATATCATTGTGATGTGCTTATAAAAGTAATGGATGTTATTTTATGTATTTAAGTCAACCATAATTAACTTAGGTAATATTAAACGTATAGGCAGTAGCAACAATATGTTTTCTTTGTGGGTTTATTTATCATTATTAAGAAGTCGCAGAAATCGTATCATCTGTAGTACTTATGTATATCACTTAGGTGATTTAAATCTAGATCTAGATGAATATAAAACAAAACAATTGTTTTATATTTGCTTTTGACGTGCCGTCTCATTGGATGACAGCAAGAAAAACGAATTTACAGTATTTCTCCGTAGCGTCGCGCAATTCAGGAAGCGAAACGCGACAATGAAGAGGGAAGTAAACTTTCTTCTCGTTTTCATTGGTTGACGATTTGTTACTGCGACGTTGCTGTCCTCGTGCCCAAAAACAGGGAAAGCGAGAAATAGTGCCAGAGTGTAAATAGTGCTGAGTAAGTATAGGGATGGCATGAACTCATTGATATGTGAACTGCTACTTTCGGATCACTCGTGATTTGATCACGTTCGTTCTCAATCACGGTGATTTTTCACAGTGATTCGTGATTTTCGTGATCGGTTCTGATTGGCAGAGAGCATAACTGTTCTTCTCGCAAGTCATAGAGACGCGTAGGTATGTTTTGTTTTATATTAACGACATCAAAACAAATTACGTTTCTCAAACTATCATTTGCGTTTCCTATGGTATTTTGTAAAACTTTATGCATATATATATATATATATAGCATATGCAACATAAACACAAAAGAAATTGTCTGCACTTTTATACTATCCAAATAAATATTACGATTTCGAAATCGAGAGGAAGAATTAACCCAGTAAGAAATAAGCTCTGATTCTGCTTTGAATTGGACAGCACACCTGCCGACCATCTGCCGACAGAACAGCATACATCTATATTGATCTATATTTCCTCATAACACTCATAAGTAATGGCAGGTAATGGTAGAGACCTTAGACCATATATACCTATAGACCCGGCGCAGATAATTTTCCCCTCGGCAAAGATGAATTCAGATGAAGTACGGCGTGACGTCACGTTCGCGAAAGATGTATAAGCTATGCTCATCGACAGTGCCTACGCTTGGCTTATATGGGGGGTGAGGGGGATCAGCGGGTGAGCCATGCATTTACCCAGTAAGCAAAATGCTCTGATTCTGCCACGATTCTGCTCAGATTTGGACAGCACATCTGCCGTCAGAACCGTATACTTCTACTTCCGCATTAGTAATAGTTTCTGACTGCAGGGTGTGCCGGCACAAGCTGAGGGCACCGACGAGTTACTATTAAAGACCGCCAGCCCCTGTGCTATTCAGCGAGACCAGTAACCGGGCGCGACCGGGCGCGGGGATAACGTGGAACTTACAGTGATCTGAAATACCACGTCACTAAAAGTTCCACAACCGACGAGATAGTGAGATACTCGTCGGTGATTCCGCGCTCTCTACCTAAATAGAACGTTTGCTTGTGAACTACGTAAGACTCCGTTAGCAGTGTAGGTATGTGGATTTAGTATGTAATCTATTATTATTCGCGTTAATATACATATACAAAAATCGAATGAACCAGCTCGAAACGTTTTGTTTTGAGGGAAAGTGACATTGCAAAATGTTATGGAAGGGAATAGGTTCGAAATAATCATGGATATTGATTTACAAAATCTTTATTGAAAATCTTTCAATACATTTGTTCTTACATCTAGCATGTCTTACGTTCTAGTATACAATGTAAACGAAAATTCTAAGTGTGCAGCTATTAGCTCGATATTATCCTCTATTTGTAAGATACCAGAAGTTCTGACAAATCGAGGATAATACCGATTGCCCAGGTCTCACCACGAGGAGGTTGCTGCACAAGAGACCCGGAAAGGGAGTCAGAACGAATTCAATATTCCTTCTGGCTCCCTTTCCTAACAACTACGAACTTATATTAACGCAGTATGTCGAGTAATTATTGCGGAGCAAAAGGTGTGAATCGGAGAAGAAGTCTCCGATCCACGGAGGACAAAAGGCGAATCAGGCAGAAGGCTCTGATTCTTTCAAAGAGAGAAACAAGAGCGAACCAGAGCGGAGGGCTCTGGTTCGAGGGTGACGCGACGCGTACAATGCTTGCAGCCCAACTCCGGCCAGCAACGATACCCGACGTGTCCTCACCAAGAGCGATGGCCAAGAGACGTGTTCAAACGATATCCCATTTACTCCTAAAACCACCTGCCACCAGACAACGAAACGTTGAGGTGGCTCGGGTGGTATTACAAAAGAGAGGATTTTTCACTTAACAGTGTAACACGATGAACACTGCCTCTCAACCACCCACTCTCAATGTATCCACGCCGAATACCGGTACCAACCGGTCTGGTACATACAAACAAGGTCCGACACAGCAGAGGACTGTGTCAGAGTCAAAAAAACGAGCCGAGCAAAGTGAAGTTACGGTAATAATTACTCGACACATTTACAACGACGATATATAATCTTAATAATTAACGCACGCACGCAAATCGAGCAATTATTGTCGGCAAATAAACTAAGTCGCACAAGAGGGAAGAATCAAAGCAGAAGGCTTTGATTCGTAAAGAACAAACATGAACCAGAGCAGAAGGCTCTGGTTCGGGGGTGACGCTAAGACAATAATTGCTCAGCAAATATAAGTAACTTAAAAATACGCCGCAGTCTTCGTTGGTGTGTCCTCTTCATTCGATGTATCCTCTTCGTTCGATGTGTCTTCTTCATCGACGTTAGAAATAAAAGCGACGATAATGAAGATGCGACGGGATGAAACTAGGAACCCCGTACACGAGTACGGCCTACATACCTCGCACACGAGTGCAAATCTAACCAGCTCTCGAGAGCCTAACTAACCCCGCATACCAAGAGGAACTTGTAAAAGTTCAGAACCAAATTTCAATTAGAAATCGAGAAACAAAAACGACGATACTGAAGATTTAATGAGAAGCAACTATAAACCCCGTACATGAGTACGGCCTACATACCTCGCACACGAGTGCGAATCTAACCAGCTCACGAGAGCCAACCTAACACCAGCTCACGAGAGCCAAACTAACCCCGCACACAAGTGCGGCCTATAGGCGCTTCGGGACCCCGGGGACGCGACACCCCGTACTCACTCACGGTTTCCTTATCCGTGAGTGAGCCCCTGAGGGACATCCGTTCGAAGGAATACCAATTTTAAATCAGAAATATACATTTTTAGAAAATTGAAAGTTCCGGTGGAAATTTCAATTAGGTTATGAGAAATAATAATCGACGGTGTACGTTGAATTGACAGTTGACGGAGAAAATTGTTGAAGGTGGGCCAAGGGTAATCAACACAAGCATTGTAGAACCCTTGGCCCACCCTGTGCTGTAAAGCGCATAACACTCACAAATAAAAATAAAATTGGTGAAACTTACCATTGTTGAAAGTGGTGCAGGTGGAGTAGATTAGTCAGCAAGGCGAATAAACACTTGGCAGCCTCTGGTTAGTCACTGGTCAGCCAGGTGGTCGGTCACTGGTAAATCACGGGTCAGCCAGGTGGTCAGTCACTCGCAAATCACTCGCAAATCACTCGTAAATCACTCGTAAATCACTCGTATATCCATCGTAAATCACTCGTAAATCAAATGTAATTCACATATAATTCACATGTAATTCACATGTAATTCACATGTAATTCACATGTAATTCACATGTAATTCACATGTAATTCACATGTAATTCACATGTAATTCACTTGTAATTCACTTGTAATTCACTTGGAATTCACTTGTAATTGACTTGTAATTCCCTTGTAATTCACTTGTAATTCACTTGTAATTCACTTGTAATTCACTTTTAAATCACTTTTAAATCACTTGTAAATCACTGGTAAATCAATCACTGGTAAATCTCTGATCAGTCACAGGTAAATGACTGATAAATCAATCACTGGTAAATCTCTGATCAGTCACAGGTAAATGACTGATAAATCAATCACTGGTAAATCTCTGATCAGTCACAGGTAAATCACTGGTAAATCAAGCACTGGTAAATCTCTGATCAGTCACTGGTCACTTCCAGGGCGGTCTCTGGTCAGGCTCTGGTCCTCCCCAGGTCCTCTCCTGGTCCCGGCTGGTCCCGGCGCCCGAGCGCTCCTGCCGGAATCCCTGGCCCGTCTGACTGGCTGAGCGCGCTCGCCGAGTTCAGGCGCGCGCACCTTTGTAGCGATGCGCAACTCCCCCCGCTCCATCTAATATCGATCGATTTCGATCGTCGTGATAGTAATTATTGATAAATTTATTATTTCTGGGTGTTTAATGTTTATAACAATTCCTTTTGCCAACGATGTCGACAAGCACTGCCTTGACCACCTTGCCATCTAATTTTTTAGTAAAAGTAGGTAATAGAACTCGAGGTACAAAATAACTTTTAATCCATGAATATTCGCACGCATTCATTTATTGAACACAATACACTGATCAATTTATTATTTCTGGGTGTTTAATGTTTATAACAATTCCTTTTGCCAACGATGTCGACAAGCACTGCCTTGACCACCTTGCCATCTAATTTTTTAGTAAAAGTAGGTAATAGAACTCGAGGTACAGAATAATTTTTAAACCATGAATATTCGCACGCATTAATTTATTGAACACAATACACTGATAAATTTATTATTTCGAACTGGTTAATATTTACAATAATTCCTTTTACCACCGATGTCGACAAGCACTCCCTTGACATTTTTTCCATGTAATTTTTTACAGTAAAGTCTTACTCTGTTTTTCAACATACTTCTGTTCCCACAGATCGATTTTTGGAACAATTATGTATAAAAACAAGTAAAGGAAATAATGCTCGTTTATGAAATATTTTTATATTAAAAATTGAGGTATCTCGTATGAAATTTGAAGATATTTCTTGGAATTTTTTGTCCTCGATATTAGTTTTGATATCTGAAATATCTGAAAATGATTGTCTGAAATATTTGAATACGTTCGTCGGAGAATGTAACATTTCATGATAACCGATATGGTTCCTTGATGATTCACCGACAAGAATCTCCTCAGTGGGCTTCTACACTCTACACCGACGAGATGCCGTCGGTGGCTTTCTATTTCTTACTCCGACGACAATATATCCTAGAGGACGTAAGAGAACGTCAAAATTTGTTTGACGACGCGATGTCCCATAAGGCTGGCAGTCTTTAACAGTATCTCGTCGGTGCTACCAGCCTTACGGGAGTTGGTGAGACGCAAATATTTCGGTGTTCTCTTACGCCCTCTAGGATAGATTCTGACTGGAGTGAGAAACAGAAAAGGCCACCGACGGCATTTCGTCGATGTAGGAGACCACTGAGGAGATTCTCGTCGCGACGCGTTGGCACCGACGAGATACTGTTAAAGACTGCCAGCCTTATGTGACCTCGCGTCGTCAAACAAATTTTGCCGTTCTCTTACGCCCTCTAGGATATATTGTCGTCGGAGTAAGAAATAGAAAGCCACCGACGGCATCCAGTGATGGTATATTGCGCTTGTTATACGCGCATGCGCGAAAAAATGCAGGAACGTACGTACGTCCTGATCTTGTGGGGAAAGTAGAGGGGGACTGTTATTGGCGGGATCCCATCGGAAAGTGCAAGACGACATGACAGGGCGAGCGTGCTCCGAAATTTTGGCAAGTTAATGTTAATATATTCAACTGTATAATAATGGCAACTATTGGAAAAGGAGCTACAAGAAAGCGTAGACCACAATGCTTCCAAAATTCTTGATTGATATATGAAAATAAAAAAAAAAATTTTGTGCAATTATGCGAGGTGACCAAGGTACCCCATTTTAGCTCAACTTTGTACTTTACTGACGCTAAAATCGTCGCGCATGCGCGTGTAACAAGCGCAATATACCATCACTGACGGCATCTCGTCGGTGTAGAGTGTAGAAGCCCACTGAGGAGATTCTTGTCGGTGAATCATCAAGGAACCATATCGGTTATCATGAAATGTTACATTCTCCGACGAACGTATTCAAATATTTCAGACAATCATTTTCAGATATTTCAGATATCAAAACTAATATCGAGGACAAAAAATTCCAAGAAATATCTTCAAATTTCATACGAGATACCTCAATTTTTAATATAAAAATATTTCATAAACGAGCATTATTTCCTTCACTTGTTTTTATACATAATTGTTCCAAAAATCGATCTGTGGGAACAGAAATATGTTGAATAACATTTATTCCGAATAATAAACAGTTCGAGATAGAATAACGTGTAGGAATTAATATAATATATAACTGTAGAAGCAGAGATGGGAAAATTTTTATTGAAATAGATCAGAGTTGGGTATTATTTAGAAAAAAATTATTTAAATAACGATTCGAATAAAACATATTTTAACTTTACTCGTTATTCGAAGGTTCGAATTATAAGGCATCTTTATTCAACGAGTATCGAATAAATAATTTTATTCAACAAATAAAGATAATTTGTTTTATTCGAAGCGGATTAATTCGAACTTTGAATAATTTTTTCATCTTTTATTCGAAGCCGTTGAAAAAATCTTCGAATAATTTTTGCCAGCTCGAATAACCGGCGACGAGGCGAAACGAGCGCTGAACTTGAAAGACCAGCGACAGCGATCAACCAAAGCTGGAAATTAAACCATTCGACGCGGAAATTCTGCGGGAAGGTTCTCCCACAAATTTCATTCCAAAAAGTCGATTCGTTCAAAAGTTGTGACGAAATTAGTGATCATAGTAATTTTGTGGACTTAGGCCAAATGGGGAAAATGGCATCAACCGAGAACGGCTGCACTTAGAGAGCTGAATCTTGAACCATTCATCATTATATTATATATTTATACATATTATACCGCAAAAAAATTTAGGGAAAGATCGAAAGGATTGACGATTTGTAATCCTGGTGAACAATGCTTTCATTGCGATGAAAAAATATATTAGAAGCTATTGTTACGTGCATTAAATAATGAAGGAGTTTCATTAATAGCTTTTTTCAATAAATTGAAAGTGAAGTAATAATTGAAGACTATTAATTTTTCCTTATTAATTTGAAAAAAGATGTTAAATAACAAAGTTTAATTGGGAAGATATATTGGTACTCACGTTCTCTGCTGCTTGAAGAAAGTACAACTCGTTGCGTCTCAAACTCGACTATATCGATCTCGGCTATCGATATCATCGTTGAATCGATGGATCCTTCTCACACAGGCTATGTGACTGAAAGAATAAACTCAATAATTTTTCAAACGACCAATCGTCCAAGTCTAAATCCTAATTAATAGGAAATAAATAATTCAAGTTGAATATAAAATTAAAATTAATTTGAACGGAAAATAAATAAATAATTGATCGTCGAGACACAAGAATAAATTATCGCGAGAAGGCAGGTATCCAAATGTAAAAAAAAAAAAACAAAAACTACTTCCCATGTAAGAAAAATATTGGGAACCTCCCCCCCCCCCCCGAAGGTTCCCTTAAAAATATTGAATACATATTAAAGTATTTCTCCGAGAATCGTTTTTATTGCGCGATAAAAGATTTCATGAAATACCAGGGGAGGAAAGAGAGAGAAGGGGCACAACGACATCTTACTATTTTAATTTGTGACTGAATGAATGTTATACAAATAAATATGTTAGTACTTACATTTTCTCCACCTCGAAGCGGATGTGATATCTTTTGAAGGATGGATGGATTGATGGATGGTTTTCCCTTTGGCTCTGTAACAGGAAGAACAAATTTATTTAAATTCAATCGATCAACCGTCAAACAATAAATCTGAATCAGTAGAAAAGAGAAACACTTTACCATCGTTCGCACGCAAGTGACAGAAATTAGACGTGAGAGAAAGATCGCAGGAACGACCGATAACGGCAAGCAGGGAGAATCGATCGCGTATCGATCGATCGCGACATGCTTCACGCGGCATTCGTAAAGCGCGAGATTCAAACCTCAACAAAGTACTACAATGTAAAATCAAAACTAAATAAACTAGATTTCTGTTGCACGATAGAACACAAATAACAAATTCGTTTAAATTAAATCGATTGTCGTGATCCAAGAGAAAATTATCGCGAAAGGCAATGACACGATTGCAGAAAATATATAAATCGTTGAAAAATACAGAATTAATTTTAAAAATAATGAGAATCCAAATAAATAATCTTGATACCTATCAAGCGGATGAAACAAGACAACGGTACTCACCACGTAACGGTCACCGTATTGCGTCGTTCACTTGTACGCTTTCTGCGTCTCGATAACAAACGACGCGAGTGTCACGATCACTCACAAAAACTCACGCGTGTTCATCTTTTCACCCTCATTATACGAATGATACTGCGTCCAAAACCTTGGGTCCGCGAGAGTCGCAGGTACGGCGCGGCGCGGCGGTGGGAAGGCTAATCTAGCGAATTTTTAATTGGTGGAGAGAAATGGGACCGATGCGGGGGGAGGCTCGGCGATCGGTCCATCGGATTCATACCTAGGAACATAAATTCCCTTCGAGACGTCACGTTCCGAGAACTGTCCCACTAACATACCAATAGACAGTGTGACTAGTTACGTCACGATCCGTACTATGCATTCTTATTGGAATTTTCGAACGTTTCAGGGTGGTGGATCGCACTTTATGATAGGAACATTTGGGTTTAAACGAAAGTCGAGAGAATATAAACATAAAATTAAAATATATTATCATAATATAAATTATCCGCGGTACTAAATCTGTTTACCTACGTCACTGCCGCAGTCTTACGTGGTTCACAAAAAATTGTTCTATTTAGGTAGAGAGCGTGGAAGATACTCGTCGGTTGTGGAACTTTTAGCGGTGTGGTATTTCAGATCACTGTAAGTTCCACGTTATCCCCGCGCCCGGTCGCGCCCGGTTACTGGTCTCGCTGAATAGCACAGGGGCTGATCCACCACATTAGTGCGACCGTCCTGCCCTCTATAACGAAGGTACGGTGTGCCTTCCATCTGCCCGCATTCTGCCCTCAGGTTGTGGCGGGCACACCCTGCCGTCAGAAGCATATACATACTTCTATTTCCGCATTTGTCATAGTTTCTGCTGGCACTTAGGTCCGTGTCAGGCAACGACGAGATACTATTAAAGATTGCCAGCCCCTGTGCTATTGAGCGGCGCCAAAAGTGGGCACAGGTGGGCGCGGGGATAAGTGGAACTTACAGTAATCTGAAATACCACCACCGACGAGTCGCGTCGTCAAACAAATTTTGCTGTTCTCTTACACCCTCTAGGTGTAACTAGGTGTAACACTGAGGAGATTCTCGTCGGTAAAAAGGAGAATCATCACGGACCCATGTCGGTTATCATGAAATGTTACATTCTCCGACGAACGTATTCAAATATTTCAGAAAATATTGTGGCGTTGATTTTTAAAATATTAAAATCAAAACTAATATCAAGGACAAAAAATGCCAAGAAATATTGTACGTAATACTTCAAATTTCATATGAGATACCTCAATTTTTAATATAAAAATATTTTATAAATGAGCATTATTTCCTTCACTTGTTTTTATACATAATTGTTCCAAAAATCGATCTGTAATTTCACGCGTCCGGACCTTCTCATTTTCAACTGAAATTTCACGGGTCCGAACCTTCTCATTTTCAACTGAAATTTCACAGTCCGGTGTTACGTCCCGCGGTTCGAATTCGTTAATTAAAACAGATCGCGAGCTCGCGGATCAAGACGTTACTAATTATCTCAGCCTTTGAGTCCACACGGCGAGTATAACCGTGTCTAACTCGGGTCACGATGCAACGGTAGCACGCGATTTACAACTGGCACTCACCGGACCTGGTCTCGACGGTTAGATTCAGCTGAGGCGTTTGTAGGGTGGCCTTCCAGGCCTTGCTCGTCTCGGGGAGCTGGATACGCTGCGTATTCGGCTGATTGGTACAGTGATCGGGCTGGCGTCCTCCAAGGGATTTGCTCCTTCTGGATCGAGACGATGCGGACCTTCCGCGCGAATACCGAATTGCGAATGCTACATAGTTGGAACGGCGTGCACATAGATGAGTCTAAGACACTCGTTTTTGTCTGCCTGCTCGAGAGAATACTCGCGAAGAAGCTTTCGTAGCTGATACTTACGGCCGGCGCGTCGGGGCATGTAATATTCGCGTGAGCACAAGCGTGAATCTAATTTAATGAGCAATGAAACCAACTGGTTTCGGATAGAGTCCGTAGATTGTACCGAGCGACCTGGTGGGCTACAGACATACAATGTACGGAGTCAGAAGGAATGATGAACGAAGAGTCCGTAGATTGTACCGAGCGACCTGATGGGCGACGGACGTACAATATGTAGGGAGTCAGAATGAATGATGAACGAACGACTTAATACCACATGCGGCGAGTGTAAGGGAGACGGAATGATTAGAGATTGATTAATAATAAGGACTTTAATATATATATATATACTTATAGAATAATACAAAACTATTAACTACGCTTAAAACTGGGATTTAGAATGCAAGATATAGAAAGTCTATGTAAGACGCGAGATTGAAATGAAGGAGTGGCTCCAGGAGACGACGAAGCACGACGAAGTCTCTTGATGGAGTCCACGAAAGAACTGGATGAATGAATCGGTTCATTGAGCTTCTAAGGTGTGGAATATGTTAATGGAGTGGGCGGAAGATTTGGAAGCTCTAGCGCAAGCAGTAATGATCGCTGGACGCGATGACGTACTACCGAGCACCGCGCAGCAGCATGGATGGTTGACGGGGTTGGACTTGGGATAAGATTGAGAGATGGAATCGAAATGGAGATGGAATCGAAATGGAGATAAAGAATAGAGTCGAAATGGAGATAAAGAATAGACTCGAAATGGAGATGGAATCGAAATGGAGATAAAGAATAGAGTCGAAATGGAGATGGAATCGAAATGGAAACAAAGAATAGTGAGATGATGTGTGGATCTTAATGTAACGAGATTCTTATGCCTATCATGTTGTAATGGGCAGTGTACTTACTACTAACGGTATCTTAATAATATTAATAGTAATTAACCTTACAGCTACGCAATACGTCACCGGACCTTCTCATTATTTAGGGCTTAGGGGTTCGCTCACCGAGTTCTCACTTCTCCGTAGTGCCGACCGTAGAAAAGGACAGCGCATATAAGCACGGACCGCGCGGCCGAAGGCACAACACAAAATAAAAGTCCCATCCTCGGTTTGGAGGTGGAACAAAGGTCGTGAAGGGAAACTATTTTTTTATGACTGCCTCTATTGCTCCGAAAATATGGCTTATGGGCTGCATTACAACCCTGTTTAGCACTCTTTTACAACTAAATACCATCCATAGTACCACCAATATTTAAAGAAGAACATTTTTTGCGATGATCATTGAAAAAACAAAACTGTATCCACTTTTCATTACTTTAGTACGTCATTAAATTGATGTAGCGCCCAGCGACCTAGCTGTGTCCTGTTTCAGATTTGTAGATTTATAGCACGCTAACAATCGCTATTGCAGTAAACCTCATTCGATACCTCATCGACAGAGTGATCTTACATATTTTTGTAACAGTTCCAAGTACATATACCCACTCTTTGTCATTGACACATTCTTTGTAACAATAAAATTAAATTTAATATTAAGTAAATCTCTCATGTTGCTCGTATTTCTTCGACTTCTTCCGGGTTTTTTATTGTTTACAACTAGAATTTGCAACTAAAAGATCGGAAAAAATGAAAATACAATTTATCATTAGGACATCCATCGGACATCCGAGTGCTACCTGGGCATTATAATTAATATTTTATTTAATTTATATTAATTAACGATTGGTATATTAGATCTATATATTAGTTGCATATTTCATATAAAACCAGATAAAACAATTAAACTGTACGTTCTGATCCAGGCCAAAGATGATACCGATTCTGTTGTAGGCTAAAGCCGAAACGAAGCCAAAAGTGGCACGGCCAAAACCCGCGAACGTGAGCACTCTCATATACTCTCTGCTAATATCAGCTGCTAATATCAAGTACAAAAAATTCCAAGCAATATTGTACGATAATTTTAGGAAAATCAAAAATTCCTACTTCAAATTTCATATGAGATACCTCAATTTATAATTTAAAAGTATTTCATAAACGAGCATTATTTCCTTCACTTGTTATATACATAATTGTTCCAAGAATCGATCTGTGGGAACAGAAGTATGTTGAAAAACAGAGTAAGATCAAGAGTTAGATCAAGACTTTACTGTAAAACATACATGGAAAAATTGTCAAGGAAGTGCTTGTCGACATGGTTGGTAAAAGGAATTGTTATAAACATTAAACAGCCATCACGGCGATTGAAATCAACCGAAATTAGATGGAGTGGGGAGAGTTGCGCACCACTGCGCAGGTTCCGCCTTAGCTCAGCTAGCGCACTCACTGAGTTCAGTGAAGTTCAGTCTGGTTCAGTCAGTCAGTCAGTCAGACGGGCCGGGGACGCCGGGGATTCCGGCAGGAGCGGTCGGACTCCGGGACCAGCAGGACCAGGAGGACCAGGAGGACCTGAGGATGACCAGGGACTGACCAGAGGCTGACCAGTGGTAATCCGCCTGGCCCACTTTCAACAATGTAAAGTTCGACATTTTTTTCTATTTGTGAGGGTTATCCGCTTTACAGCACAGGGTGGGCCAGGGGTTCTACAATGCTTTTGTTGATTACCCTTCGTCTACCTTTAACAATTTTCTTCGTCAACTGTTAATTTAACGAACACCGTCGTTTATTATTTGTCATACCCAAATTGGTATTCCTCCGATCGGAGGTCCCTCAGGGGCTCACTCACAGATAGGGAGACCGTGAGTGAGTACGGGGTGTCGCGTACCCGGGGCTCCCGAAGCGCTTGGCTCTCGTGAGCGGGTACTAGATTTGACCTTTCCGGGTCTCTTGTGCAGCAACCTCCTCGTGGCGAGACCTGGACAATCGGTATTATCCTTTATTTGTAAGAACTTCTAGTATCTTACAAATAGTGGATAATATCGAGTTAATAGCTGCACACTTAGAATTTCCGTTAATATTGTATACTAGAATGTAAGACATGTTAGATGTAAGAACAAATGTATTGAAAAATTTTCAACAAAGATTTTGTAAATCAATATCCACGATTATTTCAAACGTATTCCCTTCCAAAACATTTTGCAATGTCACCTTCCCTCAGAACAAAATATATTATTCATAAGCTGGTTCATATCATTTTTGTATTAACGCGAATAAGATTACTTCGAGCTACTATCGTTCTGTCACTTTCCCCAAGTGTACCTATACAAAGTACCACGGTCTGGTTTTAGTGAATATTAATGGGAACTAAATCCATTTAGCTACGCCAGAACTCGGAATTATTAACTCGCGACGACCAATTCTCGAAGGCTACGCCCCTTTTTTTAGGCCGACCGTCGCGCTCCCCGTGGCGGCTATAGTTCTCGAGCCAGCTCAGGCGCGTATCATAGGCGCTATTCGTGGCGCATGAGGGCGACACATCTATCAATAGGTTTCCACATTACCGTCGAGGTACTACTGTCAATGCGTTTTTTTTGTCAGTGTTATCCCCTGTAGGCCTATTCCACTATGTGGCACGATAATTTCGGACAACAGCTGTAAAAAATAAATTAAAAACTATTTTGAAAATTTATCTTCCCTTATTTTCCGAATTTATTTTCTATATCTGTTGTCCGGAATTATTGTGCGACATAGTGGAATAGGCCTACAGAAGATACCACTGACAAAAAAAAAACACGTTGACAGTAGTAACCTGGACGGTAATGTGGAAAAGTGGAAACCTATTGATACGGGTATCGCTTTAATCCGCCATGAATAGCGCCTATGGTACGCGCCTAAGTTGGCTCGAAGGGGCGTAGCCTTCGAGAAACGGCCGTCGCGAGTCAATAATTCCGAGCCCTGTTCTAGGCCAATCTAGGCAGTCGATTTTGCCAGGAGTGAAGCATTCCTTTTTCAATTAATTACAAAGCGATAAATTAAAACTGAGACCTATTCATGACACACTATTTGTTAACATCATACACTTTAATTAATTAATATTAATTAATTCATATTTATTGCTCTGTAATTAGGTAAAATGTAAAACTATTTCGACTAATTGTAAGACAGAAATTAATAAAGAAGACTCAAGCATAAAACCAAAGGAAAAGTTCAAAAACAATCATGAAGATTCTGATAATTATTGTATCGAATGTTTGACAGATTACTATCCAACCACAGCTAAAGTAGATTGGATTTGTTGTTCTGATCCGTGTATTCTACTGTATGTAATATGTAATATGTGTAGTAGAGAAAACAAAACAATAAAAGTAGGGAGAAGAGGCTGTAAATAAAGGAGTGCGCTCTTCCAAATTAGGAGTGCATCTAACCCCAGGCTCTAGGGAGAGATGCACTTTTTCCAACTTTTTTAAACAGCATACTAATATATTAATATAAAAGTTTTACTCATTTAACATTATATTTTATTAAAGAGATTTAAATAAATAAAATGTGGTGCATCTGTCCCCAAATGACCCTAATAAGTAATGCGGTTTCTCAGAGTATACAATAAAAAATTATTCAAATAAATTCTAGATAAAATACTCTGTATCTTTTTGTTTTTATTCGAAGTCAGATGAAGCGCGAGAATTTATCCGTATCTTGTATCATTCAACTGTTTGGTTCGGAGAGTTTATTCGTATGGCTCCCCGAGAATTTTCTAGTTATCTTCAATTTTTATTTGACGGTCGAATACAGCGCCACGATGTATCTTGCGGTTGTATCTGTCGTTACTTGGTCGCAGAGTATCCGTCAGATTTTATTGAAAGAAATAGATTCATAATCCTTGCGGGTTATTTGACTCCAGATGTCGCGCGAGATTTATCTGTCATCTTTATCCGTTATTTGACGCTGTATTTGGCCTGACCATTTATTTGTCGCTTTTATTTGTGACGAGTATTTCGAAGAGATAAAAATCACATGTATCTTTACTCGTTATTTTTATTTGACTTCAAATAATTGAGATTTTGATCACCGTTACTTCGAGCTTAGATAGCCTACCGAAGCCAAATGAAATTTTTTGGAGAGTATCTTACAGATAAACTGTGTCGAATATGTATTTCAGAAAAATAAGTACAAATAAAAGATAACCGAAAATTATCTTTTATTTAAAAATTATAGAAAAAAAATTATATAGTAACCACGCAAAACGTAAAATATTTTATTTCGTGTTTCAGATTGTAAAAATAGAAATATTTTATTTTGTGGTTCAGATTGTTATTAAAATAAAAATGTTTTATTTTCCAAATTGTATATCTTATTTAAAACACTTTCTTCTTGATGCAAAATAAAATCTAAAATATTAAATAGTATTTGAAATATTTATTTCGCCAAATAATGCCCGCACGTCTGTTTACAGTCTATTTACTATTTAAAAAATCTATTTTTCCTCAACCCTACCACGAAGCTTGAGTGTGCTATCATTTCGTCTTCAATATTTGTTTTTTTCTGCTTGTTCAGAAAGCCAGCAAGGTGAACTTTATTTACTAACAGGTTCCTGCCTTCTGCATCATAACAATTACGATACTGTGTGTTTCGTTCAGAAAATGCAGTCTACGGGACATAAAAGATAGCATACGCGTGCTATCGTTTTGTTCAGGAATGTATTTGTATTATCTGGAAAGGATACGAATGATAAATATTTCTAGTACGAGGAAATAGAAGTGGATCTCATGATTCCGAATCGACGCCGGCGCATTGTTATAAATCAAAACTTTCGGAAAGGTGCGGCACTACGGCACAATACCATCGGCACACAATCGTACGCGAAACGAAACCAAACGAAACGAAACGCGTCCGTTCAACCGATTTGTTTGCTCGGCCGGTCCACGATCGAATGAAATCCGCTTAATGTAATCGAAGGGTTTTCGCTCTTGAAAGAGGTTGCACGGATTTGAAAACACGTCGAAGAGGGTCGCTCGACGTCGAGCGTGGGTACGGGGGTGAAGAGAGAGAACCGGATGGGAAAGTTAAAAAAGGGGGAAAGAAAGGGGCAGAGTTCGACACACGCGACACGAGCTTACTTTTAATTTTTGCACGCCACTTGAAACAACCCCCGGGGGCATTAATCTCGTTTAATCAAACAGCGATAATACTTCCAACGACCCTTCATTTTGTTTATCCTTGTCCTTCGGCAGTATGTTAACTGTACCCACAAATTTTCTAAGGTAGCCAACGTTCCCAGTAATGAACGTTCTGTTTTATACGCAGATATCGTAACAATAATTCATTGACAACAATCAAAACGTTCCCTAAAGTGTTCTCGATTTCAGGGATTGAAAAGGTTCCGAAAATAACCGTTGTCAAACTTTTATACAGGGTAGCCCATAAACCACCTATCCATTTAACAGTTGTATAACTTTTTCTTAAATACAGAGTATCCCACGTAACTGTCGCTACGATTTTTCGGCCACTTCCAAAAGCCAGATAAAAAAATGTATGGAACAAAATTAATTAGTTTTTAGTCGGCTACCAAATGCAATAGAAGGATTTCAAAAAAGAAATTTGTTCATGAAAAATGGAGGTCACCTTCGTTTTTTAAGTGGCACTACATATTTTTTAGTATAGATCCGAAAAGTAACAATTTTGCCAAATAAAAGTATCCTGAAATAATGTATATGTAGATAAAAACGTTATAACGTGGGGGTAAATTAAAATCTTGTAAATCTTAATGTATGCTTTAATTTTGTCCTGGAGTGTGTATGTTACTCACCAATCAATAACTAGCATTATTCGAGATATGAACTTAAAAATTTTTATTTTTAATGAGGCGGTAGGTGTTAATAACAAACATATATTAGCATTAATAAATGCTTTGATATCCATTCCTTAGCAGTATCTCTTCTAATTCCGAATTACAAAATCCGCCATATTTTTTACCCTAAAACCACCATTTTACAGTTCTACATGAAAATATCTGTTTCCTTAAACATACTTATTATCGAAATAAGGAACATTTATCATATACTATATTACAATGTGCATTGTACTTTAACAATTTAAAATATACAGTGAATTGCAATAATATTTAGACACTTTAAAAAGGACGGTGACTGTTTTAAAATTGGACCATACGATACTTGGATTTTTTTTGAGAAGTTAAAGCAATTAGTTTACTATGTTAAAATTTTAAAAATAAAGTTTGTAGATTTGTGTCGATTATACATATTCTGAAAATTTCATCAAAATCGGTTGATGCGGAAAAACTACAGGAATTGAAAGATGCAAGAATCTTTAGATTTATTACAGTTATAGGCTAAAAATCGTGAAGAACTGCAATTTTCACCATCTTTAAACGTTTTTAGCTTATTGCAACGTTGTCCAATTTTGTTTAAATTTGCAGAATATGTATAATTGACACAGCAACAACAACTTCTAGTATTTTCTTTGTAATTCCGACAAATTACAATTTTTTAAAAACTTTTTTTCCACGTCTTGTAGTAAACTAATTGCTCTAATTTTTCAACAAAAAAAAATCCAAGTCTTATGGTCAGATATTAAAAAAGTTATCGTTCTTTTAAAAGTGTCCGAATATTACTGTGATTCAGTGTTGGGCAAAAACTTAACCAACGATTGACGACTAAATTTCTACTTCAATCGTTAATCGCAATTAACAATTAATCTCCTAGTTTAGTCGTTAATTGCGGTTAACGATTTTTCTGCTTTAGTCGTTAGTTGCGATTAACGATTATTAATCGTCAATCGGATAATTGATTAATGATTATTGCTGAAATTTCGAAATGAAATACGTAATCAGAACTGTATGAATACTGAAATAAATGTAAACTCGATTTTTCGATGATTCCTTTTTTAATTAACGATTGACGATTAAATCAATCAATTGAATCAATCGCCGATTTTTCGACGATTTCTTCATTTAATGAACGATTGACGATTAACTTCATCAATCGATTGAATCAATCGCCGATTTTTCGATGATTTCTTTTTTTAATCGTATACATTAATCAATCAATCATGATTAAAATTTTAATCGATTAATGCCCAACTCTGCTGTGATTCACTGTATTTCGCCGAGACTTGTTTGGATGTTGCATGGCGTAATGGAAGGGTTAAGTTTTCAGAAGTCGGAGAGAAGTTCGGCAAAAACTATTGTCAAGGATGAATGTCGTACCAATAATCTTTTCTATATATTGTGTATATTGTTCGAAGATACGGATGTAGCATCTTTTTGAAGGCTTCGAGCCTAGGTGCGTGGTGTTGCGAGTGCTTCCGGCTTATAAACGCAGGTAGAAAGTGTGGTCGATCCTGACGAAGGCAACGAAAAACACGACCGCCCATTGTGAGAGATTTGATGACCCTGTGGGCTCAGCGTCGAGCTCATAAATTGGTAAAGGATCTCCTTCCTTTGATCGGGACGATGAAATAAGGACGGAACTATCGCCCCACCCAGGCTGCAACCCATGTTCGTGATTTTTCATAATACGGTTTCTTCTTTTTTAGCTGTATACGAAAAGTCGCATTGTGGCTACGTTTGACTTGTAGTTTGTCGTCAAAACGTAATCAACAAAAAATGTATTGGCACGCACAGTTTTTTATAATAATATATGTACAACAAATAGCACATTAGTATGCAATGCCATTTCGACTTTTTAGTACTTCATTATACCAGCATTAATATACTTTTTCAAGAACGTCAAGCAACCATTAAATCATTGTACAGTAGGATGGACCTTAGCTATACCTGATGAAATTTTTTTTTTTATTTATATGGTGCCACCCCCTAATATTGTGACAATAAGTGAGAAAATGACCTGCAAAAAATTTGGGCCCGATTAGACTGCGAGAAACCGGCGGGCCTCAAATTATGTATCCCCACTATCGCGATCTTGCTTGCTTTGCTTTGACTGATATCACATTTGTTTAGTAGTTTATGTGTATAGAAATAGAAAATGAACATCTTTCAAGACTTAGAAAGTAGTATTGATTATGTTGTTAGACTTCTGAGAATGAGCACATAAACAACAACAATAACTACTTGCTTTATTAGAAATGTAAACAATTTTTTAAACAATAAGTAGTACTAATAATGAGACTTTGCTATTATTTTTTATGAGAACTCCCATATGTATTGAGTTTCGACCCATGGTTCTTTTGACACTTGTTATCCTTGCGATGAATAGAATACGATGCAATAGAAAAAAATGTTGACCTTTTCACCTTGAAATTCAAGACTGCGGATTTTTTATGCAAAATAAAAACTTTTTAAGAAATGGAAGTCAAATGAAAATGTTTTTTCTTCTTCAAATAAAATCGAAAATAAGTCGACATACTCTTAAATTAATACTCTTACAGTTTCGTTTTCTACTCACCTATTTTTGTTTTGTCGTAAATCCATTAAATCGGTAGTCTAGTAATAATTATTTAATTGTTATTATTAGTAGATTTTTCCGTTCTGCTTTCAGCTGTTATTAAAGCTCTGTGATGCTTTGTATGGAATTGACAATCGATATTTATATTCGTCTTGGCCCTACTGTCCCGTTTCCGCTCAGTCTCGTCGACATATCAATTAAAATGTAAGATCAGATAAAAATCGAGCCTGAAGGGGGAAGCGCTCGCTCGCTATTTTATGCGATTCACTCGCTACACGGGAATTACGAAGCGCGGCCTGGTGCTTGGTGCACATAAATCAGTCGTATTCCGTCAACGACATTCGATTGAGCTCACTCGTCACGTGACAAACTAGCGCAATTCGGACCACCTTTGTTGGGACAATTTAAAAGTTGTGTTTCCATGGTTTATTCAACAGCTCGGTCTCTTCTATCATCCTCGACCAGAATATTCAACAACTCGCAACGTACACAGTAACTGCGAATACACTCCGCGACAATACTATACAAAGACACTATACAAAAGCATATAAATCTGACAATCCATGAGAAGTATTATTCGGTAAACTATAATTTAGAACTGCAAAAATGATAATAATAAAACTAGAAATACCTATTTTCAGCCGCTACAAAGCTATAAGACATATAATGTTTTTAGCAAAAACCGAATACGAATATTTTATTTTCATTGTTCATTAACGGCATGTACAGTAGGGTGATCCGTAGCTGTAGGGGGTGATCCATATTTCTCACTCGGTGAGAAAATGATGTGTGCAATTTCCATAGGATTTTGATCCGGGAAACATGCTAGCAATTCTATTGATATTAAATTGATATTAAAATTTTCAAACCACGCTGCGGTTTCTCGACTTTTATGCCTGTTCCTACGTCCATGAAATGAGGACAAAATGATGGGACACGTGTTTAAAAAATGAAATGTACAAAAAGAATGTACCCGTTTTGTTTAATATTCAATATTTCGTAGAGACTCCTTTATTTTGTATCACGGAAATTATTCGACTGGACAGACATAATTTTTTAATAGTGTTCTGCCTTAATTGATGCCATTCCAATTTTTTTAAACATGTTCACATAATCCGACAAATTTGAAAAAATACACGTTGATAATCACGATGAGACCCAACTAACATAATAATATAAACATGGTAGTCTGAAAAGGTCACTATAAAATCGGAAATTTTATGCTTCCAAATTTTTTTAAAAATTGATTTTGCAATAAAAAATTCTTAAATAATTCACTGTCATGTGTGCTATTAGGTAGAATATTCATGAAATTTTTCCTAATCTTGTGTTGAGCAGAACAGAAGAAATATCCATTAAACCGTGCTTCCCCTGTCACTACCCTCGTGGTAGGGTAACCGACTTGAAATTTGTCACAGAGGGTTTCCTTTGGGAGCCTTATCTAATGGTGTGACCAAAAATAAATTTGGTTTGGGGGCACTTTTATACCCTTCGATTTGCAAGAAGGAAATGCTAATTCAAGCTTTGTATAAGAGTAAAATGCACCACAGACAAAAATACTTTGGTTCCTTTCAAAAGTCCCTTCAGTATTAATTAAATCCACCCGGACCGTGTAGATTGAATTTCTTCTCGTCGGAAAAGATAATTTAGGAAACAACATTAAATGTAGAACATTGAATGTAATATATAAGCTCTCAATTCGATCAATGTTTAAAATGCACTTACATGATCCCAATTTCTATCATTTTTGTTGCTAGCTTAATGTATATATTATATGCATATTATATAGTATCTCTGTTTTATGGAGTTTTAAAAGTGGAGGTGTAGATATCAATTTTTGTCTTTTAATGTTGGGATTGAGTTTAAGAACACGTTGAATAGTCTAACAACGCAAACATCGAGCTCGCATTCGTGTACTATGTCCTGACAACCTCGTTAAAGTATTACATACTTGCAATTTTAACCAATTGCTTTCCTGTGCGAGTGAATAGTTTTTTTTTGGCCCTCGTTTCTTGTTTTTCCCATACGTGATAGGATCGCTTAAAAAGGGTACAACTTTATGGGAACGTCCGAGTTTCTGTCCGATTTCACCAATTCTCACCTTTTCATCCCCGAATGTTAAAATGGCGCCTACTCTTTCTTGGTAAGTTATCTACCACGTGGCATTGTACATATAATGTAACTAACAAAGATTCTTGTTCATTAAAAATACGATACGAAAATACCTGCAGTAGGAGTGAAAAATGAAAGTGGTGCTATAGTTTTGCACCGATTCTAACAATTTTTCTCACTTTCATCTCAATATAATATACATATACATGTACAGACAACTTCAATGTTCTTTACAACGTGAAATTCGTTATGCATCATGCTTTCTCATATCATAGACTTGGATTTCCCCAATTACTGTTCGAAAGTTACAAAATCTTAAAAATATGAGTGGCACTACATATAGTTTTGCACAGTATTGTATATAATTTGTTAAACGATTTCGTGAATTTATAAAGGGAAGTGGTTTCCATGGTTCTTCCTAATGCCACGAGACGAAGAAAAATTCACGGAGGATGCGTATCCGCAGCATCGCCTACTGCGACCGGTTAAAAGTTAAAATCGATCTTGATACGGACCGGCAGCACAGGTGCGGTGGACATAAACAGCCGAATACTCGCCACCGACAAATTTCAGCCGGTCGATTATATTTATCGCTTGATTCCAGTCGGCAGATTGCATTATTTCGATGTTTAAAGCGTTACGCCTCTGTCCCGTGTGTTTCCTCGGCGAAGATAGGAGTTTCGATGTGGTGGCGGGTCGACGACAAAATATTCAGCAGGTTTTCGAGATCTCCACGCTAAACGGACTCAAATAAAGCAATCTCCACGATCAGACAACGACGACGCGGCGGCGTTTGTCTTTCATCCTCCATTTTACTTCGGACCGTTCCCACTTCTGGCCAGCTCCCTCCACGCAACCACCATCCCCAACCCTTTTGAGTATTTTGATGACAGTGGCCACTGGTCACTGCTTGCGGATCCAGATTCCTCCTCTTTGTCAAGGGGGACCCTTTTGACAAAGTGGAGGCGGTAGTCTCCTGAAGAATTAATTGCATTCAACAATATTTACGTCCTTTCGTCTACGAGATTCCCTCCTTTTCCTTTTTCTTTCTCTTTCTTTTGCTCTTTTTTGCCATTTTTGTTTTTCATCCGGCTGGAATGGACTGGACCGGGTCAGCCTGATTCTCCATCTATTAACTAGCGAAGAAAGATGTCGCATGATTTCTATCGAACGTGTAAAGATTCTTGTGGTCCACCTTTGTTCGAGACATTATTCCTGGGAACGTGGTAGAGGCGAATCGCATTACTACCCTAACAGAAATTATTCGATTAAAATCGTGAATATTATTGTTGGACGAATTATTCTGGCGTGCGTCAAATATAAAAGATTGTCATGTATACATATTGGACAAATATGGTATAAGAGCTAATGACATTTTAGAAAAATATTCATAAAATGATAAATTATTTTGTGTCTTCGACAAATATAAAATAAGGAACTGTATGCCACTATATGAAAATTATAAAGAAATGTAAATAGCATAACAAAGTAATAGAACACTTTTTAATATTTCTAAGGGTGAAGATGACAACAGACTTTGTCACAAAATTGTTCTGAACGTTTGGGGGTCATTTAAACTCTTCCTGAAATCAGTATCTAATTTTCTCGTTCGATATACACTGTACATTAATGAGAAAACAAACATATTAATTTTTCATATTAATACCTTTTTATACAATATGAAGAGTTTTATTGTTGCAGTTGTCTTTATCGTAGATAAAAATATTTTGTACGTTGAAAATATGAATAATGATAATCAGAGATACTTAATTTGTCTGATCGAATAATTTTTGCCAGGGGTAGTAACAGTCGGAAATTTTTAAGAGATATTGTACTTATCAAGAAAGGATCAAAAATGTTATGACTCATAACTTATGGAACTTTTTAATAAGTTTCACTAAAAACGTAGATCGCCGAACTTTTTTTTGAAAACTGATGAGTATATTATTTATAATATTTTTCTAGATACATAACGTGTATCATAAATAAACTGCGAATTTTTTTGCAAGATGAAAATTGTTTGTATTGATTGCAAGGTACTGGAGTGACATGCATAGAGATTTCTTTCTTTTCTTAATAATTTGAATAAGCTAAAAGTGATACAACAGTATCTATAAATTCATTTTAAATGTTTTTACTGTTTTACATTTGATGTACTCATTTTTATCAAAAATCGCAGTATAATCATAAATATACCAATCCTTTAAAATTTTTATTAACTTGAACTTCGGGAATAATCATATTGCTAGGTGGTACTATAAAAATAAATATTAATAAAATGTACTAACTATTAAGAAATATATTTTATTTTAATTGTGTTGTACAGAAACAAAAATATTGGTAATTTATTATGTTCTCACCACCAAGAATTAAATAATAAATAGGATTGTTCATGCTTCCAAAGAGATCTTTTGTTCAACCAGTTGTGTTTAACAATTTTGTTTCAAGATTCAACAATTGCAATTTTTTGCAACTGATACACATCAGCGTGGGGGTGCAGGCGATTTTAAAAGTGGAATATTGTTTTTTAAAATCACAAATCATATTAAAATACAATTCGCATTATTCGATCAGCCCAATATGGTTCCAAATGATTATTTTTAAACTCTTGAAAATATTAGTGGTGTTAAAGTTATGCTTCATCATATGTGTATACATACAAATGCTAAAAAAATATTCTAACACGGTTCAAAGCTGACGAAAAAAGAATTATCGAGTAGATATTTCTTGTAATTTTTGTGAATACAAGCCGCGGTTTGTGTATTTTTCTATTCTTCGTTGTGCAGTCGAATCCAATTGTTCTCCTTGGCATCCCTGGAAGATTTTGCACTTTCTGTGCAACTGTGGCTCAGGTCGCACGTAAGGATCCGACCAGCAAAGTTTACTTTAACTATTATAACGATGATCGGAAAGGGTGAAGCTGTTTTCTCTTTCTTTTATCTTCGCCATACCTACGATTATTTGTTTGATATTTAAAAATCAAACAATATGTCTATACTTATGTTTACACGAAGCTACCAGCTACTTCACGATAATATATTTGTAATATTCCTATACTATTGTTATACTATCCCTTGCAAGAATTATTTGAGCGAACAAATCAACTGTTTATCATTGAAATTATTCATATAGCCAATGTAGACGCATAGAAGACTACATTAATGAAAAATTTATAAAATGTCTTTAGAATTGTTGCCTTGTAATTATAAAGTATTTAAACTCAATACCTCTATTTTCTTTTCTATGCCTTTATATGGTGTTATTTTCACTACATGGAGTTAAATATATTATGCTCTGATTAAGTATAATATATTTACATCGAACGTTAATTTCTCTACATTTTAAATTAATATAAGAACACAACTCAAAGAATTGGTACTTTCAATAAAATACGTAAAATATACAATTTACAAAAATATGACCATTGGTTAATTGTTATATTGAAAAAATTACATTGTGGTACTATTATCATAAATATTTTTACACGAAACGTACGTGTCCCAAAATTCCTTCAACTCCCTGAAATGGACGGTTCCTGAGGTCATTCGAAGCGAAAAATTTCCTCTTCCAAAATGTCCGCCGCGGGTTTCTTTAGAAGTTATTAACGAAAAACATGGACCAATCGGAGCGCGACCTAGACGCGTGTTGACAAAAATGGTCCGGCGCGTCAACAGTCATCTGGGTCTGTAATTCCTTGATACGAGGATTTTCGTCATCGTAAATTCGCGGAAACCGTCCGTGTTGATCCATACTTTGTGACGTATCAGTCATAAAAACACTAGTGCAAACAGTACAGTAATTTTCGATATACCGCGATGGGTCGGGACGGCATTCGTTGTATGCATTTCCGAAATGACGCGCCGGACCATCTTTGTCAACACGCGTCTAGGTCGCGCTCTGATTAGTCCGTGTTTTTCGTTAATAACTTCTAAAGAAACCCGCGGCGGACATTTTGGAAGAGGAAAAGGTCGTTTCGGATGACCTCAGGAACCGCTCATTTCAGGGAGTTGAAGGAATTTTGGGACACCCTGTATAAAATTTCATACTTATTGCAACTTTAACGTGAATGTGCTACGTCTTCTGCGTATCCGATTAACTGCATCTTTTGCAAAATTTATTTTCTTACTTAATGAAACAATTTTAGGGGGCGAGGTGAAAAAAATCCCGCAAAAAAAATTTCCGTACGTATAGGGTAAATTTTTAATTTCATCCGTATTTTTCATGCAGGGATGAAGGATTTTGAGGAAGGCATCTGAATATTAATTATTCTGTCGTCTAATAGAATGTCAGTGACTTTTGGACGTTCTAGTTTTTTGGTGCAGCAAACACTCTTCTATCTTTACTTTAAGCTGCCACAATTTTAAAAACGGCTGCCAGTGTTTTATTAAAAATCTGACAATTTCGCTATATTCTCCTCTCCTTATTTGTTACATGCTTTTTGTCAGACATTTTCTCGTACTTACCTTAATTAGAGAAAGAAAGTGTGTGTCAAACAAATGTTTTGCCGTGAAGAACATGTTTTAATAATGTACTATACTAATATAACCTTAATGCGCATCGAAATCATTGATACACTATTAATTTATATCACTACGGGAATAATACAAAAATACGGTTCATGAACGAAATGTAAAATAAAAGCTCAAAGCGTTTACTTACTTTTGTAACTTCTGTAATAACTATATATATTTTAATGAATTAACACGCAATAACTTTAATGTACAAGGGAATCTTGCAATTCATTTACGGAAAACATTTGAGAAAAATTACCCTCGCGTTTGTTGTCCCCGTTGCTAGGATACAAGTTCTAGGCTCCAAAAAAATCTGTTAAAACGTTAGAAATGTTTGCCTTTACTTATTTTTGTTACATACTGAATCTGCCACAGGATTGGGCACATTTTATTCGAAACAAGATAACAAATATGATAATTTCAAATCCTTTAACTATTTATTTATTTATTATTGCTTTAAATCTCCAAATACTTTATTATTTTTATTTGATAAATCATAAAAAGAAAATATTTTCATCTTGCGTCCAATTCAAATGAAATATTTTCAAATAATTTTTTATTTCAAATACTTGACTCGAATAAAATAACAAGTAATTTTACATAAAATGTTGAACTAAATGATTTAATTAACTGAGCTGCATAACATGCAGTAACTTTAACTGACAATGAGTTCAGACTTTGCTGACATAATAGAATTAGAAGGTGTTTGATTGTTTATTTAAAAAACTATTTGATCAAATAGAAAATAAAAGGAAAGAATATTTTAACTAAATTCCGAATAATAAAATAATCTAAAGAAAAATCATTAATTATAAACGAAAATGCGATTATTTCAAATAAGATGTAGCCAAATAAGAGAATATAATATCTTAACTACCATTTATCAAATAATCGTTAAGATAATATGTATTATCTTATTTATAGTTACATGCCATTTCAAGTAATCATATGTTAGTTTATTCAGACAACCAAATAATTTGTTTTAAATTATTTCATTATTTGTTCTTCAGATGAAATTCAAACAATTTTTCATTTCATCTTTCATTTGATCAAAAAATTCGCACTATCAAGAATTCTATTTGCTTCGTGTACTAATAAGAACAATTTTGAAGGCGAATGCAGCTTTAATCATTAAACTCCAAAAAATTAGCATACATATATAAATTTAATAATTAATTCAGTTACTTCGATAATCTCTTCCAGAGGTGAAATTATTTATTATTTTATTTGAACAGTGTAATTGAAATAAAATATTATAAAAAAAATATTATTTATATATAATAAAGTATTTTAAATAATTCATTATTTCAAATGATTATTTGTTATCTTATATCAAATATGAAATGTGCCCAATCCTGAAGATGGTAGCGAGCGCGTAAATTCGTAATTTCCTACAATTCGGGAGACGTGCAGCCAGTTTTAATCGACTCGGTCAAGCTCGAACGACTATTAATTAAATAAGGAAAGTTCGACGCGATGCTAATACCGAAGATAAAGGTGGAAAAGATGAAGAGAAAGAGGGCGAAGGAAGGGTCATCGTCGAACGAAGGACGCTGCTAGTTCTCAAATTGCAATGAAACCGGGCACCGACGCGTCGCATGGGTTTCGTATGACAACCAGACCACCGATGATGATGCTGTTTTCCCTTCGTCCCAAATTATACTTTGTCTCGTACTACGAATTCGATATCAGCAATTGCAAAAGAAACTTTGCTCGGTCGCGAAAATTTCAACAAAAATGAACATGCAAGTATGTACTCAAAAGAAGATACAGGATTCAAGAGCAACAGGTTCGCACACTAGCAGGGTTGAATTTCGTATCGGATCGTTCGTGTTAGAAGCGAGAGAATATTATTTCAAGACTGTATAAAATAATTTTATTATTTAACACATGGTGCTCCAGTTTCGAGGGAAAGCACAGTAATAAATTATAGGTACATGACTTTGTTCGAGCTCCATTACAATACAACATTATGCTTTAAAACTTACACATCTAAACGTCGCTATTTTACAGAATGTACATTTCCGTTATTTACATAAAAGTTTTATAAATAGTTGTATCCTCCTGTCGTACCGCAGGCGATAAAAATTACGTTAAAAACGAAAACTCCCAATTACACGTTTAACCCTAGAATCGGGAATAACGAACAGTCTCGGGAATAATATATATCCCGACGATATTTACAGAAGAAAACAAAGCGAAATGTCTGCTGAATGAAACGACCTTAGTTTATAAATCACATATGTATCTCCTAAATACAACCGATCGCAGTTTATTCGTTCGTTCGATACCCTCACGCATTTTCACGTTCAAACAATAAATTGTCAATTTCCTATCTACGCGAGGAAGCAGTAGCACGCGCGCGCGCGCGCGCGTTCGCACAAATTTTCTAACAGAACGTTCCACGATTTTCATTGTAGCAGATCGTAGAGAGCGGTGATGTAAGATTGTGCCATCTGAAGGGTCTCGTACTTGGACAGTTGCCTGTCGTTGCCGAGGGACGGCAGATAGGCTCTCAGCCTGTCGAACGCTTTGTTCAAATTCTGCATCCGCCTCCGCTCTCTGGCGTTCGCGGCGAGCCTGCGTTTCCTGACGATCGTCGAGCTGACGTACTTGCCCCGTCTTCGGACGACGTCCCGGTTCCCGTCGATCTCGACGGCGTCGGATCGCATGTGGTCCGGGCCGTCGCTCATCTCTACGTCGTCCTCGCTGTCACCGTCCACGATCCGGTCCGAAACACTGCTCGAGTTGCTAACGACACTGTCCCGACGCGACTGCGAGGTCTTCTCGAGGTCCGGCTCGCCCTCGGCGTCGACGGTCTCGTCGGTGTCGGCATCCATGCTGTTGCCACCCTCCGCGAGATCGGTTTGCGCCGTCTGCGATCCGATCGCCGACAGATTCCTCTTGGTCGAATATCGTTTGCCCAGGTCGTCCACCGAGCCCAGCAGCCGATAGGTAACCGGGGTGCTGACGGTGTCGGGCTCCGAGGATATCGACAGGGTTGTCGCGGGGCTGACCGAACGCAAACTCGCCGTCGGACTCGGCGTGTGCCAGCCGTCGCTGCAGTTGCTGTCGTAGACGATGCACTGGGGCACCGTGAACGTGCTCACCGGAGGCAGGTTCGTCTTGGCCTTCGAGTAAGGGTAGTTCGGCAGGTCCAGGTACGTGCAGGAGACCACTTCCTCCTCCCTGGGCGGAAACATGTATCCGTAACGAAACATCTCCTGGAGTTCCATGCCGGACCGACGAGCGTCGCAGACGACCGATACTCCGCGAAGCCCAGAGATCGGTGACACGGAAAGAGAGAGGGAGTGTGTCTTCACTGTGGGCACCCCCGTCGGCTCTTTCGTTGACGATTACGTCTGTTGCGTATGTCTGTTTTTGAGGTACCTCCACTGAATTTCCACTTGTAACCGATTCACCAATTACAAAACGTACGGCTCTGCGGTATCCTTGCTTTGTCTCGCTCGAGATGTTAAAACGTCCGTAGCACCGATCTGTGCGTCGGGGGGCTCTCTTCTTCGAAAGGGGTTCCGTACACACGCGCCGGATCGACCGTCGGGGTGGTTCTGAAGTAGAGTGGTACAATGCCGGCGGATTTATGCGTTTTCGGAGCGAGGCACTCTCGTGCAGCACGTGCCGCACGACCAATCGGATCGCGGCACCGTGCCCCACCATTTCTGGGGTGTAGGCCAGCTAACCAAGCCCGACTAAACGTACACGGCTAGCGCAACAGGTGACCCGGCGCCTCCAATCTACACAATCGGCCGTATAGAACCGCACAGTCATTACCGGCAGTACCGCTCGTAATGATCCGGGACGAGTTTAAACGTTCCGGGGATAGGATGCTGCACTTGAGAGGTAAAACCGTTCCACGTGGCAGGCCTGCCCGCTAGACTACAATGCAATATAGCCCCTGCTTCGTTTAGTTAACATTAACACGTTCGCTACCGTTCCGTCGCGCACTCGAACGAATGAGCAAATTCTAATTGGAAAAAACTCATGTCAGAAAATAGATATAACTTTCGTTTATGTTTCTTTGGGAATGTCTATCCAGATTCACGATACCGATAATAAGTTAGCAGTTTAGTGGATGAACATGTTAAGTCACAGTTTTGTGATTTTGAGAAAATCTGCTTTACATTTATTAGGAAGCTATTAATCATTTCTTCCACCCGAATATCTCTACTTTTTCAAAAACGTTCGCTATAAGCTGTTGAAATAGTAACCGTATGTATAGTACAGTGGATTCAATAAGTATTTTGATCACTAAATACCCGATTCTCAAAAAATTGATTAAAGTTAAACCGTGATAATTTCGTAAGACATGATCGTATGACAATTTTGGATTCGTTTTAAAACTAGAAGCCTCTAGTTTCATAATCCATCGTTCATTTTAATCTAAGAATTTGTTTTGTGATGCAGCGAGAAACTGAAGACGCGCTTTTTCTCGAAAATACTATATAGTATTTTAAAAGAATGTATTATATACATTCAAACGACTGTGAAGACTTTCAAAATTTTTTTTCGTCACCGATCCCGTTTACAACGATACTTTAAAAATTGATATACGATTTTTTTGGAGTATTATCGAGTTTTGAATGAGAGATGTGCCGACAACTTTACAGTATATAGTGAGTATAAGCATATGTATAGTGTAAGGCTTACTCAACAAAGTCTCTTTGAACTTGTATGCATCATCTAATATATTAGCATAACTCAATGTTCATATATCAATAGATAAAGTTTTTGAATAAGGCATTATTCAATCAATTTTGGAGGCCCACTTAAATGCCAATTTTTTACGCCATTTAGCTTACTTTAGAAGAGTAGAACTACAAATGTTCAAGTATGTTCAACTTGAGACTTTTACCGGTATTTAGTTTAAACTATATAGAACAGATTCTGATAAAATCCAGCTGCTAATATCTGCTAACCTGCTTGTCGCGTATTTTTAATGTTCTTGGAAAATTCTCCAGTACATTCCAGTGGGAGAATCTAAATGAAAACGTCATTATAGATCGACGTAGATGATGAGAATAATAAAAGAAAGAAGTGTGAAAATTCTTTGGAATCTGAATTCTCTAATAGCAATGCTTTAATAACATTTTATATATTTATATTTATTTGTATAGATACAACATATTGCTTTTATACGTATATGTATAAAAGTTACTTCAAATGAGCTCAGGAATCACCCCTTTCAAGGAAATACAACATTTTTGGGACACCCTGTATAAGCGAAACACTGCACTATGAGCTGGAAACCCGTTTTCCGTGGCCAAAAGTCAATTTTTCAAGTTTGATATATTGAAAAACATTTTTTCGATAAAATGGCAATCCTTCGAAACACCCAAATCCAAAATATTATCCAGTTTAGATGAATTTGTGATGAGATATGGCGTTCCAAGGACAAAATCATAAAATTCAAAGTAAAATTAAACATTTTATACACCAATATTATACTAGAATATCGGAAAACAGGTGTTAATGATGGTTTCGAATATGTGCTAGCAGGTGTATTTCAAGTATGTAATCCAGTTTTAAGCATTTTTTAATCCATATATAAACAACGTAAAATTTATAACAATTCAAACTTTGAGAAGGGTTTAAAAAAAATGATTAAGAGTGATGAGCATCGGAACTTTTTTTATATGAAAGCTTAAACAATTCCTAAGAAGAACATATAAATTTTAAGAGCAGTTTCCTGCAGCCTCCGCGGGTATATCAATTTTACCACGTTTTTATTAGCTCCCTTTCTTGTTAACAAATAGATGCCTGCGGTATTTGGACGCCTGGATATACAACAAGTCACAAGTCATATTTTCACCACGCAAGTCTTATTTGCTGTTAATGCTGGAATATTTAAATAATATAGAATTAGAAACAGAAATTTTGTAATTCATATATTTTTTAGTTTACATATATTATATTAATATGTATACTATATTAATAGCATATGTATATCTATAGTACAGCATATCAATAGCATTAACTAATTATATTGTGTTAAAAAAGCCTATATACATATATATTTTTAATTGTGCTCACAAAAAATTGTTTCCAGACCACGTAGCATTGTTAACACGATTTTTCAAATATTTCTGATGATCTGACAAAAAAATGTTTCGAACAAAAGTTGATCAGTATTCACTTTTATACAAATTTCAAATATAGAAATTAAAAAAAAAATTTTTTTTTATAAAGAATGAATGTCACCTCAATTTTTTAAATATTAACATATATTTTTTACTTCATAATATTCTAACTGGTATCGAGACGAATTCAACGACCTATAATAATATAACATTAAACCTTTTAATAACGCTACAATAGTTTTGCCCAGAAAAAGCGAGTTCCCTGCCCATAATGCACTGCGCGTCTCCATGAGACTGCTCCGTTAATATGCGTTGGAACAGATTGATTATCTCGCAGCATCGCAACAGTGTAACTGGCGAATCTTTCCCAGCATTCTTAAACTGATCAGACGAGGCGTCTGCAACAAGGAACGCGGTCTATCGTAAACTTATCTTGGGAAAAGAACGGATCGTATCTACAAAAAGGGTGCAAATACCTCAGGGGCGTAAGGTCCAGTTACATCTTTACTCGCTCAATTAGCGAAAACAGGTAGGATAAAGTTTGCGGCAAGCATGACGGTGGTCTGGAGCAACCCGATCTCTGTCATTCCCTTCAGACGCAGCCGTCTTGGATTTCGGGATCGCCTCGCCATCGTCCCAAAATTCTTCCTAAGTAGCGGAACGATAATCCTCCGCTTAAAAACCTTTGGTACTTTCCGTACTTTTAACCAGAACAAACGTGCCAGCGGCGAATCGTTCAGCGCTTGCTAACTTATAATGCAGTCGAACCTCTGTGCTTCAAACCCTTATACCGCACCGATATTCAACCTTTCCTGTAGCACGGCACACGGAAATCAATTAACAGCATTCTGCAACACACTCCACGAGACTACAGTAGGCTGTGAATATTTATAAATTCAAGCAAATTTTCTGTGTTACTGTTCAATACTTTCAAGAAACAAAATGATTAAAAAATATCGATTTTTTAACTTTTTGGTTTCAAATAACAGTTATCAGTGTCCAAAAATTTTGATCCTCCTCGATAACTGTTATCGTTCAGAAGTTCATTTCGATCGCTCATAACAGTTATCGGCGAGAGAAGTTTATTTAGATCACTCATAACAGTTATCAATGAGAGAAGTGCAGTTCTATCATTCATAACAGTTATAAATGTGAGAAGTGCATTTCTATCGCTCATAACAGTTATCAATGTGAGAAATTTATTTCGATCGCTCATAACAGTTATCGATGATAAGAATTTTTTTCACTCGCTCATATTAACCGACCACACCAGATTATTCAAAAGATCTCGAAATCGACAACGATCAGAAATTTTGTTTATACTTGCCCTCTTTAACAGTACAACTTTTTTCTCAAACATTTTCTTCTATCTTCAAGCTTAACGGAGCTATTTGTGTTCCGTTTCTCGTGAATCACCCGGCATATTTAGTGTTAACCTATATGAACGGTGCTTATTATCTTTTACGGACCCACAATTGCTATATATATTTACTGTTCAAAAATAATTACTAGCAAGAAAATATTAGGAAACGTTATATCGAAAGAAGTGAAATTATTTAAAATGTTGTGTGTTATTGATTTATTTGTCTAAAGTTCGTGTGATCTGCCATTACATTATTCTTTTGCATTGGAAAACAAAAAGGGACCGAAGTAAAACAAGAAAAGTTAATTGCTCTGCAGCGAAGATTTCGTTCGACTTGTTAAACAGCGTGGCCATTTTCACGCGAGAATATTTTTCCGTCGTATCGGGCTGTAATTTCGAAATTGATCGCTCTCATCTATTACCTTTTTGCTTCGGCACGGAATCGTGGCGGAACCAATAATTAGGGCTACAAAATGTATGCCTGTGTCTATCCTTGCTCTATTCGCCATCAGCATTACCCCGACCTTCCAGATTCTATTTTTTCCTTTCACGTACTTTGTCAGTGCATCAATCCCCTCATCCGGTTTCTGATCATCCACGGCAATAAACTAAACAAGTTAACGAGAAAAGAACTTTTTAGCATCGTGGTTAAACTAACCTCTGTGTGGACAGCGAAAATGTATAATAATTTGAAAGCGTTAATAATATATTAACAATATATTAAAGGATGCTCAATAGAGCATTCTTTTACACAAAATTTTATTTTGAAAATATTTGGTTGCACCAAAAGACTCTTTCGTAAAGTGAAATTTAATATTACTAAATAAAGCGATGACCTGATCGCTAATATTTTGTTATTTCTTAAACTTCGTCTGACTTGACCGCACCATATGTTTTCTTGATTTGCATATTTTGTATCAATTGAAAACGAAACAAATTCAGATTATTACACTAAACTATTCTATCTTATGTATCGTTTCAGATTGTTAAAATAGAAATGTTTTATTTTACGATTAAAATTCTTGAAATAAAAATATTCTATTTTGTATTTCTGATTGTTAAAATGGAAATATTTTATTTTACGATTCTGATTCTAAACATAAATATTTTATTTTCTGGTTCAGATTATGAAAATGAAAATATTTTTGAAATTGTGTATGTTATTTAAAATCTACTTTTTGAGCTAAATGAAATCTAAAATATTATATAGTATTTGAAATATTTCTTTTGCCAAATATTCCCCACCTTTGAGCAAATACATAGGTACAGACTGAAATAAGAAAATCGATTTCTGTTAATACCCCTTTAGGTATAAATATTCAACAATAGGATGAATTTTCCCGTAAACTGCGATAATTGGAAACCATAAATCATGAATATTAATTAACCGCGCGCGGCATAACCAGGCCAAGATTTGTTAACCAGGGGATACGCGAACGAATCGAAAAAAATGGGAGACTAATTGTAAAAGGAAGGAGGGAAAGAGATAGAAGAGGAAACTCCTTAGATGGGATATTCCGTCGGCAAAGACGTGCCGAACGGAGTCTGCTGTGAGGATACGCCCTGGGCGTGAGTCGAGTAATTAAATACAAAGTGCACTCATTTGTGAAGCTCGGTGGCAAATAACATGTTAGCCACCAACTAGTGGTAATTTATGAGAGCGTCGTACAACGCTGACTGTTGGCTGACCCTCCACGAAGTCGATTTGTAGGGATGAACACATACATACACGCGTGCATATGTAGGTTCGCTCAATGAATATGTATTCACGAATAGAGACGTAAGCTTTCACGGAAAAATCTTCGAACTAAATGCAGATCTGGAATCGAAATTCTTCGCATTCGTTTTACCTTGTCCGCCTTCTTACTCCTCCCATTTGCCCTTTGCATTCCCTGTGATGCTTTCCATCTCATTAGGAATTCATAGGTGGTCCTGTATCTTCATTTCGAATCCAATGATCCGATAGCAGGGTTGGGAAAAAATAGATTTTCGAAATAATAAATAGACTATAAATATGTTTATTGTATCATAAATAATTAAATAAAAAATACTAGGAATATTATAATTTAAGTTATTATTCGTCGCTACTGGATAATAATCGCGTATCTTTACGGCCAGGTGGACCAAAATCACTATCCTCGCTAGAGAGATCTACTACCACATCCGCCACGTTTGAATCCAATGACAAATATTTCAAACAAAAGTTACCTCGTTAACCATTGGATTTAGGACATATGAAGGTCAATGTATTTTTACGCAGAATTTGATACTCTATTGATTCATGATGCGAAACGTAGGTCTTTCCATTGAAAGAAATCAAGGTGACCTTGAAATCTCCGAAACGCCTTCGCACACATACAAAGTGTTTAGATCGCAATATTTCCCCCTCTATGCCATACAAGTTGTGTATATATAATTTTTTCATATTATTACAAGTAATATTATTAAAAGAATTTGGGTAAAATAATGTTTTGCGTTTGGTATTATGATTTTCTCGTTGAAGGTCACGCGAAGGTCAACATATCGCATATCGTCGAATATGTTTTTTTATGAGCTATAAGACTGTTCTATAAAAGTTCTTTCTTCCTTTAATAACGTTTATAAGCTGCAACTAATGCATTAGTGTACTTAAATTTTTTAACTTCTGTCTACTGCTTTAAATTGCACTTAATTGCACTTATGGACATAAATGCATAAAGATCCGTAGTCTAATGATTAGCTAGGAAGCCATTTTGAAATGTATGACTTAACACTGTTTCCAAGAAGACTATATATTGTTGCTACTACAAAACTCATTGTCTTAAATATTTAAGATCTTCTATTCAACATTATTAAAATTTGAGATAAATACAAAAATCGTATAAATTTTCACCTGTAAAAAACGAATTTGAAATTTGTTTTTTTCAGCGTCCTCAGTATTTGAAGAATATAGCTCTGCAAAAATGTGACTTTCAACAGTTGTTTACAAAATTTTGCAGTGTCACAAGCGTTATAGAAATATGTTTAAACAATGTACAGATCGCACGAGACTTTTGTTGCGCACCTTCTCAGATATTTTTCACTCCGCTTTGGAAACAAAAGATCTGAAACAAAATCTAGCTACGTCACGCAATAGAGCAGACGTTCCTTCAGACAGAAACCATAAAAAAAGCTAGAGTATAGATTTTATTTTTCTATTGAGCACAAAAATCAATTCCACAAAACACGAGGCATCGTCAGTGATCCTCAGCGTCTTATGTGGAAGCTAGGACTGCGATGTATTAGAAACAAAATATTACTCATTCTATTTTATTATTATTATTATTTACTACATCACCTTGTATCTCGGCTTTGGCTAGGATTCTCCTCTTCACTCCTATACAATTTGATTAATATAATAAAATAAAATAAAATATAGTATAATTTTAAATAATCTTGTGCTTTCTAAATAAACTAAACAAACTACAAACTACCTACTAATTCTAAATAAAACCTAACCTAAAAGGATCTTTGGTTGCGCTAGTGTTGATATGTTGTTTATAAACATATTACTAAAACTGACAATTACCGATCGAATTTTTGACCGTTTTCTTTATGAATTTGACGTTTTGTAATAAATAATTTTTTATTATATTTGTACAGGGTGTTAAGAGATTATGTGTACAAATTGTTACAGCGTGATTCTACACCTACGACTAAAACAGTTTTGTGCAAAGTTGACCTTGACAGACTTTTTCGATTGTCTAAAGTCTAATAACCGAAAGATAAAATTTTCACTATATTTAAACGTTTGTAGCTTATTGCAGTGTTGACCGATTTTAATGAAATTTGTAGAATATGTATAATTGACACAGATCTACAAAACGTATTTTTAAATTTTCAATATAGGCCCATATAAAGAAGTTGTAAACAACAATACTTCTAGTATTTTCTCTGTAATTTCGACCAATTGTAATTTTTTCAAAAATTTTGTTTTCACGTCATGGAGTAAACTAATTCTTCTAACTTCTCAAATAAATCCAAGTCGTATGGTCCAATATTAAAACAGTTATCGTTTTTTTTTAAAGTGCCCGAATATTACTGTGATTCACTGTATATTTTAATGATTTTCACAGGGTGTGACTATATGTTAGTTAACTACATAGTTGCATCGCCGTCTATGTGTGTGGTTCTAGGCGAGACTGTCAAAATTAATAACTGATCAATCAAACGTGGCAGTCATGAGACTGACATCTGCGCTTCTGGAAAAGAATCACGTGCTATCAGAGGGTTACTAGGTTGTTGTATACACCACAATGAGAGACAACCGTCTAACCATGGCTCTCGGGTTGTCGTGTCTAGAGCCAAATTGGTGAGACTCGTCGAAGCTTGTTAAGGGACTGCGTGCCGAACTGATTCCCAGAATGCAATTACCACATTAGTCGGTTCCGCTTTCGAATTCCTCATTTTGTCCTTTCAGACTCCGTCGACGCCGTTCCGCCGCTATTCATAATTTCAGAATCGTGTATTAATATGGGCCTCCGAACAGCATCAATACATATGTAAATGAACAGTGATTCGCAAAAGTATTCTTATCCTCTCAATCAGCCACCTCTCCGATTTTCGCCCGGAGACTCCGGGTTTTATTAGAAAAATCTCCGGGTTGTAGAAAAAATGAGATAATAATAAATTTTTATGCTTTGTATTGTTTTTCAAATTTTTAATAGTATTTCATACAGCGACATCTATTGGGGAATTTCTCTAATCTAAATATCACTTAAAAACTAAATAATTTCGAAGATTTTGCAGAATCGAGAAGATTCCTTGCAGTTATGTAATTTTGTAAACGCTTTGTTTGTTATAGCTTTAAGATTGTATGTTTGTATAAGATAAAGGTTCTTAGTTTTATAAACTGATATTTTTAAATTTTCAATTGTTTATGTTTACAAGAGAATAAACCTTTCTTTTTGCTTTTTACATTTCCGGGTTTATATTCGAACCTCCGGGTTCAGATTTGTTACACTCCGGTATTTATATGATGATAAGGTGGCAACCCTGATGATACTCCTTCAAACGAAATGTTATGGGCAAGGCTCTAATGAGACTGTTCACTTTTATAAATAAAAATTATCTAACGAATTTTTTGGTCAGGTTAGTTAAACAAATAGCTGTATATTTAATACAACATAATACAATAACCAGACCAAGATATATCAACGACTGCTTCATTATGCCCACTCGTTTTTCTATTTCATAAAACTAAATTCAATTCATACATCTTCGTTTCACTCATTATGCTTCTCTCTCTCATTCTCACCAAACATATCCATACATTTTTAACTGTAAATCACATCTTTTTTGTTTTAAAAGGTTATTCTGGTTTTTCACCAATTCTAAACATTTTTTCAGGAGAACCATTGAACTTTTTGTATTAGGATTTTGCACATATATTTATGAGTATTTCGAGTAGATAAATTTTTTCAAGTAAAAATAATCAAAATTACATGAGTTATACATATATATTTTTTTATAGAGTGTATTTTGAAATACATGTGTTCACTATTGCCATGATTCCTGTCCCTCTGCTAATCAAAAATCAAAAACAGAAAATGAGGAAGTGTATTAATCAGTATGAATGTTGGTATGGTGTATGCAGTAAAATGGTGGAATTTAGAACTCGAACTACTGATTTACAAAATATTTTTCTGAAAAACGTGTAAACAATAACATTGACGGTAGAAAAAAATTCTTACTAGAATACACTTTTCATTCATCTTCTTATATGTCTTATAGTTTTGTTGTGGAGTAGTTAATTTTACAAACTCACACAAATCCTTTTGCATATATTCTACATCACTTGTACTAAAGAAAACATTTGATTTCTCGAAAATGAAAAACCAGAATACCTCCTTACGTCATGCGACACTCAGAATAGTTGAACGAGTTTTCGGGTCGAACCGTGGCCACTGGTAGATCTATCGTCATCTTCCGGATGCGACGACAATTATGGACAATGACTTTATTTTGTTCCGGTTGTAGTTTCCTTACTTGTTAGCTCGTTTGAACGTACCGACCGCCGCCGCCTAGTTATTTGTACGACGCTCCGATATACCATTTCGAAGGTATAATCGCTAATCATTCGTCGGATTTTTAGGGAAGGGAAAGAATCATAAGCAAAGGCTAGTTAAAGAAGTCACTTCGGTTTTGGACTACCGCCTTGACCACTGAAACTCTGTAGGTATAACTATGTTCCCTTGGCTGATTTTACGATTTCTACGAAACTCACGAGTTCTCTTTCGTAGACCGCAACTTTTGACTTTCAACTGGAACATATAATATAATATAATGCCCGGATCACTGCTCACTGAAATTTATATGAATACGATTTTGAGAACTATTTTATTATTTATTTGTTTGAAACTTTTAATATCACTTTATTAAAATGGCTAGCATGTTCCCAGTTTCAAAATTTAGGCAATGAAAAATTTGGGGTCTACTATGATATGATGCAGTTGTGCAAATAACCTACAGTTCTCAAACGATTCACAGCTGAAAGAAGCTATTATTGAATCCTGGAATGCAATGAGCGAAGAAATTTTGAAAACATTAGTTAGGAGCATGTCTAACTATCTGTACGTTTACATTAATACGTAAGAAAAAAAATTCTGCACATTGTTAAAATTCTTCATTTTAAAAACTTGTATTTTAATTCAATCATTTTGTCAAAATTTAATATAGCTTTATTACGTTACAACTACGCTGGTTCTATATGTGCACCAATTAACTATACGTTTCTTTGTCATATTTTGTTTTAAATAAACAATATTTTCGATCTCTTTTCACGATATACATATAATTTCTTTTTGACTCTTTTCACTTAGGGCTATTAATATTTGGAAATCATTATTATGTAAATGTTCAAAACTCTTGAAAATTTCAGTTATGCTGTACAGTGTACTGTAACTATTGTTACCGCCAAGAAGCGAAGTGTACTGTGCTGGGCTTGCATCGAGTCTTGAAATCTGCTATGGGATAGTGTTTTTATATTCAGGACCACACAGGTAGCTCGCGCGCATTAAGTTTTGCATATGGAATCCAGAACAATCAACGGTAATACTATATTCAATTTTTATACTGAATATTAAGCAGCATCGTATCTTATTACCAACAACTACTTTAGCCCTTATTCAAATCTGATACCCATACAGATAATTCCGGAGCAATGAATCCGACTATCCACCGACTTGCAGGTACAACTTCTAACCTAGCTAATTTTTCAATTGTAAGTGCACAAATAGGGTCTGTGTCTAAAATGTCTAACTTTCTGCGTGTATTACATCCAGAACTGCTATTGTATTTAATTAACTTTCTCAGTTTCGTGGTCAGTAGACATTTAAAAGTCAATATGAATTGAAAAATATAATTGGAATGTTGTCTTTTATGCAAAATGTCGCGTCAATATTCTATCCGGCCCTCGCCTCGGTGCGACATTTCATTACTCTCGTCAATCGAGCGTATCGAGACTCGCATGCGACTCTTGACTATCGACTATACTATTTTAGTAATGATTAGACTGCGGATTTTATACATTTATGCTAAAAATGAATAAAAGAAATATAAAACTGTGAAAACATTACAATTATTTAAGAATGTTCTGGCATTATTTTCGACATATTAAAATTATATTAACGGAAAAAATACATTTGTATATAACATCTGTTCCTTACTATTAACATAGAAAATTTTTATTTTGCATAAAGATCCGCAGTCTAGTAATGACTAATAATGAGTCGACGAGGTCTATCGAGTACGATTAATTATGTATGTAGAACAATGATATGCAGCACTATTATATGGTTATTGGTTATTTCAATTATGTCATCATCGCATATTGAACATTTTATAAAACGCACGTTAAACGCGAACTTATTTGTGCTGGATTTAGTTTAAGCCAGCATACTATGACACTACAAGGTGAAAAATCTATTAGTTAAATTAACAAGAAAATGTAAAATGACTGAAAGATAATGGCGGAAACAGTCTGCTAAATTAGCGGAATATGCGACTACGTTATTTGGAATAATTCTAAATTTTAGAAAAAGTTGACACTATTATAATTGATGAAGTTTAGAAATTAATTTTTATTGTGATATATGAATTCGATAAAGATACATTTCACTTGGATTTTACGATGCAAAAAAATCAAAGTGACAATAATCACTATGAAAAAAATGAATTGCCGAAACCCGGGATTGAACCGGGGACATCTAGATCTTCAGTCTAACGCTCTCCCAACTGAGCTATTTCGGCCGACACATTCGCATTGAAACATTTTAACATTCCAGTCTCCATTTTATTAATTAAAGTTATTTTGGCTTTGTGGAATTTTTATGGCTTATATTCGACAATTGCAAAGCATTGATCAGCGTTTGATTTTTATTCACTTGTATATGTAGAGAGAATCATTCGAATCGAAAAATGTTTGTAGGTGGAGCAGTAGAGGACATATGAATGTCACTTTCAATTTTTCACCAATCCATGTAGTTCATTATTCCTCATAAAAAATGATTAAACTTCATATATCGAAAAATCATTAGTTTAGGAGATATTTCAATTCTAATACTACGAAATAGCATTAGTGATCTCACAATATTTATACCATATGAATTAATGTTCATAATGTCGCCGTTCAGCTTGAGTACGCGATTTTCAAGACCTCTAAATGTCCTGTCAATACGATCTAACATCTTTTTTAGAAATCTGTTGCCATTCTTGATGAATCCGGGTTTTGAAACAAATATCCGGGATCCGGTTTTATTGGAAAAATCTCCGGATTCTAGAGAAAATTAAATAACAATGAATTGTTATGCTTTCTATTGTTTTTCAAACTTTTAATAGTGTCTCATACAGCGACATCTATTGGGGAATTTCTATAATCTAAATATCATGTAAAAAATAAATAATTTGGATGATTTTGTAGAATCGAGAAGATTCCTCAAAGTTATGTAATTTTGTAAACTTTAGCTTCAACTCCTATTGCGTTGTTTGTTGCAGCTTTATGATTGTATTTTTATATACGATAAAATGTCTTAGTTTCATAAACTGATATTTTTAAATTTTCAATTGTTTATGTTTACAAGATTTCCACACTTGTCCGGATATTCCAGAAAAAACCTTTAATTCTGCTTTTTACATCTCCGGGTATATACTCTCTGTAAATCTCTGGGTTCGGATCTATGACATTCCGGTATTTACATGATGATAAGGTGACAACCTTGGTGCTAATCAGCGTTCTGACTTCACGGGTACAAGCAACACTAGTATTGAGTACTATATCGTAATATTAGACTAATCATTTTTTATGGAGAATACTGAACTACATGGATTGGCCTATTAAAATCTACATGGTACCATTAAAAAAATTGTAGGTGACTTTCATATAACCTCTACTCCTTCACGTAAAAAAAATCATTTACATAGAATTATGTCCCCCTCTATATTATATAACTTTTGTTCGAAACATTTTTCGATATCATTAATAATTTCAGAGATATTCGAGTAGTTCACTTCAAAAGGGATACCATGTATACGGTCGTGTTACGGTTTTCTTTCTGAAGAATCGTTCGGGTCGGAGACATGAAACAAAGAAAAAAATTCAACGCGTTACAAGCGACCGCCATGACGGAAAATCCTTCGAACTCTACTGTCGTAATTACGGACGACTTTTAACTGTATGGTAACCCCTTCATTTGTGAACTAAGATAAACTGCTACTCGTCCACGGTCTCGAAATCAACCTCCATGATTTATGCTAATACAATGGACCTACCTCAAAGTACCTTCTACTAAACGCTCTATTAGGCCTAAGTTAATTACGAGACTACCTTCCTGTGGGCTGGTCCAATGCGATCGTTACCACATTAGAATACATACATGCATTATGTCCAGCGTTGATGCGAACCATTTTTTAGAATCACAGTTAACCGGTCGCCGTTTCCTATACATTAACGCAACACTTTTTACCAATTTTTTCAATGAAATGATCAGATGGTATCGTAGCTTGCTGTTATTTAATCATAGAAATATATCGCTCGTGCACAAGAAAAATGTCACAACTCAAAATTTGTCAATTTTCGTTTTATTGCATCAAAATAGTCGCCAGAGGTGTATCTCTAATGTAGAAAATAGTCACACATTTAATTTTTTTAGTTTTTTTAATATAATTATTAGGTTTTATTTGTTTTTACTTGCGACCACAGCTGGTTAAACTATCAAAGGACTTTGAAGCGTTCTCCTGTAGTTAGGGTGCTCCTTCGAGGACACAGAATCAGTCGAGCAAAGCTAAAAAGTCTCTCAACTGGGGCAGAGGACAGAATAGCTGTGTTGTATTTTAAAAATAATGTTTTCATAGATTTGTATTTAGTAATACTTTCAATTTGTGCATCTTTATCACTCAAATATTGAAATAATTCTAATTCTGCAATGTTTGTATGTCTACTGCCATTTGTTTCTTTTTTCATAAAAGAAAAAAGGTCATCTACATCTCTGTTTTGTGAAGATGGATATAATTGAAACCGTGACTCTGAATCTGGACTTGTTATTTGTTTTAAAGCATCGAATACGGGTTCTTTGATAAAAGTACGTTTTCCTCCATTTACGTTTTTCGGAATCCATCGTAATTTCCATTTTGGGTGGCTAACTGTAGCAATTATAATGATCGCTTGTCTGTTCAGAAAAATCGAATAAATCACGAAATCGAGATTTCAAACTTCATAGTAAATGAGGTCTAGAAGGTTCGCAATATTTTATGATACATGTACCATTTTCGAAATTTTCAATATGTTTCAAGTTATTCTCTATTCCCAAAACTCAAGTAAATATATCACCGAAAAAGACATTATCACCTTGTAGTTTATTCAAAGCGTATGCGTTCCTTTTCTTGTACGTTCATATTCTTTTAAAAATTCTTTTTTTATTGATAAACATACAGTGTATCTTATCGTTAGGAAACTATTTATACTCATAAATGTATTGAATTCGAACCCTTGTTTTCAGCAATAATATTTAAAATTGATATTGAAAATAAAGACAAAATACAAATATTTTCAATTTCTTAAAATAAAATACTATTTTTTAAAAATACTGCATCAAATAAAATATTTTATTTTTGAAGTTGTACGCATACATTAAAATAAATAGGATTATTTACTATTTACCATTTAAAATACTATTTTACCCAGCTCTGCCTGGAAGCTAGTAGGTACTTGAACTGATATTCCTCAACTGGAATATATAAATTGGTTAATTTATGTTTAAAGATCTCATCCACAATTTTGATCGAATATTTTCTGCCAGGAGTGTAGTAGATATTGTTCCGGAATAAGAAGGTAAAGATGAACCGAATTGGGAAGCGTGGGAGAGAAAAGAAATTCACAGATGAAAACATATTTCTATTTGACCGCCTGCGCCTCTTCGTCCGTTTCGGAAGTTCCTTTCTTTCTTTTTGGTGGAAGGGTTTCTAACCCCGAGCTTAGGTAAGATTCGAAGGGATCGGTGTTTAGGATTTGTGAGATCTAGTACCTACCGCCTCTGTGTATACATGCACGCATACACGTATAAAAGTGTCTATACAGGCTTCATCGGAACCCATAAAACCCCCGTTTTTAGATTAAAATCGTTACATCCGCCAACCTCGTTTCCAGCCTTTTGGGAATTTTAGATAATTAAACCGAAACGCAGTCACGGTTCTTAATACGAAAAATTATGGATAGGATTTAGGAGCAACGGAAGAACTACAATTATATGTATCATAATAGATATGTTTTTACTACAGTTTTTTGTTATGTGGGATTATATGAACGAACAATTTCCATACGAAAAAACGAGAGTATTAAATAGCTATCACAAATGTTGGTCATTTGGTTTGATGGAATTTCCATCTAATTTGCAGGGTTGGGGAAAAATAGATTTTTGAAATATTAAATAGACCATAAATATTTCTATTTTGTCATGTGATACAAAATTTGGCAAATAAACTTTTTTTGAAATAGTAGTTACGTATAAAAATTACGTTTCAAATATATATTTCAATATAGTATCTCATGGAAATACTATTGTGAAATAGGTATTTCATTAAAATATAGGAAAATAATATTTCATCAAATAGTAATATTTCACATAGTAGTATTTAGAATAATGATATTGCAAATAATAGTATTGCATATAAGAGGTTTTTATCTTTTAACTTTTTATAGTACCATGTACTTTTATCGATAATATATGAGACATTAATTGTGTTTATAAGCGACTGAAACTAATATCGATAACATAAGACATAAGACGTTTCTTTCATATTTTAAATTTTTGTTATATGCAGAGATAAAAAATTTAAAAATCATGACCGTCACTTTTTTTTCTTCGCAATTGCGACCAACAAATATTTACACATTAGTTGGTAAACTAATCCTCCTTACATTCAACAAATTTGAAGCCGTTTGGTCCACATTTTAAAAAACAATTCATTTTCGAAGAGTGTACGAATAATTTTTACACTGACTGTATGTGGTTCCAACCAAAACTATATATCATTCAGTTACATCAATTTTTTATTCAAATTGTATAGGCTTCGAACAATCAAAGATTTGTAATATTAAATCCAAATTTGAGTTTCTTTTCTTTCTAGCTGCTTATAACAAGCAGAATTATTTTTTCCCGTTGTCTAAAAATTTGTGGATTTTGTCAAACATGAATAGAAATTTTCAGTAGTTATGTGAGAAAGAATTTCAAAATGAGCCTAAACTCAGCGTTTTAGACTATAGGGTGACCCGTAAGTTACTTCCCCATTTAAAAATTGGTCTGTTGTGCGGTAGGACCCACATAATATTATGTGCTGAGATTTTAAGGAGTAGGGAGAAGAGGGGAGATAATCCTGAATATAAAATTTCTGAACGTATATAATAAAACGTATAAGACGTATAAATAAAAAATTATCTGTACGACACATTCGATTCCGCCTATACAAGCGTATAGATAACATAATTAACATAATCTATATGTATATTATATATAACATAAACTGAGATTTTTAATGGTAAATTGTCGAATATGAGAATCGTCAGAGTTGCTGGCTCGCTCGCCTCATTCGAAAAAAACTAACTAGACCAATACGAATCATACTACATCGCAAATTGGTGTATTGGGCCGATTCATTTTTATGAATCGAGCGAATTATCGTTTGCGATAATCGTCACAGTTAATAATTATTTACATAACGAAAATTATATATAACGGGTGACCTCGAAAACATGTTTTTTGATAGTTTTTCATTAATATCTCGAGAACTAATAAAGACCCGCCATTGAAATTTTATATTCAGAGCTCTCTCTCTCCTTCTCGCCCTTCCTCAAAATCTCAGCTCAGAAATTGCTATTATTTCAAATAAATCAATATTATTTTCGTTTCGAAATAACAGTATTGAAAATAAAGGTGGGTAATAAATGATTTCAAATAGTTATTTCTTATTTTCATTTCGAATAAAATTGGTCCTGGTCTGAACGAACAACAACGTCAAATGAAACAGTGACTTGTGGATCACCTTGTAGAATACTCGTATAAATCAGTGCACATTTCAATGAATGTGGAAAAACGGACGTACACATTCGCACCTATAGATATACGTGTGCACGTAAACGGGGACAAATTGGCAACTGTAAATATGTATCAGAGGTGTTCTCTACGCGTGACAAACAGAATTATATGGAGCTATACAAAAGATGTTTACCGCGACCGAAACCACTCTGATTAACATCAATGACGAGATAAATGGCTAAACGTTCTAACCTGTCTAACAGACGGTGTACAATGGTGGCGCGATACCAACGATTTTTGGCGCTTCGGTAAAACGGAACGATGCAATTCAACGCCATAGAAATGCTAACACACCTTAGAATTATCAAAGGAGCCGCTTTTGCCAATGATCTACCGTGATGGCTGGAACAAACGTTACCGTAAAACCTTGCGTGCTGCCCCGATGCATTCCTACGAACTTTTTCACTGTTATAATCTTGTGCAGTATATCTACGTTCGCTTTTCACGTACTTACACAGAGCTGTGAACAATTATAAGGTCGATCTTATTTTTAGATTTTTCAGGACAGTAAGACAAAAATTGACAAAACATAGATAGCATTACTTTCCTGTATTTCCTATGATCGTCTATGCCTGTGTGTGCGTTGGTACGACTGTGTTCTGTCTGTCCTCTTGTCGTATGTAGTGATGGAGTGCAAAATCACTAACCGTGATATGATTTATCACAGCGATCGCAGAATCACGATCACGGTCGTAATTAATTATAACTTCATTCACGCCGTGATCGTGATTTTTTAATCTAGAGTGAATTTGCTCACTGTCATCCTAATTCTTCATTTCGATTGAATTAGTTTTTTTTTAAATACATCAATTAGCTTGCTACGTTTTCTTCATACTTCATTTAATGACAAAAATAAGAAATATTCAAGTTTGTTTTCCGTACCTTATTTCAGTATTTTAAAAAATAAATCGTAATATTTATTTAAATAGTATAAAAGCGCAGACAATTTGTTTTTATGTTTATGTATGTATATGCTATGTTCAAAGTTTTACAAAATACCAATGTATTACTTAACAATTATAGGAAACGCAAAAAACGGTAGTTTGAGAAACGTCTTACAAATCTAGCAATTTTGTTTTGATGTCGTTAATATAAAATATACAGTTTATGTCTCTGTGACGAATTCCGTCTGCAAACTTTGCCCGAGACGTTCAGCGGGACCTTTCCCGTGCCGGAATCCGTTCACTATAGCAGCGCTCTGATTGGTCCCTATTGTTCGTTAATAATTCCTTGACAAAGCCGATGCGGAAATTTTAAGGAACCACCCCTTTCAAGGTTTACCGAAGTTTTTGGAACACCCTGTATAGTGATTGATATTAATTTGCATTTCGCAGTGAACAGTAAGTTCCCCTTGCAATTCCAAACACATTGTATGAAACAGTAGTGAAAATAAACGAATTTTCTAGAATTTAAATATATCAAAAAGCATTCTTCTGTAAAGAAAATTCATGTTTTTCTAAACTCCAAAGTTTCTGATTTGTATTAATGAACAACGAACACTTTAGTTTTCAAATTTTTTAGGGCTAATCATAACTCCAGTTTATGGTTGTGAATGGGTAACTTGTTGCGTTGTACACGTGCACATCTAAATGAATGTTTGATGCGCGAGAACGTGCCAAACGCACGTTCTATTATGTTGCCTTTCTATTCTTCTTTGAAACGTGTAGGTTATATTCGAATAGTCTGGGATAACAAGTTATCCGTGACTATGAGAAGCGAATAGTTAATAGTTACGAATTAGCATTGTCGACTAGCTTTAGGTCTGCTCGGAAATCACTGCGTTTACGTAAATTATCGCCGAGAGGAACCAGTGATTTATGTTTTAGATATTCATAATTCGAAGGTGAATAGGTTGTAGACCAGAAGCTACAAAACCATCATCCCTGTTGGAACTTGATTCCGAAAATCTATTCGACAACGTCTTCTAATAAGCATAACATGCGAAGTCTTCTAACAAGTATGAACTGTAAATTGGAAGTCAAAAAATACTGGGTGGTCCAATAATTTTGACCACCTTGAATATGTCCATTACTTGTAATAATATGACAAAATGATATACAGGGAAAAAGGTCAGAGGAAAGAGTATTCTGTTCGATTGGGCAAATGATAGGCAAACAAATTTTCTCAAGGTCACTTTTTTCGATATTCCAAGGTCAACGAATTTTGTTTTAAAATGGACCACATATTCATTACAACAGTCTTAATAAACACCAAATTCAACGATGTGCGATATGTGTTGACCTTCACGTGACCTCCAACGAGAGAATTATTAATTTTCACAAAAGGACATTTTTTATAGTTTTCTGAATCTATAGATGTTTCTGCAACCCAAACGCAAAACAGGTCAAGGTCATAGTGTACCACGTCATTGAACTCGTCTTGACATCAGCTACAACACTATGAAGTAACAAATATATGGTGCCATTTAAAAATCATAGTCGACCTTGAAAAGACCTTGAAAACGACAAGAATCTGGACATTTTTTATATCACCATATTTTCCTCCTTTAATAGTACAATTTTTCTGTCTAACAGTTTTTTCTATCTTCAATCTTAACGGAGTATTTAGGGGATCTGTTTCTCGTGAATCACCCGGTATATACGATACATAGTAAGTATACATAAATATACAGTTAATGTTAACAAAACTTATTTGTCAAAGTAATCTTTAATTTTTTTTTTAACCATCGAAGACGTGTCTTTTCGAGATCTCTGATTCCCTGGTTCGGATAATCGAGGTTCGGATAATCGACGCTCTACTGTATGTGACTTAAAATCCGTAGTCTGATCACAGGTTTCCGAAAAGTATTCAATAGTCGCCATTAAGTAATGTGCGAACTTTTCGAATCATTTGTTTGGATCTACACCGAAATCCGCTACATAGTAGCGGAATATCGTGTGCGAGAACAAGTTTGGAAGCAGAAAGATCGTAAGGAAGGCCGCTTCGCGTGTTTAAAAAGCGTGACCGTGGCTATGGCGGCGCGGCGATGGCGGCATGGCAGAGCGGCTCGGCTCGGCGCGGCGTGGTGCGGCGATGCGGTGGCGACTTGGCAGTGTGGCAGTGTGGCAGTGCGGCGATGTGGCAGTGGTGATGCTGTTTATGGCAGGCAACGATCGGAAGCAACTTAAGGGCGGGGAAACGGAATCGAGGACTAGCAGCACGCGCCAGCCACACGCCTTGAGTCTTCTTGGGCCTTTTGCCCTCGTCTTCGGACACGTACACCTGGGACAGTTGGCAAGCGAGAGACAAAACATGGGAACTTCTAGGCACTACCTTCTTTTCGTCGATGAGAAACGAAACGCTTGGGAGCGAGTGAGATAGCCTCGAACCTTGTTAATGATAAAGACTACAAGTTTCCCGTTTTCTGTCTACGATACTTTCCTTCCTCTTCCTCTTCTCCATGCTTCGATCGAAGAATGGACGTTTGTAAAAATGAAACAATGGCCCCGAAGCTTTTGCACGGTAACGGCATCGTGGAATAAATATAATCGGGCGTGTGTGGACGATCGAATGCGCTCTTTGAAAAATTGATACGCGGATATATGTATGTATGTACAGGTGTACGTTTTCATACCGTGAAGATATTAATAGCGGAAACGTAGTCCGACGATGTTTCGAGAATGCATGATGCCCACGGACGGTAGTTTGGCGGACAGTAGGTAGATTAAACCCTCGAGGGAGCGGGTGCAGCCTGCTCACCGTATGCTCTCCATATGGTTCATCCTCCCTCGAATGAGCAACTCGTGCAGGCTCGCGCGCCTCTTCTTCCACCCTCTCCTATTAGCCTACCTTCTCACTACCCTTTACCTGCCGAGCCTTCATGATAGGTGCAACCGCGCCTTCAACTGCTAAATGAGATCACGCTGGGTCACGCTGTCACTCGCTAATCAAAGAACGACACAATTTCACTTTGATGCGTCCGGTAAATGTCCTTACTCCACACGTATACACTCCAGGATAAAAACATAGCATATCTTACATGTTTTTAAGTTCCGTAGTAACAAATGGGGACAGTACATTTTTCATGTCATTACTAGTTTTGGAAGTACCGCTTATTAAGGATGTTCTGGAGGTATATAAAAACGTAATAACATTTTTGAAAATTTGACAAGATATAATTCTTACTAAATTAATGCAATTACCAAAGTTTGGGTTCGATTCACTGCACCGTTTAAGAATTATAGCAACTTAAAGTTTGCACATTTTAACACGTCTTCTTATGGAGAATTCATAAAATTCCACTTCAAACCCTATTTAAACCTTGAAAAAACGCAACTAGAAACTACAGTTTTTTTTTATGTCTAGTAAAAATTATATAATTAATTATGTTCAAAATTTATTAGGATTCACTAAACAGTTACAGAGCAAAAAATTATAAACTGTTACAAAACGTCAAATTTATCGTGTTGTCATCTCAATAATAACCATGAATATTGCTTTCTGAAGTATTTTTAATTTATTTAAATATTTATTTTTAACTTTTTATTGCGTAATTATATACATATATCGAATATCACGAATTTATTATCTTGAAGTTCAAATCAGAGGGTACAATTATTCGCAAAAGTCACTTGCAATTTTTTATAATATGAAGACAATTTGATTAAAAAATAAATATAACATGAAATTCACTAATTAAAGGAAACCTTTTTAAATTAATCTATTTTTTGAATGCAAAATATACTCATGAATGACTTTCATTGCCAATATATTGATGGATTTCAAATTTCTTGTACTTTTGTCTCCCATTGTACCTCCAGAACATCCTTAATATTCAGACAGTATTGAAAAGACGATAACTTTTTTTATCAAAATATACGACTTTGATTTTTTCGAGAAGTTAGAAGAATTAGTTTACTATTTACTATACACTTGTGAGCTGCACATAAAAAAGGTGAATAATTTTCTTTTAAATAAAAACTTCAGAAGAAATTGTTACATAATATCAATTCTAATACTTTGTTGAATTATGAATGTTATATTGCTGTCGTTTTAAAACAATTTATTGAAGAATTCTCAACTGTTGATCTTTAGATTTAAAAACACTATTAGAAAATTGTCGGCACGTAAAATGTTGATTTCGCGTGATACGTCACGACACCAGGGTTCGATCCAGTGGACAAAAGTAAAAACTTCGAAGTGTAAGATCTGAAAAGTCTTGTATCGCAAAATATTCTTGACGAAATGTAGTTTTCCAAACTATCCTAAAAATTTAAACTTAAAGTTGAATGCAAAAAATCAAAGCATTTCTTCAATCACGTTCATAACTTCCGAGCCCCTAGTATTAATTCACCGAACAAAATGGTTCAGAATGAAAATAATTAATTGAAACTATCAAACGTACCTTCGCCGTTAGTCTTAAAAATGTATTTAGAGATATAAAAAGTAAATACGAAACTTATTTCAATAATATCCGTTAGTACTAATTTTAAATAAGAGCTGGTAAGAACTGCCTTGAGAAATATAATAAAATGTTAATCCAATATGCTAATGCATTTTTGTCGGTTAATCATACTTCGCGAGTAATACCGACAGAGAAATGTTAGCTTATTGTCTAGACTCTACATTAACTAGATGGTTCTTAACCTTTTCAGAAGATTTTTGCGGAAGACAGTTGTAAAATAAAACCGTATATATATATATTTTTTTTTTATTGCATAATACATAAAAATCACATACATAACGGTTTATACATATACATATCAGTCAATAGCAAGTAAGAATCGGTAAATGAAATTTAAAAAAAGAAAGTTGTCACAATTCTTTTAATGGGATATTGGGCCTGAGAATTGTAATAAAATTTTAACCGTTGGAATTTGTCACTGATTTTCAAATTTTGGCGCAATACTTTCCCTAAGTTCACGGAGCACTGGGTAAGAACCACTGATCTACACATTACTTCGTATGACGCGAGCATCTATTTTTTTTACAAAATTAAGTTATGAGTTTTGTTCGGCTAATTAATCGAAACACAGTGCGATGTCACTAATCGACAAATGAACAATGTCTCGACTACGTAAAGAATGTTTACAGTAAGAGTGATTACGAAGACCGGCCGTTCATCTTATGTCACTTCCTTGCACGAAACACAGCTGCAAGGTTTATCGGAAATTGCACGGACGGGGTCGTGAGATACACGTGAGCGACCCAATTTAAGAGAAGGGTTCGGGTCACGTTGGTTAAACGCGAATTAACTATGTGAGTAAAACTAACAAATGTGTTATACCCATCACCGATCAAGGTGATCACACCATCATCACTAGCAGCACCTCCTCCGGATGTGGGCGGCGCTGTTTTTCGACAGTCTCGTCGTGCGTTATCGTGCGATTACTCGTTAGCTCGTGAGAACTTTGGCAAGTTTCCTTCCTTCTCTTAATGGATTTGTATTGCACTTTACACGCTCGAAGCGAACGCAGTTTCTTCACCAATCTTCTGCACGGCTTGAAAGACGTTACGAACTTTTAAATATTATTATTATTATTATTTGTCTATGAAATGGACTTGGTTTACACTTTTCCAACTAAAAGACCTATATTTGGACAAGCTATGTTCCCTCAGGTTTACATTAAGTACCGGGGGTTGCTACAATTGAGTCGCCTTTTGGGCGAGGGAGTCGAAATTTTTCTCTAAATGAGAAAAAATAAATAAATTTATTAATTTGGTGGCAGGGTGTGAGGCACGGAGGCGCAAGGCCCCCTGTCGGGCTAATGCATGTATTCTATTCAATAAATAATAAATAAATAACTACAGTAAACAAGTACATACGCACACACACACACAACACACTTACAATTCTATCTGAACCATTCATATTACACTCACATTCATCGCTCGCACATACGCTCATTTTTCATATACAGGGTTAGTCATCTATAACGTTTGCACCTCAAATATTTTTGTTGTTGGATAAGGACATAGTTGAATGGTTCAATGGAGCCCACACGATGCCATCAAAATTTGCCATCAAAACCCTTTTTAAACGCCTCAGATGATAGTCCCTTTGATTAGGAATTCAGTGACTATAACTACTCAAGGTCATTCATGTTCAGAGCCCGTTTATAAAAGTGTATCGATGTAAACGACCATCATTTCGAACATTTATGAGATATTTAAATCTCATTTTTTTTTTGCATGCGTCGAGTTCTCTCGACATTCCATGTAAAATAATATTCTTGATAAAATATCTAAATGTTTAAACATTCCTTGAAAATGCTTTTTAATCGTTTTCATAACCAAATAAAATGTCTTTGGGTATTATATCGCAATTGTCGCCTATGTATGTTTCTTTTCGCCTCCTACCCCAGATAGCACAAAGACGTCTTAAAGACGTCTTAAAGACGTCTGTTGTTAGATACGGAGACGTCTTGGAGTCGTCTGCCGTACGGCTTCCGAAGGTCTCCGGTACGTCGTTTGTGAGGAAATGGTGCATCTTTAAGATGTCTCTAACACGTACTTTAGACGTCTGTTAGACGTATTCTGTACAGGATCTAAAGGATATGAGTACACAAATGAGGGAAACATTAATATTTTTATCAAACACCTCAATCAATTTTGTCGACCATGTTCCTCTATTACGTTTTTACATATAGATTGGCAAGAGGATTCGGTGCGTGTAAGAAAAAAGAAGGTTCCTGTTTCAACGAATAATGCAACTGCGAAATGCATACTATTGCATACGCACTTCCAAAAAACAAGTAGTCCACTTTAAAAACTATCCGTTCTTTACCTCGAGCATGTTCTCGAGTTTCTCAGCTTGTTTCGCAAGCGCCAATAATGTTTCCAAAATGACTGAAAGATTAAATGAAACTGAAACGTAATTCAGGAGCACGGCTGCTATTCGTTAATTAAATTCTGTCTGAGATAGTCCAGGTATTGGGATTTTCTGTGAAAAGCATCCTATTATGCAGTTTTATCTGTCGTGTATCTTCTCGTGTACCTTGCTACGCGCGACAAATGGTCGAAGATGCGGATCGGTAAGAAAAAAAGGCGACAGACAACTCGAAGCAGGGACCAGTCATCGAAAATCTTTGTTTCAACGATAAATATACTGGTTGAACCGATCCCTCGATAATCCTTGCGTGTTAAAATAGGTGCGAAAGGCGTTCTCAAGACTGCGTCGGAGATCAGCGAATGGTCGTTGGGTTCTGTCTCCTTTTTCTGTAGGCCTACGTAGGTGACGAACCCTTTCCCGTCCTTCTCCGGTCTATGGGAACGTATCGTAGGCACGATCAGATCGTCGGCAGCGACGCGTTCGAGCCCCTAAAAAAGAAAGAGGAGAGATTAAGGACATTTACAGATGCCACTTTCTTCGCTGGGATATTCCAGTTAGCCGAAACGCGCCGCCCCGAAAAATACGGTCCTCCGTCGAGATGAATAGTCAATGAGAGGATGAGGTTCACGATAACGTTCACTAAGTTTCACTTTGCGCTTCTGCTTGTCCTTCATTGCTGAGTTCCCGCGCAGCCCTTTGGCAATCTCTCTTCCCAAAGAGGTTGATGATTATCGCCTTGTTCCTCGTGTTTTCGGTGGAAGATACGAGATTATTCTTTCCCACTGTTTTAAACTATTCCATTTCCATCGGGTGCTTCGCGCCGAACTAAAATTAGGTTGTTGCATATGAAACATCCGATTCGTAACGGTAACTTTAAAGAAATATAATTTTCCTCTAAATAACATTTATTGATTAAAGTAAGCACGATTATTGTGGTCATCAGATTACCAATCTTTATTCATTTATAACAAACATGAGTAGGTGAAACACAAAATAGTGGCACTATCAAAAGATTGTAAGAATTCCAATTTGTTTTTTGCAGGGACCATAGCTGTTATAACCAAAAAGAGAAAAAGTCATGGCATTAACAAGTATTTCATCGACTAAAATCGTATTGGTTACAAATAAGGATTATAATGAGTGACCGAAAATTTCATACTACGTTAAAAATTGAATTTTTGATCGCTCATGTTCATTTATGAGATAATGTCATCTTTATTTTTGAGCTTTAGCAATCATTGACTACCAAGACGTTCATTTATATACTGCAACATTTTGACCAAACATCACATAATGTTGTCGTCAATATGTTTATATTCCCACTGACGTAAAAAGAATACACAACGGTCATATCGGCTGATACTGAAATAAACTTTATTTAGAAGTGTAGTTAGATATTTAAATGAAAACTGCAGATAGGTCCTTAAAAGATTATTATAAACCTGTAGATTATAATAGTATTTCTTGTGTACTAGAATATACTAGAATATTCAAGAATATATACAGGAATATACTACTAATATATTGGTATGTATATACTAGAATATACCAGAATATACCAGAATATACCAGAATATTCCAGAATATAGTAGAATATTCAAGAATTCAGTATACATATAGAATATACTAGAATATACTGAAGAATAACTAGAATGTACATATACTGGTATAAACTAGAATGTAAAAAACACATGGCTGTATAACAAAATAGAAAGTGACCTTCATAGGCTTTTTATTCTTCAATCTACAAATTAGATTACAAATGAGCATTATGTCCCCCTCGAAACTGTATAAGTTTTGTTTGAAACATTTTGTGATATCATTAATAATTTCAGAGATATTCGTGGGGATCGCTTGAAATGGTACACCCTGTATAATTAATCGCCGATAGATAATGTGTTAATTGTATACCTACTGTGAGGCACACGCGCGACGATGCCACCAATTCCAAAGTACTAGCTCGTACAGGTGTCAACATTCTCGCCGAGACATTGGACACCAACGTCACGGTTCCTCTCGTTCTAAATAGCCCGGGTGGTCCTTTTACTTCTTTTGATCCTATCTGTACACGATCTCGGATCAGCTTCAACGACGAGCTTACCGCTACTTACTGAGGCGGTACATGGATAAGAAGCAGATGACGAGGATGAAAATGTACGTGTATAACGTGTCTTCTAACAATAAAACTCGCGTGACGAGAGAGTCCCTTCGCGTAATCGACCACGCGGATCAACTAATAAAACGTATATCACGGATCAACAATGCGTGATCCATCGAAGCTCGAACATACAGTGAGGAGCAAAGTTGAGCCAATCAATGTGTATATTAACATGTACTTACAAAACGATCTATATTTTAATATTGTCACATTTAATTCACCAGTTACATATTATATACTTAAATCTTTGCACTAACCTAAAATACTAGCCAGGAAATACATTAAAAATTTTATTTATTTAAAAACCATCGGCTGCTCTGACAGATGCAAATCGTTTTGGCGTATTTGTTATTAAATCTTTACAATATTTCTGAGATTTTCATCCCCATTGTTCCTCTGCTCGGTTACATAATTTTTTCAGTGAAGATGGTGGAGTAATATTTTTTATTTAATTGCCCTTTCAAGGAAGTCCATATTTTTCGATTGGACTTCAGTTTGGACTTTGTATTGATCAATCTAGTAGAGTCGCCAGTTTAAGACTTGTCATCCCACTCTACCTTCCTCTTTTACGACGCTATTCCCCCCGCTTCCGCCACGGCCCGGTCACGTGACGCGTTTCGTCTCTGTCGTGCATGCGTCCGATACTTACTGACAGAGAGAGGGTAAATTTTTCCCCTCAATTCGTGCTCCCTCCCCTCATCAGGCGACACTGCTCCCGTGGCTTCTACGCTCGGAATTCTTTTCGCGAATCAACAGATTTCAGCAAGCAACGGGCGACGAAATACAGTGACGAGTAAAATTGCACCAATAAACTATTTTTTTTTTAAAATCATTATTTGTGTATTTATTACGACAGACACTTTCAAGAGAATTTCACATTTATTTCAGCTTAAGAAACTTTAGCTTATGTGTAAATAGTGTGTGGACACTCTTAAAAAGACGATAACTTGTTTACAATTGTACCAAACGTCATGATTTATTGTAAGCAATTAGAAGCATTGGTTTACTAAATGACGTGAAGAAAGTTTTTAAAAAAATGGAATTGGTAGGAATTACACGAAAAAATGAAAAAGGCACTTTTTAAAACTGTTTTATTTAAGCTCGTAAGATTCCAAAAAATTGCGAAAAAACGGTGTCGAAAACCAAAATACCCCCTTAACGTTCGTGAAAAAGCAGTTTCCGATAAGTGTGAGAACTTTTAACATTTTAAGTAAGAAAAATAATTCGTAATCGAAAATCAACAAACAAAATGAACATCTGTGCCGAGGGTTCCGAGAATGAGCGGCAGGCAGGTGCCCCCAACCTTTTATCGCGGTCCACCACCGTGTCATGACTTTGTAAGGTTTCGTTTAGTCTTGCCTGTTTACTTTGCATAACACGCGTAACTGCATCGACAGAGAAAACGATTGTTTTAACAGTACATTTTTATTGGTGAATATCGGTCGATAAAAGGAATAATAAAAGAAAAATTGAATGATAAAAAAAATTATCGTTAGTTGAACCCGTGAGAAGTATTATTCGTAAGTCGTTTCTGACAAGGGTTGAAATATCGTATGCTCGGTAGGTGAATGATCAAAGAATCATAGCTTTGAATAACACAATTTAAAAATATTTTGTGAAATATGTTATTATTTGTTTGCATGCAAATGTGTATTTTCATGGAATTACAAAATGATCTCTCTAGAGAAATCTGTTTCGCTTTCAGAAAACTTTATGTACTGTTTATGTTGCATACTTTGTATACTTTGTTTTGCATACATACATTTTTTAAAATACAGCCAAATGTGCATATTCCGTATACGTTTATTATTAGACTGCGAATCTTCATGCAAATTGAAATATGCATAAAAATTTCAATTCAGGTATCAAAAAATTATTTATACAACATAATGTCCTTATCCATGCCAAGCAACATTTGTTGAAAGATTTTTCTCACAGTATCTATCTTTATTAACAGATATTCCCGTGATCAAGTTAGCTGGGACACCCTGTATATTATATCTTCATATTCCGCACATTTTATGTATTTGCATGTTATGGCATATTTCAAGTGCATCAACATCCACAGTAATTATTCACTAAACTCTTGTCGTATAATGACAGCCATTTAAATTAAAAAGCATATAACATGTAATATGTTTGTATGTATGTCCTCCTCAGCGTTTTGATCGTTAATTGGCTTTGTTTGTTGGTCGTTAAATTTGTCCACAACGCAATAATTTTATAATATATGTGGTTACAATTCATTTTTGTTTCCGAATTATCCTACACCAGACCGGAATGTTTTTATTGCTTGGTGTACTCGTCATCGGCGATGCAGTTACAACCGTTTCAAGGGTCGTATTGTAAAGTCATGCCACTCTTGTGCAGCCACGTGCGCATTGAGCCATCAAGACAGATATATTGAGGAAGAGGCGGTACGCTTATTACAGACAAACGACCCTTTTTCGGTCACAAATCAAATAATATTCTACTTTAACCACAATTTCCTTACAAAACCTGTAGCGACGCGTTGTTTCGCGTCCATTATTAAGGGTCAGTCTCATGTAAACGCTACAAAATTTGACAATTTTTTTTCAAAGGAATGACACGTCTTACGTTATAATTTCGTTTTAATAATTTCGAATAATTTTTTATACTGTTTTAATTTCTTGTTTCTTGGTTCAATCTTTGCATGCAATAAACACATATTTTACCTTGCTGGCGTAGATATGATTAGTAGATTTTATGCATTTATGACAAAACTGGATTGGTCAAATACAAAACTGTAAAGACATTAGAAGAATTGAATGATGTTGTTATATTATCTTCAATCCATTAAAATTATTAACAGAGAAAATGCATTTTCACCAAACGTCTGTTTCTGACAACTGACTTTGACAATTCTTGTTTTGCATACAAATCCGCAGTCTATAATGATTAGCTTAGATTAAATTAAGTTGATTATCAATCACTATGTTTTCTGTTATTACTCCTACCAAAATAAATAATTTATCTTGAAAATTGGCAAAATGGAGAATGCTTAAATTCTTCAAAAAAATGTTTTTTATTAAATTTCTAAAATAACTGTTATTTATGGTCTCTGTATAAAAATTCCGCAGCCTAATCATTAATACAGTATAGAACTACCAAAAGTTCGCTTGCATGATAAAATAAAAAAAAGAAACTTTCTTTCAGGTCGCCGGACTACCTAACTGCTTTTATATGACGCGTGTAGTCGGATATATGAATAATATGGATACTGAAGGAGGGATAAGCGAGAAGAGAAAATTATCCCGTCAGAGCAGAAGGTAAAACGTGTCTCGCACTTACGTCCGCCCACGCTTGTAACTCGTTATGACTCTAAAGAAGTTCACAATACGCGTTTCGTGACCCCGTCAGCGTTTTACTACCTTTAGTATCTTTACATTGTAATCTGATAATAGCGCACCGGTCCGTAACTTTAACTGGATAGGATTCTAATAAGACAGGGGCTTCTCCTCGTTGCCAGCTCGAATCATAAAATGCGAGAAAAAGGTAGTTACAAATATTAGGTTGTTACGTATGAAATGTCTGCTTTTCAGTAGTGACTGTAACGGGGTGTTCTGGTTATCCAGACCGTTTTTTTTCTTCATCAATCTATAAGAATTTTGGGTAAATGTTGACCACATAGGGGACCCAGCTGCAATGCCTTGATTTGATGACAGGTACCGAGAAAAGTTGTTCAGAATGTTGATCTTGATAACATATTTCAAGGCTAAGGTCATTGATGCTAGGTCCCCTTTTGTCCTAGATTGGAGACATATCTATGTATTACGATTATTGAGACTATATAAAGTTGTATTTACGAGGAATTATTCAATTAATTTATTTCTCGGGGCCTATGTTATAACAAAAATCCGAAAAACTTGGTTTAATGTAGCTTCGTCATTTTTATGAAATAATATAAAGCAGTGACTTTTAGTGTACAATATTGCATTATTAAATTTCATTAAAGGAACAACGCAAGCATTGAAACAAATTCCACTGTAATGGTAAAAAAGTAATAAAATATTCAGGTATTTATTTATAGAATTAATCATAGTACATCCTGAAGAGTTCGATGAAAGCAAACTGATTTAGCATTTTATTTTGATCGTTTTATCTGTTCAGAAATCAAAAAAGGAGAACGATGGGACTCCATTCTCCGCCTCCTGACGCACCCGCCGGTAAGCTTAATCTAATAAAGCAATTAATAACTAATAACAACATAATACTTTTCATCCTGTACGAGGTCCATAATTACACACTCTTTAATTACGTGCATCCTGTATTCGATCAAATCGGTGTTATTTGATTATCGTCTAGCAACGTACACAAATTCATGAGGAGAGGTGAAGGTGTTTGTTTTTGGGACACTGATGAGTCTCGAGGATACTAAATTTATAACTCCATAGTCTGGTGAACGCCTGATCAAATTCATATATGTGTCTATTAAGTTTAGCTGGATGCACGCAAAAAAAAAGAACAGAGTATAACCTTAAGCGGAGCCATAAGCGAAAGTATTCAAGTGATTTATGACTGAAGGAGACTCGTACCTTTTCCCAGTGTTAAATACGAAAATATAACTCTCTACCTCAATCATTCATTTGTTTAGTAAGTATGTATGTAACGCCACTTTATAAATTCTCCTATACTACTTTGCAGAGACCATAAATAACAGTTATTTTAAAAATTCAATAAAAAGAAAATCATTTATCAGAAGCTGATATTTCATCACAGGGAAGACAGAAATCATTGAATTTCACAGAAATTCTCCGGAAAATGTAGTTTTCCTAAAATATTAATTTGCATTTGTTCTGGTTACAGATAATCATTATCAATTATAGACATTATTTTTGCTGGTAAATAACCATTATAAACGATAAAAATTCTTTTTGGTCATAGGGAACCGTTATCGATGATGGAAATAATTTTTGGTTATTAGTAATCATGATCGATGACGAAAATTGTTTTCAGCAAAGTATAACCATTATCGATGTCCAATAAAAATTTAAACAACTCGCTTGTCGCAGAAATGAATGAGTCGCTAGTCCCATCTCCCTTATTAATCAAATATCATGTTTAGTGTAATTTTAATCAGAAAAATGATAGGAGACGATTATATTCTACAACGGGGTAATGCACCTATCCATAAGACGAAAATAAGTGAAGTAACTATTGATCGTCCTTCAGGACATGGCAGTGATTTCGACACGGGTGCAGGGAGATCTGCGAGACCCCATTCTTGACGCTAGGCTGCAGACCCCGAAGTATGCTCAATTAAAATCTAATTTGATTGAGCTAGTTGTAATTTAACAGAACTTATGTGAACTAATTTTAAGCTAGTCATTAAGTTATATTATTTTATCAACATATTAACAAAATAACCCTCTCCGTGTTTTTGTAAAATATATTCGACATTACATGAATGCATGTTTTAAAAGTCAATAGTTTACGGTAAATTTGAATTTTGTTTATGACCCTCACTTTCATTGTTCAGAAGGAGACCTCTGCACTTTATAATTGCAGGAACGGACAATATAGAATATGTCCAGTGATCGGAGTATTTAAAGAAAATTGTGAGTATTGATACAAATCTAGATTAATGTTTTATGAAAAATTTTTTTATGGTTAAATAACAACATTTGGCGTCTTTGAGGGGTCATGTGAAATATATTCAACATCCTCCACAAGCCACGTGGGGCATCTCAGATGAAAAATATTATTTTTCCAGGCTTAAGGGGGGGAACCTTATGTAAATGGCCTGTTGTTCAAGAATTTTTTTTAAAGAATGTAATGCATGGATTGATTTGAAATTTCAGGTATCATTTATTCATGTTATAGTATAACAAAAAATATTTTTTTAAAAGTTTAATTGTTAATAATAAGCGTGGAATAACGGCTTGAAGTTGGCAATCCGTGTTTGCGCGGGACATTGTACAAGGCAAATGGAATCGTTAGTTAATACATAAGCGCTCAGCATGACGTTCTTCTTTTTTTTAAATTTGCCAAATTGCAAAAATTGCGACGTTATGAAGAAAAAAACGTGTTTTCTGATATAAATAATTGATAATAACTTTATTTTAAATAAAAAATAAAAAAATCGGAGAACGTCATGCTGAGGCCAATTGTTTATAGAATTTATGTACCAAGTTTCATAAAGATCGGGTAATTAGTTTAAGCGCTACGTTGTCCCGCGTGCGAAATTTTGCGTTTCGAGAAAAACGCGTTTAAAGTTTGTGTACCAGAAAAATTGTGAAAACATCGTAATTCATTTTAACTTACTTAATCTGCGATTCCGGGGCCATAGAACAGATCTTCCTCTTTATCTTTACATCTGCCGACGTATCTTTTATTTTTTTTAGCAGAAGCGCTCGTTTCTTCGCTCATTTCTTCACTTTTCCTTTTCTTTGTAGTTGTTATTTTGAAAATAACGTACAAGGACGTCTCTGATCGCTTTCAAACTTTTTTAGTGTATGCATAAGGAAATTTTCTATCGATTTATGCAAAAAAAAAAAATTCTAAAAAATTTTTTTTTACATAAGGTTCCCCCCTTAAGCACTATCATAATTAACCTAAATACAAATTTTCAGATTTTTAGCTCGACCTAAAATATTTTTCATCGAGAGGGTTAATATATTGTATCGTTTACTGTATCCAAATTGTTTATGTATTGTGTATGTTATGTACACCTTATTTTGTGTAGAGCAATAAATAAATAAATAAATAAATAAACTTCCTTCTTCTTCTTCTAAGAAATAATGGTTTACGAAGAAGTTCTAATCACCGTAACTATAAAATAAATCATAGTGCAAGGGATTAACGTGACTTCTGAAAGATGGAATATTTACCTCGATTCAATTGTTCTTTTGTTAGCGCTCGGGCTGTTTACTCGCTTTTGTTGCATACTATAATTCTCTCTGACACGACTGGGCAGCGAACGAGATCGAAGATGTCAGTAACGTGGTATCGCGGATTGTCTTCTGAAAGAAGGTTCTGTATAAAAATCATCTGGAACGTGAACGCGGTGCCTGCCGGTTCAACGTGACTCGAAGCATAACACTCGACCGCCAGGACAAGTTCGATCGATTCACCTTCGGATTTCTAGCCGTACCCTATATATTTAGCATATCTCCCATAACTGACAGCATGTTATTTCACCAACAAATAATACGCAAGAACCATTGTGTATCCGGCCGAGAGCACTTGAGATTCGAGGGCACCCTTAAACGCTTTTAAATACACGCGGAATGGGCAGAAAGGGTGTTGGAGGGCGGCCAAAAGAGAACCGAGGACCGGGAACCGAGAACCGAGAACCCGAGGACAGAGGGTGAGCACGGACGGCTACGTGGAAACGCGCGTCCGTCGGTCTTGCTACCTGCTAAATTACTACGAACAACTAAACAACTGATGAAAAAAAGAAACCGAGAAAGAAAGAGAGAGAGAGAGAGAGCATACTTCGGGCTCCAATTATCGCGCATCGAAGGGTCTCGCTGATGACGGGTATGCAGCGGACTTAACACTAGAACTACCAAAGTAGTCAAACACGACCGGTTTCTAATTTCTCATCGAAATTTCCGCAACTTTCGAACGATACCGTTTTATTAATTACACCGTCCAAGATACTTTCACTTTTTCTGTTTTTAGCATTTTCACAACCAATAGCCGATGCTTGCACATCTCGATTCGCCAAGCAGGAATTCGAAAGTCGTTTTTCTCAGAGTTATTTATGCCGGTAATTAGTGATGTAAGTCAAAATTCCAAACAAATTGATCTGTTTGCTTATTATTTATTACGACGATTGATTTTACTAATAATCATATAACGAAGTGCAAAATTATGTATTATACAAGTTGAGTCATTAACCTGTGCCACCGAAATTTACTAGTAAACTATTTGTTGTACCGAAAGAACTTTCAAACGAGAGTTATTTGGTATCAAGCTCACGGTATCAAGGTACCAATGCTCATAAAATCATTTCCTCGAATATCTTCTAAATTATGGACTATATCGAAAAATAGGTTCAACAAAACTTGTAGATCTGGACAGGCAGCGCCTTTTACGTCGTATTAATTTTTTTCCTAAAACGAACAGTTTTCGAAAAAATTGAGAAAAAATGTCGGGCGAAAATAAAGAATTTTCTTTTTGAAATTTGTAAACTGCAGCGTGTATTCATTATCTTTTATCAATAAACATTATCGAAAAATGTGTATTTTTTTTTAACTTGCGGAAAATTGAACGGACCGGACAACGACGAGGAACTGGCTCTTCTCGCCATACTTTTAGACGATGAGGAAGCTGAAGCGAGAAAAGTGAAAAAACGAGCTCGCATTAGGGTGCATTCGATTTTGAAGAATAGAAAAGTCGATGTAGATTATTGGACTTTATTCGAGGAGTTACTTTAAATACGACCGTAAATTCTATCAATATTTCAGAATGCCGCAGTGCTAATTTTTTGAATTATTGAAACGGATTGAACCCGAGCTGGAGAAAAAAAATAGAAAGACTCTCAATGTGCTTAAGGTAAATTTATTTGAATGGAATTTACATATGCAGATTATTTGTATAAAACTGTTAATTCGTTGATGTCTTGTATTGATGTTGTCGCCGGAAACTCATTGATCAGATGGCGACGGTGTTGGAGTTGGTATTACTGATGTTGAGGGAGATGGAGTTGATATAGTCATAGTCTGTGGTGATCGGAACGTTGATGGAGAAGGATGCGGCATATTATATGGTCTAATGTAACATGATTGCTGAGTGTGTAAAGAAACTGTTTGTGATATTGGTGTAGACTGTTCATGTTGTGTGGATTTGTTCGGTATAGAAAATTGATCCTGTTCCATAATTTGTTTCATTTCAAGTTCGGAGATAAGGTTGAATATTTGTAATTTCGCTATGTTTTGGTAATAAGGTGTAAAATTTTTCATTGTTGCTGCGATACTCGCACAAAATGTATCTATTGAATTAAGTTCTGGAACTGGAGTCGCTTGCGTATGAGCAGATCTCTTATTTAATAGACACTTCGTCATTGGTGATCCCGTTTCCGGTTGAGTTTGACGCGAGTTCCTATTCCCAATCATCTTATTCATAATTTTTCTATTTATTTCCTTTTCTTTCTTTTTCTTTGCAACTTCAATGAGGGATAAATTCTGATCTGCATCACCATCATCACCATCTTTGTCACTGTCTTTGTCATTTCCATCGCCTACTTCGTGGTTCTTCTCAGCATTTTGGTTTTCATTGGATTCCCATTTGTTATCTTCATCACGAACATCTTTCAAGTTAGCATACGTGTCCCTTTCCTGCATATATGGTTGTAAAAACGACATTTCATCCTCAAATTTCCACTTTCTTATTTTTGTGCTGGACTGTCCACTTTTTGTTTCGCGTTTCCTTTTTGAAGCCCTTCGGTATGAGTCTCGAAGATTACTCCACACTTTTTTGCAAATACTCGCTAGAAAAAAAACAATAATATTCGTACGAAAATGAAGAAAATATGTATATCTGTCGTGTAAACTCACACGAGTAAATTAATAGAAGATTAATTAATTAATATCTTATAGGTTTCTAGCTACTGGTTATTCGATCGTTTAGCACAATAGCTACCAGTTATCGACTCGGACATTCAACAGTGCAAAAAATTGTTATACAAGTATGCGTAGCAATAATAGAAGCTTTGATGACCAAAACAATGCCAACGCTTACGGCGGATCAATGGAAAAATATTGCAGAAAAATTTTAGAATATTTGGAACTATCCCAACTGCATTAGGGCTCTCGCTGAAAACACATCGTTTTTAATTATAAAAAAACGTTTTCTATTGTTCTGTAGGCTTTAGTGAATGCATCTTTTAAATAGTCGAAATAGCGATGGGGCCTATTTGCTAGTTCTATATTGGGTGAAGCACTCGAAAAAAACAAATTAAATATACCGAAAGACAATGCGCTTCCAAAAACGCAGAAGGTTTGACCGTATGTCATAGTTGGCGATGAAGCGTTTCCTTTAAAAAAAATATCTATTGCGACCATATATCCTGGCTCGCAAATTCAGGAACACAAATCTAAAAGAATTTTTGGTCAACCTTTCGATGTGTGACGCCCTCACTGATTTTGATGATTTTTGGATATGTCATAGAAATCAACATTTTGAACAACTTTTCCCTTGGCATATTTGTGTCGGTCGGCGTTAGTTTCCGAGATATTAGCGAAAAACTTCCGGTACCATTGCATTGAATATTCTCTGTGCGTGCATGCTCAGGAGAACGTATGCGTCAATACATACAATGCGACCGCTTGTCGCAATTCTTTGAAGAATTCACAGCGATCGGCAATTATTTTTTCAACGAGTGATGCTTTGAATTCGCATCATGTTAACATCGTCACCATCGCGACCACCAACGCCAGATGCTGAAAATCGGCTTGTTAGACGCGAATATTTTCCTCGTCGGTGTTTGGTAAAAATGAGTTAATTCACAGAATTTATTCAACTTGGCGGGTGTGCGTAAAAGCATTCTCCTCCTCTCAGACAAAAAAAAGAGTCTGGCTTAGGTTCTGGGTTAGGTCTATCGGTCGCACTGTATTCACGCATACATTCTCCCGAGCATGCACGCATAAAGGTTGTCGCACACTAGACCGGCCCGACTCGTACCGGCACCGTACGAGTCATACACGGATGGTGCTGTTTGCCGCACACTATTAAATCTTTAATGGTGTGGCCATTGATTTACATTGGAGAATGACAAAACAACCGCGCCGGAACGGTGCTGGTACGGGTCGGGCCGGTCTAGTGTGCGACAACCTTAAATAGACAATATTCAATGTAATGGTAGCTGCAGTTTTTCGCTAATATCTCGGAAACTAAAGCCGACCGACACAAATACGCCAAGGGCAAAGTTGTTCAAAATATTGAGTTCTATGATATATCGAAAAATCATTAATATCGGTGAGTGCGTCACACATCGAAAGGTTCACCGAATTTTTAATGATCGTCTATCGCGTGCTCGAATAGTTTCGGAAAATGTTTTCGAGATACTAACTCGGAAATTTCAGCTGTACAGTCGAAGACTAAAATTGATGCCAGAAAATGCCGATAAAATTATTTTAACTATGTGCATTTTGTACAATTATCTGCAATATTATAATATCAATGTAGAAAACCCAACGCAAACTCAGAATAAAGACACAGGTATGCAAAATTTACAACGACAAGGGGGAAGTGCAGTAAGTGCTGCATTTACTGTCCGAGATGTATTCAAAGAATTCTTCATGACAGACAATTTAAAGGTCGTGTTGAATGGGTAAATACTAAATACAATTCTGTAAAAACTGTTACAAATAAAATAGGGTATACAATGAGCCCATAATTATGAAAGTGGTCTAAGTCATATATTTCTTGTTTCGAGATATTTAAAGGATTATTTGAAACATTTGAAACATTAAATGAATTCCATATAATGTTGAAATCACAAGCACTATCTAACGGTTCATTTTTGACAAAATCGTAAAAATTACATTCAATTAATTTAGTTTAAAATAATGTGATATATATATAATAACTGATAAACTCATTTTTTTCTAAATTTTGACTTTGAACACTTTCATAATTATGCGCTCATATATACCTTACCTGATTGGTTCATTTCCTTCGCAATTTTCCTCCAAGCATTTTCTTTCAATATATTGTCACTATATTTAGGATGGCTCGTTACATATAAAGGTTCGCATAATTTTACATGTTCAATTAATTGTTCTTGATCCATTTTTTTCTGCATGCTTTTTTCACCGTTCACTAAGATCCACTCTGCGAAAATAGCGCAGCATCGACACGCACCGGCACGAACCAAGCCGGCAGAACATTCTACGCGAGAATGTTGGTCGGTGTGGGTTCGTTCCGTTCACGGAATGTGCCGGTCCGTACAGTACCTATAGTTGTGAACAGTTCAATATTTCGTCGTACCATGCCGGTGCCGCGCCGGTCTTGTCGTTCTCGGTACGTGACGGTCCGTGCAGTACAGTGTAGACCTTTACCCATTGTCCATGCCTTTACCGTATTGCTTGCTTCGCCCGGCCAATTCAAAAACAACGTCTTACGGATTCACTCGTATTTATTTAACGGTTCATTTTAGAGGGCTTTTCGAAACGCAGTTCTCTTTACAAGACCCTCACTCTTTGTTAAAGTGGAACCAGAAGCTTTTTTTTACTTTGAATAAAAGAATATTATTAAAGAATGTAATTAATAAAAGATGCAATTTAAAAAAAGTAAGTTACGCAAGTTCAAAAAAAAATATACATTTTTCGTTAATGTTTATTGATAAAAGATAATGAAAACACTTCAGTTTTCAAATTTCAGAAAAAATTTTTTGATTTTGTTCCGACATTTTTCTGAATTTTTTCGAAAATCGTTTATCCAGATCTACGGATTTTGTCTAACATATGTTTCGATGCGGTCAATAATAGAGAAGATATTCGAGAAAAACGATTTTATGAGCATTTAATATGAATTATTTTAATGTTTAAGGACCTTGGGACAAAATTTAGTTGAACCTATGCCAAATAGGTTACAAGCCGTTATGCATGCAAAAGCATACGCAACAAAACATTAAAATTAGAATTATTAATTGTTATTATAGTATAAATATGTTACGTGTATGCTCAATTTTGTGACGTTCAAAAATGTACTACATCTCTTTATATTTGTTAATAAAATGATATGTGTTTGGTTTGATTAGCATGGCAATTATTTCGAAGTTTGCCTTCCTCATCGATCTTAATGACCTAAAAATACGTTGTGAAAGTCATGATTTTAAACAATTTTTACTCTTAGTGTCCGAAATATATAGGAAATACCTATTAAATCTATTCGATACTAGATCTGGGTAAATTTTAATTAATGCCTAAATGAACTACTATTTCCTTAGATGTGTAAATTATGAGAAAATACTATTTACTATTTACACTCTGATTCAAATGTAGAAGATAGTGAACTGAAGACGAAAATTACGAAATTCATTAAAATATAGTATGTTCGAAAAGTGTGTTCTGTTGAAGTTGAAAGCAAACAAATTGACTCAGTTTATAGGTATAAATTACTCTTTTATAATGTTTCGATATTATTTTCAGTCACTTATAAGCAAAATTAATGTCTTCTATTCTTATATTATCGATAAAAATACATAGTACTATAAAAAGTTAAAGGATAAAAACCTCTTATTTCCAATAGTATTATTTGCAATATCATTATTCGAAATACTATTGTATAAAATATTGCTATTTGATGAAATATTATTTTCTTATATGTATTTTCATGAAATATCTATTTCACGACAGTATTTCTATGAGCTACTACTCAAATATATATTTGAAATGCTATTTTCATATGCAACTACTATTTCAAAAACAGTTTATTTGCCAAATTCTGTATCACATGACAAAACATAATACATTAGAAGCAAACCTTCTCAAAAGCAAGTACTGTTTTCCTATTTGTATTAGTTCCTTCTTATGTAAACATGATATAGAAGACTTGAAAATAATTTATAATTTTCTCAAACAATGTTCCGTAAGAATTTAGAAACAATGGAACACCTATGTAATGTAAGCTACATGTAACAAAATTGTACTTGCTAAATAAACTACTCGGTTTAAAGCAATATTAAATACATAAATAAAATAAAAATATTTGTAGTCTATTTGCTATTTGAAAAATCTATTTTTCCCTAACCATGAATATAATTAATCGATAGCTTAAAGCTAGGGTATGTGCTGTATATAATTTACATAAGATATAATCTTACTACAATTTGAACACCGTGTGTCGAAACTGTATCATTAATTACCGAATATGAAAGTGCATCGAAGCATCGTGTACAAAAGCTCGAATTGCCTCTCAAGTTTCTGTTACGTCGAACCACGGCCAAAGATCTCATCCCATCGTTCAAATTTTGCTCACCTTTGCCTCCTTCCCTTTCCTTCTCCTTCCTTTTCTTCTCTTTCCATTTCTGTATCTTCCACCAAGATTCTTCGTTTCTTTCTTCTGCCTCCCTGTCCGTTCTCGTATTCTACCACGATGGTTCCCACGACTTTCGGCTTGAACTAAACTACCAACGCTTCTGCCTTTTTTTCTTCGTTGGTATCATCGTAATTATAGAACGCACAAACTAAAAAATTCACGTATCACTTTACGCACTTTGCAATCGACGTTAGAAGCACGGATCATTTTGAAACTGTTTGTCCTGGCGGTCTTTTATACGTACTTAATTAATTTCCTCTTAATTCATCTCAAGACAGTTTTTTTTTTAAATACAGTCAGTCACATAAATGATGGCACACACTGGAAACCAGAATAACTTTTTTATAAATGCACTCAACGTCTTCAATTTTTCTGCCAAGGTAGAAGAGTTACTTTACTAGACGACGTGTAATGAAAATATTGAAAAAATTATTTTTAAATTAAAGTCAGTGTAAAAAGTATTCGTACACCCTTTAAAAACTAATAACTTTTTTAAAATTGGACCTAACAGCTTGTGTTTTTTTGAGATGTTAGAAAGATTAATTTATTAGGTAACTCGTCAATAATTTTTTTTTTTTAATTGCCATTGGTCGCAATTGCAAAAAAAAAAGTAAAGCTCACATTTTAAAATTTTTTATGTGTGTCTAATGAAAATTTAGAAGGTGCCTTTAGTAGATCTAAGTAAGTAAGTTATATGTATACATGCACAACATTTCATCGAAATTGCGATTTAAATTAAAAGCCGCATCGATTAGTGCATAAGAAAATATATGGTCCTATTAAAAAAAAAACAAGGTTGACCTTCATAAGTCCTTTGCGCGTCCATCTACAAAAAACTAATAAAACCAGTAGTATGTGCATCTCTTGAAACGTTGAAACCATAATAATAATGACGTAAATCAACGTGGCAATACCTGTTACTCCTTCCTGTATACCACGATAAATAAACCCTAATTTAACAAATTATTTGAAATATATTGTTTCCCACTAGCGGGCAGATTAGAATAAAAAAACAATTTAATTTTACTACGGATACATTAAAAATTATTTAATTACATAGATATACCAAGATGAATAAACCCTAATTTAACAAATTATTTTAAATATATTGTTTTAAAAAACGGTTTAATTTTACTACGGATACATTATAAATCCGTACCCGATGAAAACTTTAAGTATTATTCTGAAACGATCAATCTTCGAAATCACGATTGCTTTCATTGGAAGTCTATCGTAAGATGTCATATTAGCATCTAGGTGCGTGTGAATCAGTATGCATATCCCATGGAAGTATGAAATCACGGTGAATAGGATTATTATTAGCACTATTTGCCAGGTATTAGTTCGTAGAAGCAGAACGGAAACATGTTTTAATTCAACGTATCCTTTCTGTCGGGCTAGCTTCTTAATCGTGGATATATTTCACAAGATTAAGGCTCATCAAAGCTTTCCTAACTGGCCCTGTTTTGTATGCTTTTCACCGCGTCACAACGATTATGTATTATATACAGTTTGCCCAAAAACGAAAAGGTCGAGGACGGAACTTACGAGTCAAACGCTGGGTAAGCCGATTATACACGTCCGATCGAATCGGATGAACGCGAAACCTAGAAACCGCCGCGCCGCATCATCAGTAACGCTTTCGTTGCAATATATTATATTTCAATACTATTTGTTCGAAATTCGAATTCCCAAATCTATACATGTTTTTTATTCAACGATGCCAATCCGAGTCCCGAATATAAACATCAAACCATCAGAACACACTTCAATCGTTGCAATAACAAAACAACATCGAATGACAACGTGCTGGAAAACGCACTATGTACTTGCAATTAATGCATTAACAAAATACATTATACAGTCGTGGACAAAAGTAAGTGGACACTATAGGGTGGCTCGAAAATCGTTTTTCTTGAATATCTTCTAAATTATGGACTGTATCAAAAATATGTTACACAAAACCTGTATATCAGGACAGACTGCATCTTTTATGTCTTATTACTTTTTTCCCTAAACCAAACAGTTTTCGGAAAAAACTTGAGCAAAATGTAGGAACAAAATCAAAAAATATTTTCTGAAATTTGAAAATTGAAATGCGGTTTTATTATCTGTTATCAGTAAACGTTAACGAAAGATGTGTATTTTTTGTTTTGAACTTGCGGAACTTATTGATTTTGTTCTAACATTTTTCTCAATTTTTCCGAAAACCGTTTGTTTTTCAAGAAAATGTAATACGTCATAAAAGACGCAGTCTGTCCGGATCTACAAGTTTTGTTGAACATATTCTTCGATGCAGTCCATAATTTAGAAGATATTCGAGAAAAACAATTTTATGAGCATTTAATTAATTATTTAAATTTTTTACGTGCCCCGGGGGGGAAGTTTTCCCGTTATCCGATCGAACTCAAACTTTGTACAGATTTTTTTTTAATAATTAGAACAATCCTGAGGGATGCCATAAAAAAATTCGAATGCCTTCTCTGGCGTGGCTGTATTCGCAGATCATCAAGACCCATACCTTCCCACTCGCAGGCTTTCAGATAATTTGTCAATTTAAAACTCTGACAATACGAGTACACTTTCATTAGTTTGCGTTTTTAAGTAATTCATCGACACCTTGACCTTGCCTGGCCACGTCAAGTATTTGACTTCCAGGCCGCGGTTATCTAGCCTTTGCACGCTGCTGGAAAGTACTTTTATGTACTCACAGCTAATTTTGATTTTACATCTTTTTCGTCCTCGACTTTTTTATGTACTTGGCGTAATTTTTTTACTTTTGCGAAGTTTCTTACGGGGATCATACTTTCTCTGACACTTGTTTCTATCATCGGTAGACTGCAGATTTTATGTAATATATTTATGACAATTAAAATTCCCATTACATTATTTCCAATTTGTTAAAATTATTGGAGGAATAAAGAATTTTCTATTATGATTCTATTTCTCACAATTAATGCAGAGAATTTATATTTCGCATCAAGATCCGCAGTCTAATCACTAACGATAAGTGAAGCTATTCAAGGTGCTCGAGTCGGGCAAAACATTTTTTCGTCAAAAGAACAAATAACGAGCTTATTTCGGCTGGAAGTTCTTCTTGACTCACCGTCGTCTATACATAGAGAAAAAAAACGATTTGGAAGGACAGAGATGAAAGGAGGAAGGAGGAAGGGACGCGGGAAGAGGAAGAAGGAAGAAAGAGAGCGAGGAAGGAAAGGGGCGATTAACTTTTCCGGAACCTAAAACTATTGTGCATCGCCAGACCTACGTCGAAGTCGAGAAAAATTGGTTACTTGCCGTCACAGGGAAAAATTGATTTCCAGAAGTCACAAACGACCGACTGAAAATAACTCTGAAATCATGGTGGTCTGAACCTCTCTGGTAATTTGTGTTATGGTTCGAGAGACCAATTTTGCGCCCGTTGTACTTAAGAATCCTTGGGAAATGAACAAAAGATAAATTATCGTTTTGACGTACGAGTATAAAAAATGGGAAGAACTCAAGACACGTTTCTGTTTGACTAAACGTCTGCAAATAATCTACGGTTCTCCTTAATTCAGAACAACAATCTTCACGTTTCGCACTCTCCTTAAAATTTAACTAAGGAAATGTTTAGTACTTTAAAACTTTTATTTCTGTATCAAAAAATGATACAGAATAGTAAACACTAAGGTGGTTCTTATTTTCGACTTCTGAATTTTTTTATGGCAGCCTCCTGAATTGTTCCGATTAATTAAAAAAAAAATCTGTGCGAAGTTTGAGCTCGATCGGATAACGGGAAAACGCGACCCCGGGTCCTTAAACATTATAATAATTAATTAAATACTCATAAAATTTTCTCGGATATCTTCTACATTCTACATTATGGACTGTATCGAAAAATATGTTCAACAAAACTTTTAGATCCAGACAGACTGTGTCTTTTATGTTGTTCATGAAAAACGATTTTCTGAAAAAGTGGTTATTTAAACAAAAACTACGACAAAAAACAACCCCTGCGGGATACTGACCACTTGATACCATTCACAATATAAATAAACGATTGTTTACTTTGTCAAACATATGTAAAAAATTAGTAAAAAATATGTTGGTATTAGAAGATTAGAAAAAACTGTTCTTTTACTAAAAGACAGAAGTTCCTTAAATTGATTTCTACCTTGATTATTAAAATAGATTAGCTTTTTCTGTGCACGAGTATTAGTAAAACTGAAAATCCATTAGCAACTTAATGTCATGTTATTCCAGAAGAATCCGAAATAGGCAGAATCGGCGCGGAAACCAGAAGGAGAAAGTTGAACGAGACCGGAAGCAAAAATTAGATCTTTAAAATCCGCCTTGAGCTTACAATTAGTTCCTTCGGAAAATTGATATTAGATGGACGAACATCAGTAGCTTAGTAATTAGGACTGGCGAAGCTTCCTTTGAGACGAAGAGGAAGTACCGCCATGCGCCAGTGCGGCGTTCGAACGGAGATTTTAGTGAAAATTAAGACAGGTAAGAATCTTACTGTCAATTAGGGGGAGTCAGCAAATTTCACACACCAACGATACCTGTTAGAAAATCTCAAACCTGTCATGCAGCACAGTTTATTATTTCTGTAGCGCAGGAAGAGTTCATTGTGAATATTTTCAATGAACCTGAATATTTTCGTACTTCTAACACAATGGTTAACACTTCAATTGCTACGTTGATCATATTATGGGTGACACAACTTTTTTTTATCAAACTCAAAAATCAATTTTTATTACAAACTATTAAGTAATCCAAAGTGTGTTAGGATCTACAAGATAGCAGTAGGATTAAAAAGTACTTACTATAATTAATGTTTTCTATTCTCTAAGCATGAAGTATGTTATTAATTGTTTATGTTGAATGTTATAATAATAACAATTACGGTAATTATTACATTATATTAGAAGAATATATACTATTTTATTTGAAGAATAATTCTTTTATTATAAAATAAGTTATCGTGAAAAAGTGTAATGATAATTATCTCCAGTTTGTATAAAAAAAAATGTAAATACGACATAGTGAGTACAACATAAAAGACGCAGTCTGTCTAGATCTAAAAGTTTTGTTGAACATATTTTTCGATACAGTCCATAATGTAGAAGATATCCGAGAAAAAGATTTTATGAGCATTTAATTAATTATTTTAATGTTTAAGGGTCCGGGGCCACGTTGTCCCGTTATCCGATCGAGCTCAAACTTTGCACAGATTTTTTTTTTTAATTAATTGGAACAATCCTGGGGGGGGGGGTTCAAAAAAATTTATAAGTCGAAAATTAGAACCACCCTAGTATAACAATTTAACACGTTATGAAAATGTTTCACACCGGAGTGTGCTTGAAGAATCTTATCTAGTATATGAATAACAATAATGAAGTGAATGCATGACTGTCGGCAAATCTTAAAGCATCAGAGGGATCTCGGCTAAAGAAAAATGAAACAATCCTGCTCTCTTTTCGAAAACAATCCGGCGCGGCACATTCAAACCGACAATACAATAGGCCTTCTGCCGATCTAAAGAGTCCTCGTAAAACAACAGTTCGTCCAAACTACAGAAAAGATTGTGCTCCCGGAGGAAAGGGGGAGGGAGCTGAAGTAAAGAAAAAGAGAGAGTGGTAGTTATGGCGTAACAATGTGGCACCCTCCTGTGTGATAGAGTGGCTCTCCGATCGAGAGTAAAGTTTTATTTCTGAAACTCCTACTGTTATGTTGTTGGCCGCTACGTAAACGCCGTCAATTTCCAGCACAGGGCCAGCCGTCGTGGTAATTATGTTCTTCGCACCGCAACAAATTTCTTCAACAATGTCGGCATCATTTCCACAATTTTCATCTATTTCGAAGAAAACTGTGAACAGAGATTTTACTGTAATTGGCACATCGGTGATCGATAAGTGTGTGAAATAATTACATCAGACACAAGAAATTATTATATAAATTAAGAGGATCTCCTAGACGACCTAGACCTTCACTTCCAAAAAATCGTCGGGCTTTCGTTCTTTTTAATATCCGAGTCAGCCAAACCTGCCTCAGAAAAGTAAGGTCCTACGCAAGGTCCATGCACAGTTGAGACTTCTACGTAGTCACCATCGCTAGATAAAAGAACGATCTAGCGCGCATGTGTCCCAAAGTGGCTTACTTATGCGTTTTCGAGGCGTAATTTTCATTATTTAGCAGCATGTAGCGGAACCGCGAGAAGCTAATATGGCGGCGCAACAGTGCTGCCGCTGTCGGAGCTGTCGAGTAATACATGTTCATACAGCTTCATGCAGCCAAATAATCCAAATTACGCTTCGAAAACGCAAAAGTAAGCCACATAGGGATATATGCATTTATATATATTTGGGATTCATCTTTTATCTAGCGATTGTGACTACGTAAAAGCCTCAACTGTGCATTATCGAGAAATGGTTCGACGTCTCGTGGACCCTTGCAATCCCCGTGTACGTGTATGTCGATCTAGCGGTGTGTGAGTATGCCACATATTCACACTGCGAATAGTGTACCCCCATAACGCTATCATTATACTTTCTGCAGCGAAAATGTAGCTGACAACTATGCCTTTTCAACGGTACACATATATTTTTTTGCGCAATTCTCATCCTATGAAATTTTATAGCTAAAAAGCAAAACGTGTCCCAACCTTTACAACAGTTTTTTATTTATAAAAATTGGTGAGAAAAACGTCCTCAAAAATACCGCCTTAATATTTTAGCAAGTGTTGATACCGATACACGATATCGAGAATAAATAGGACAATTCAATGAAAAAAAAACTTTCTTGAATTGCAAGATTTGCATTCCGGAAAGGTGGTATTTATTCCTAACGGAATAATACAATTATCAAATTAACCCTCGCACCCTCACATAATTACTCGCGACTATACGATTTAAGTGGATAATTATTGGGAATTGGCGCCCTGTTCGCTGAACGTTGAAATTTAGCAAGCGTCAGAATGTGGAGCGCCGGGTCGTCAATTCGAACCGTGTAATTTGTGTTGCACGTATGCATGCACTACCACATATGCAACGGCTGGAAATTTCAACGTTCGTTTCACATTATTTTTCGGGTGTTCGGCAATAAGTTATTTCCAATTTTCTCCCCTTTCAGGTCATTTACACATGCGTTAAAGATTGCAATTTTCTTGTTAAAATGAAGCGTGCACGCATTTATGAGAAACTGTCTGTTTTAATAGCGTAATTCGTTGAAGACTCCCGAAAATAAATTAAACCAACACCAAGTGCGGTTTAAGTACCTGTTGGTTTTATAATCCACGTGTTTGAATGACGAACATTTTAAGTATAATTTTGAGGAATATTATTCGGTTCACTGTCATGGTCAATGCGAATATAAATTTTTAGTAAGTTATGTACGCGATTAGACAGTACTGTAAACGGTATTATTGGACAGTAAATGATAATCAATTTTACCAGCTAGACTGTGGATTTTTTATAAATTCCCATTTTCAGAAAATATTTTATCAAAAGCAAAGCGGAAAATTGTTTTACCGACGATAAAACTCCTGATTATGAAAATGAACTTAACACTAAATCCACTAATCATTAAAAGTATCTGGTCAATATTGCCTTATAAAAATGGCAACTCTAAATTTATTGAGATTGTCTGTAATTTTCAATATAACAGATACTTAGACAAGGAAATTTATTCCGTCATATTCCATAAATGAATTGTTATAATTTCAATAATTGGAAAATAGAAAATAGAAAACGGTCATTTGATCGTGGTAGGTTTAGGTAGTGTTAAAATGTCACGAACATTTTATAAACGTGTAGATACTACAAGTGAATAAATTCCACACTCTATTAATAAAATTTAAGGTATTCTCAGATCATCAATATCCATACCTTCCCTCTCGGAGTCTTTATATTTTCATTGTATATTTTCATTATTTTGCGTTTTTAAATAATTCTTATTCATCGACACCTTGACCTTGCCTGGCCATGCCAAGTATTTGACTTCCAGACCGCGGACATCTAGCCACTAGATGTTACAATTTTATCGTCGCACAGTGTCGCCTTAGCACGGTACTGAAAAGCACCTTTATGTACTTGCAGTTCTTGTTGATTTTGCATCTTTTTATATATCGTAATCTTTTTTGTGATTTTCGTCCTCGACTTTTTCATGTACTTGGCGTAATTTTTTTACTTTTTTGAAGTTTTTTATGGTGATATTTTGGGGAAGTATTTTAAATTATTTAAGATAGTATGTAACAAGAAAAATCTTCTTAATAAGTGAAACATAATAATATTTCTCTAGAAATAATCATTTCTTACAAAGTAAACAGTCTCCAATCTCTATGCAGTCTTTATGGGCCCATTTTTTAGAATAGAATTTACAAATTGCACTGTAGTTGTCATCTTCTACATACATTATATTATATGATGATTCTACAATTCTGGTCTGTCCATAAATAAAATATCAAAAATTTTTCCACGAAGCCTGAGGTGGACGTTTTGTACAACTTTTTAGGATATATTTTTAGCATTGGCTTGGCACAACTACACTGAACACGACTTGTTGCTTCTAATGCTCGTGAAAAGTTTGTTTATAAACAGAAATAAAGTTGACAACCATAACATTGGTGTTTCCAGTGCGTTAATGTGAAAAAAAGCACTATCTCCAGTTATACGGTGTCTCAACCTTTACGACAGTCCCTTACATTAAGACCTTAGTTTTATAACTTGTCCGGATTTCTTGAAAATAAACGGAGATAAATGCAATTATTGTTACGTCGCGTCGGGTTATGACCAGTGAAAATTTGATATGCATAAGATGTAGAGTGAAATTGGGGAAATAATATAAAAAGATTCGCGCCACAACACACAGGGAGAATGGAAGAATAGAACGCGCTGCGTTCGGCTGCATACAAGATTTGAAGTAGGGAGAAGCACGCGTCTGCCACGCTCCCCGTATACACACCTGGGGCCAGTTGGCTAGCGAGAGGAATCTCTTCCACCCTAGGTACAAACAGTGTCCAATTATTAACAAATTATGATCGCGAAATGGGAACTCTTTCGAAAGTAAAAAAATAAAACGAAGATCGTTCTGGAAATGAAACTTCCTTGTTCCAGATATAATAAAGCATCCAAACTATGATGTAACAATATACGACGATACCGTTTAAAAGACGAAGAACCTGCTTCTTTCGAGCAGGAAATATTCAACACAAAACCGTTCATTTATTTCAACTCACCTCAGCTTGCTAACTACTAGCGACTGCTTTAAAAAATAATATAAATAGCAAACTGTAAACATTGCTTACTTCTAAATTATATATACAGTCCGTGTAAAAAGTATACGAGCACCCTTTAATACAGTAAATAAAATAATTGTAATATAATTTTTAATTAATACAATTGTAATATTGGTTTGAAATTTTAAAAAAATTTCCACCTGAATTCCAACAAACTGGAGTGAAAAAGAAACTTTATATGTTTAATAGGTTGGAAATAATGTAATCTTTCGAATCTTCTGATGTTTTCATTGTTTGATCTTCCACCACTAATTTTTCTCATAAATGCATAAAATCCAGAGTCTACAAAATGAGACTCTGGACAAACAGACAGTGTACCGTTTCAAGTCTGATATTCTCCCTGTGACGAAATTAACACATTTATTAAACTGTACAGCACGAAACTGTTAAAATCGGATGTAGATCGTAGATTTCAGTAAATTAATGAGATTTCTTGTTGTATTTGCTTAGGTTTTTTGTATAACTGAACTTCCCAAAAGTTTTTTCTGAACCACTCGAATATCTCTAAAATTATTAATGATATCGAAAAATGGTTCACATAAAAGTTATATGATTTAGGGGGGGACATAATTCTATGATAATGGTTTACTCTGTCACATTGAAAATATGTATTCGAAATTTTATCACCGGAGCGTGTTTCTAGTAAAGGTAGGTACACTGTTTGGTAGAACAAACACACCTAATTATAATACTTAATGAAACCTACTGTGAAAAAGGAACTTCGAATGATTGCTTTTCAGCTGAAGCTGAAGGAACGTACGCTTGGTTGATTTCACTTCCTTCCCGCGACATCATACAAGTTCTTCCAGAACTTATTAAACGCAAGAATGAAACAGAAAATATTCTGTTACACTCGTGTTTCCATGACTATATTTATTTCCTTAGAAGAAATTATATGCACTTCAAATATACAATTTATTCACGGAAAATATTCAATATATGCATATATGTATGCACGGAAAATATGCAAAATATATTAATTATAAAGGGTGGTCCTGTAAACATTAGCACTTGAATATCTCTGTTATTTTTGGAGATATCGAAAAACTTTATTAACAAAAGTTGTTCTGGTCAGGAAGGTCTATAGCATGGCGATAATAATTTTGTTACAGCTGGAGAATTTTCGGAGATTTCAAGGTATCCTTCACTTTTTTAAATGGAATCAATATATTTTTTTATGCATTAGTAGATGAAGCTCGACATTTTCTATAAAAAAAGTATTTAACTATGTATGTCGAAAAATTATTAGTTTAACAGATATTTTAACTGTAATTTTGTACTGCAGAACAGTAAGCATAATGGATTATGCTTGATTACTTTATACAAACTTTATGACATGATTTCATTTCATTTAAGAACTACATTAGTTATATTCATCATTTGTTCTAGTTTTCCTCCTTTATATTTTATATTCTATATTGTCAAAAGAAACCTACATGACAAACGCCAACCATTTTCGTTTTCTTTAAATTTATTAGATCTACCACTGTTTTAGAAAAATGATTTGAATAAAAAATCATTCAAATACAAATAAAATCAAAAATTATTTCAAAATAACATTTAAACAATGAAATAACATATTCTGTTTATCTTGTTTGTATTTATCAGCATCTTTTTTCTATTCATCAGCAAAACTGTTTAAATTCAGAGAAAAAATAATTCTATAACTTCTGTACCAAGTTAATTTGTTTTTTTATTCACAGTAATTCGATACGATAAAGCCATAATTTTATAATAAGGAAAAAAGCATGTTAAGTTGGAGAATTAATTATTTTAAAAACAATACCATACGTTTTTACTGCCGATTAAAATAAGCTCCGTTATTAAAATTTCGTCTTGCCTGTAAGATATAAATTATACCGTACACGTGGATTCAATGAAGGCGTAATTCAACCAAGTTTTATGAAAACATTAAGGAGATTCGTTTGAGTAAAGAGCTGCGTGAAAAAAATACAAAACTAAGCGGCAGCCTGGTGCCGGTTTTGGCGCTCTCTAAAACGCCTCGACTGATGATCGTATTTGAGATAACCTGGTTAACCTCTCTAGCCCGTTATTATAATATTTGCCAAGCCAAAATATAATAATTGCTTATTTACTCGAACCCAATTACCAAAACGATCATGCGCATCACGGATTACTTGTGACGATACGGATATCCAAAGCTCCTATCATTTGCAACGTTCAACAGGTTCCGAAATTAACACGTTCTCTTGTCGGGACTGATTTTTCATCTGTAAAGCAAATGATGGTTCAATATTATAGCTAATGCTTAAAATTTCTTGACACAAAAAAGTTTTGTTTTTTATTTCTTGAGATTTCTCAAACAAGTCATAATGAAGTATTCTATTAAAAGACTATGATAATCAAAGACAAGTGTAATTTAACAGAATAGAAAATTCAGAGTATAATAGTAGATGTAAGAATATATACATATATTAAAATGTAGGTTGTCGGAGTACCTGACCGTAAGGGGTGAGAAAAATAGTCGGCCATTAATTTCTAGGGCAAGATGTGGAAATTTAGAAAATCATAATATGTACATAAAGATATTAATTACAGAATAGGAAGCGTTGATGCGAAATATGTAATGTTGACAGGGGTACATTGAACCATTTGTTACGAGATAGGCTGGAAAAAGGGAACTGTGCTTTAGAGAATGTATTATGCGGAAGGAAAGAAAAGAAAATAGTGGACTGGTTGGAGAAAATAGCGTATAAGTTAAAGAAAGTAAGGGAAAAGCAGGAAGAGTAAAATAGGAGGGTCAGAATAAGTATATGTGTGTGAAGAATCGAAGAACGAGTGTGGGTTAAGCATTTGGAAATTGTAAACCAAGTCCATTCCTTGGCCTTGAGGCTGGAATTAACAATAAATAATAATAATAATTTCATTCCATTTATTGTCTCTGGAAAAGCCACGATGCGTTTAATAAGAACTGATCAGGTTTTGAAGAATGCCAGAGCATTTCTTCGAAAGTGAATAGTAAAAACAAAAATGGTGGATTAATATAAAACTTGCCTTGACAGATGTATTGCGTATAACATTTAATTACACTTTCATATAAATTGCAAATAAATATCTGTAAAATATTAGAATATGCTACTTAGTTCTACGTTTACTTCATTCTGCTTATTACTATCATTATCAAGTATAGTATAGATATTTGACGACGTTCCTTTGAGAAACCTACAAACAGATAAGTAGATACCACTGAATAGAGACAAGTTTGTTTCGTTTTCTGTATCCTTGTTCAGATATACAACGCGCAGCCGCGAGGATCGACTTCCTTTTATAATTATCATTAATTATTCCTCTCTTGTAGCTTTGTTTGCTCGCTCGTCAGCTTCCCAGTGTTTCTCGAAATCATTCTTAATATCGATCAGCAAGCTCTGCCTGCACAGTCTGGCGATCGTGTTCAGATTGTTTTGCTCCTTGCCGCATATCAATCGAATAAATTTACACTTATTAACAATCTTCGCGATAGGCCCGCCAGGCTTCTGCAACTTCGAAGAGGTCCTCGGAAGAGACTCGCATCCTCGACCAGACTCTGTCAGTCGGTTGAAGATGTCAGGATCGACATTTATCATACCAGTACTAGCATACTTTGCACGATCGGACAAAGAAGCGTCCGAACCACTCGATGCATCTATCTCATCTTCGTTTACTGTTCCTGCGTCCTGTGTGTTAACCGTCTTCCTCTTCGTTTCCCATACGTTCGGTACCGATTTCGGCGCATTATTTGAATCGCTCCTGTCTCGTTGCCCCGAAACATGGTGGTTGGTCGACGTTCTGGGGAAACTCTGATCATCGAATGACGGTTCCATGACGGAATGGAAAAGCGGACCACCTCGTCGCGATAGAAAGTCCTCTTTCGCGCGCCGCATTCTCAACGAACGCGACTCCATGGACAATTCCTCCGAAATCGTACTACGACCGTCTCTCTTCGCCACGACGCTTGACAAAATCTGCAGTTTGTGCATAAGATCCGAGGAACTCCGGTCGAACTCCAAAGACGTCGCTTCATTTTTTCTCACCTCCCGTTTCCCGCTGAACGATATAACGGATGCTCGATGTTCCAGTTTATCCGATGTCGCTCTTCTCGCTTCTTCCGCGAATTTGACCGTCCTGCTTTGAAAGCTCGATTTTCGGAACACGTCGTTCTCACTGGTCAGCGACGATGTTCTTTTATTTTTGTACACGATTTCTGTCTCGTTCCTCGGTTCCTTCGTTTCCTGATCTTTGGAGAATGAACCAATGGGCCATGGAAGGGAGAAAGACATTCTTGACAGCACATCCTGTTGATTTATTTTCGGAGATGCTGATCTAGATTTGTCTTTGGTCTTCAGGGAACACGCCTGATCGCTATCGGAGCCGTTGCTGTTTTTCCGACGGGAGAAATAGTCTTCTTCTCGACGGAACGGGGAGAAGATCATGCGTTTCGTTTTGATGAACATGTTACGCGTCGGGGAGTATTGCTTCTTAGCAGGTTTTTCGAAATTTACCGGGGTGCTGTCGTCACTGCTTGAACGACGATCATGTTCGCGCGCAAGATCGTTCGCTGTTGGGCTATCGATCGATTGCTTTAAGGCTTTCGCGCTTCCTGTGCAGCCTTTGCTGATCGATCGAACGATCACATTGTTCATAATTTCTTCGTCGACGGTGAAGGAAGTTGTTTGCGTAGTTGGCTCGCGATTCTGGAAGCTGTTGTATGTATTTTTTGCTGGCAACTTGGAAGTTGAAATGTTTTCTAATTTATGTTCTTCTGGTTGCATCACCGTTGATTCCTCGAGTATCGTATCTTCCACCGGATCGTTTTCTTTTTGTTGATCCAAATGTTTTGTGTATGACTCAAACGACCCGCGTTCTAATTCGTTTGATTTGACTTGAAATGAATTAGACTCCTTACTGACATCGTGCGACTCCCCCTTGTTCTCCCGGCTCGTGCGATATGATCTCTCCCAGTTGGTACTTTCTGAAAATAAAATTTGTAGAAATGTATACATTGGAAAGCGAATGGTATACATACATTTACAATGAATTTTGAGCAAATTTAAATTGTCACGCATAATTTTTCCTATAATTAGTCACACATGCCGACATACAGGGTGTCCCAAAAATGTTGCATTTCGTTGAAAAGGGTACTGACCTAATTTATAAGTAGCCGACGACCCCGATAATCTTTCCGTGTTGTACGTTTCATAGTTGGTCAGTGGCCGTCTATCAATAAGGGAGCAGTAATAAGGATCTTCCACCGACTTAACATTTTCGTACTCATTGCCGCGTTCCAATCGCGTTAAAACCTCGGTAACGTCCTTTACGTTGCAGGTGCCTCCATCTTGTTCGGTCTTCTGATCATCGTCGCACTCTCTATCGTGCTTCTCCTCGCTCGATAAATCCTGGTTGTACCGACAGGTTGCTAATTTTGATTGTGCTATAGTAAAACTTATTTCCGAAGAAAGCGTTCGTTTTGTTTTTTTTTGTCAATTCTTATTCCCCTACTTCGATCCGATCTCGAAAAATGATTGCATACCGTTAGAAAATCGTACAGATAGAGTGAACAAACAAAATGTCGAATTTCAACCCTTTAGATTAAAAATGCACTAGTTTAACCGAACTACTTTCAATGTATATTACTTATGTACTTGTTGGTTAATAGTATCTAGTTAGTAAAAAGTTATAACAGACAGTAATGAAAGATTTTCAGCACCAGAATAATACGAGATTGCATCACATCTACCGTCGATTCTTTTATGCTTGTCGCAAAAGTCGAATGTTTTCCAAGATTCCATCTGCGAACAGTTTCGCATTCGTCCGATCCTAATGTGTGAAGCAAGATTAATTAAAATTTATAATTCTCTTGTCACATAAAATCTCGAAAGATTGGTACTGATCGTCCATTAGGAGTTGGCAGTGATTCGAAGAGACCCCACTCTTGTTCTGTTCCAGTCACACTAATACGCGCATTTGCTGTCTTAGTCAAGCGGTTTCGGCCAATAGCGGAAGACGAGTAGCGCGGAGTAGGGATATCACGTGGCCCCTACTTTCTCACTTTCATCTCCTGATGGACGATCACTACATATCTCTATGTAGTCTCTAACTTACCGTCGAATCTCTGTTCTGTCGTAACAGTTTCAATGACACTTCCTTCATTGGATGGTCCAGACAGAACTTCTTTCCTGAAAATATAAAAATCTACGAAGGTACAGTTGCCTTTTTTATATTTAAAATATAATATTTTTCGCACTCGTGTTTCATATACTTCTCAAAGCTGTCCTCGTCTGCTATTTTCATTAACTCCTCCGCGATCCCGCATTTTCGATTTTGCTCGATCGAACAGACATCGTTCGTTTCCGTGAAATCTGTGTCTCGTTCGATGTTGTGGAAACTCTCATCGGCACGATAGTTATTTTCATCCGTTGAGTCTAGAGTGGACGAACAATCCGAATTTACGTCTTCGTTACTCGACGAATGTTTCATGTCGTTTAAAGCGTTTTCAGGTGCAAAATATTCAACGTCCGAACTGTTCTCTTCCACAGAACAGTCCCTGTGATCTCTGTCTTTAGGCTTCCGCGGTTTTCGATCGAGAGTGTCCTCTATTTCGATGAAGAGCACCGGGGATGGTTCGTGGCTGGATGTAACCGTTCCAAGGGGCACGGCGATGCTAGTTGTCTCGCTAGCTGCAACCGAGTACACAGGCATCTGATGCGGTTGCATCCTCTTAAGGGGACTCGCAGTCTCCTCGATCACATCCTCGATATCAACTATCATCGCTTCCGGCTCGGAATCATCCATTAAAATGTCCTCGGTTGTCTCTTCCACCCTTCGGCAATTACCTATGAATATTTTTAATATATTAGGTTCTTGAATAATTTCCTGCCATTCACTAATAGACGTCGGAACTAATATTTGTATGTAACTGAAGACTGGAACTAAAAAAAGATGTAAGTGCCATTTTTTCAAAAATTGTTTTTTCAGCAAAAAAGTATGTAAGTTCCAACGCCAATGAAAATGAAATAACCATAGTGAATGTAGTACTTACGTAGTCGTTGTGTTTTATCACTATGTAATACTTACTTGACATTAGTAAACTGTCGGTGCGACTGGAATTTTCTAGCGTATTTGCCATGCGATTTAATAATTGCAAACTCGTTGGGCGACGAATAAAAGATTCGTTTAAACTGCTTCTCCCAATTAGCTCATTGACAGACTTTGATCTTCTAAAACTGCGATCGCTGAAAAACACCTGTTCACCGGATCCACTTTCTAAACAATTCATTAACGCACAATTATTCTTCCTGTGAAGTTAGTTTCCAATTTATAACACTGTCCAACACAAATTTCCAGTTTTAATTATTACTTTACTTGATCATTTTATTTTATTATTTTATTATTAATATTTTTCTAAAATATCTTTACCCCTTATACAATATTTTTCTAACATACAGGGTGTTCGACTACAGGTGGAAGACAATTTAAGGGGTGGTTCTCCATGACAATATAAGAATAATTCCTCATGACAATATACAAAAATAAAGAATAAAAAAAATTGCGATTTCAACTTTGATTTTTAATTATTAACAATTAAAAATCCGCCTAAAATCCGGCAACCCGACCAACAGAGGTGTACCACTCTGCTCGCTAGTACCACTTCTTCCTCCATGTTTGCGACAGCGGACCGTCCACAATGTGTTAATTTGTTGGACAGTGAAAATTACTGTATCCTTACTAGTTATCGGTGTCATTGGAATTTCGCTATTCGTTTCTCTGCGAAGTGGATCGAAAGCAGGTCCCAACAAACGAAAAGTGGAGGATCTCGGTGATATTCCACGATACTTTTCCCAGTCGTATAACTTTCTCGTAAATTCTCGAGATATACCCTCGAACCGATAAGCACCGGCTGGTGTTTGTACCAGAACTTGATCGGTATAGTTCATGTTGCTTCCAGCATCAATATACGACCTACAACAAAAAGATAACAATTACCATCGGTATTGTAACGAAATCAAGATTTGCATAACTACTTGGTATTTCTGTCGATATACTTGTCCGACTGCTGCGTATCATTTTCCCTTCGTTCCTTAATAGTATTGCGGTTGAAGAGCGACAAAGCTTTCTCTAGAGTTAGAAACTCGCTCTCGTCGATTCCCGAGCCGATTCCAAGGCGATTTAATTTTGATCGTGCCGAGGGTTCTGAATTATAGTTAGTTGCCTCGTTCATTCGCTTCCAGACATCCATCTTCCGAAGAAAATCCTCGGAGAGACGCGACCTGCCGCCATTGATAGCACTTTCCCCGCAACTGGCACGCTCACCGGTGATTCCTCGATTTCTACATTCGATTTTCAAAGGAGACTTCCATAATTGCCAATCGGTTAGGCGACGCCGATTGAATCTCTGTTGCTCGAAAGAAGTGCTTCCTCGTCGTTCCTTCTTGACGCGTTTCCAATCCTGAAGCTTCTTTCTGAACTCGAAAGACAGTCTCTCCTCGGACAGAAAATGGTCCCGAGGGTTCAGCAAATTCGACGAAGCTTCTCGACTATCCTTCGCATGGGGACGTGGAGATAAATTCTTTATGCGTTCCCACTCGACCAGCTTCTGGTGAAATTCAGCGCCCAGTTTCTCCCGAAGAACTCGATAATCTCGTTGAGTGTCTGTTTGTGCATTCAACGCTGTTAGCTGTTCGAGGTCTTCTGCACTGGCGCTGCAACTGCCCGGAGTCGAACATTCTTGACCTAGCATGGACAGTTAAAGAAATTAGTTTATCCTGTTAAATTAACCTATTTAATTGATATATATCAATTAAATTATTATAAGAATTTATTTTATCCTGTTAAATTAACCTATTTAATTGATATATATCAATTAAATTACGGTTCGAAATAGTTTAGCATCACATGGTCGAAAATAGCCGAACAATAGTGAGTCGCGTTACGTGGGACACCCTGTATACGTGTCTGTAGATATCACGTTGTAATGTGTGGTTTCAAAAAATTTGTTTTCTTGCAAGAAAAATCAATTAATCGATTACTGTCAACGTATTGCGATGTGTTGGCATGTTCACTTCAAAATTACCTACTTTTATAGTTCTTAAAACTCACAAATCTTTAAATCCTTCCATACTTTCTTGGTGTAAGTTTTATCACAATAGTGCAACATTATATAACAAAACACAGAGTAGCGAAAACGTAACGAACTCGCCAAAAAGTAAAGAATATCAAGAAAAGTTGGGTCGATGTCCAAGACTATCCGAAGCGTTCGTGTGTTGCAAACAATTATTTAAGGAACCCGCACCACAGGTATGAAAAGCATTTAGAAAACTATATGTATGTATAATACACTTCAGGACAAAAAGACAGCACACATTAAGATTAACATGACTTTTAATTTATTTTCGCTGTGCAACTGTGTTCGGCCGTCCGAGGCCGTATTTTGCAGAGCAGCGTTTACTTCAAATAATTTTAATTTCGTCAATTTTCAAATGTCCATCTTTTTAAAAACAGATCCGTAAAGCGGACACTTGGGGCTATATCCTCATTTTTTTAATTTTTTAAAAAGTGGCCTGCTATGAAAACACAGTATTTGTTTAAAACAGTTGCAAAATAAATGGTGAACATATTATTATTTCATGATAAATTAGGAATAATATTAAAATAAAGTACGATCGAAGCATGATAATCGGTACAGTTACCCTATCTTCTCTTTGAGATCCGGTATGTGATTCTGTATTTATTAATTACTGTTCGATGACAGCTTGTATGATACAGCAATGTCCCGCTCATTAGACGACGCACGACACTCACTACATATCAATATGGCGGCGCCCTTACCTGTTAAAGACGCTTAAAATCGCTCAACTTTAAACATCCATAACTTTTGAGTCAGTGAATTCCTAACATTAGAACTTGGATTTTCAGCATTTTCTCACCAAAATCTACAGGATTACACTTTAAATAGTTTCAAATTTTTGGTTTCCGGAGACGAAGTTCAGTCTCCATTTGTTCTGTAATTAATTATTGCAATTGATGCAATCGTTCTTTTTCAACTAATTTTCTATAAAGAATCTTTTGGTTCATTTCAGTGTAAACAACAAACGACTTACGAAGACTACCGACAAACATGTGAGAAGATAACAAATCAGGGAAAATCGTTCTTAAAAGATGTCCAAGAAAAATCGTCTTCTATATTAAAGGAGATCAACAGTTATGTAGACGCAACAAAGGAGAATGAAGAAGCTCAAATACAAAAATTGTCTTCCGAAAGTAAGGATAAACTGTCAAAGTTAATGAGTTTGGATGTTTCGGTTGGTTCAGTAAAACGAAAATGCGCGTTATCCTTCAATCATCAAATTCGGGAACACCTTCAAACGCTCCGATGCGATCTGATGGCAAGAATACGAAAACTGACAAAAATGGCGGAATGTATTGAACAAGATGCATTAACCTGCGTCGATCGGGCAGAACGCCTTATGAAATCTTGTCGCAAATGCACAAAGGTTCAAGCGTTACAGAAATGTGTTAAAGAAAACAGCGATTGTGCAACGGCAATATTGGAAGATGGATTGAAAAGTACACAGGAGAGCTTAAAAGTAATCGATGCGTACAAGCAGAATATTATGAAATATTATAATAGAGTATCAGCTGAAGCTATCAAAACGTACAGCGATGAAAATGCAATGTTTACGAAATACTTAGACGACTGTATTTATAACCTCACAGAAAAGCGCAAATAAACAATGGTTCAAACACCCAATAATTAGTAAAAATTTTTATCGTTTACCGTTTTGTAGGAACATTTGCCTGGAAACGACTTTAACAGGACTTGGTGGAATGCAAAGAGGAGAATTTGTCAGGAACGCACGTCTGACCTTGCTCCATTTGGAATCTTGTCCCCGTATTCTTGATGCTATGGACTCTTCAATCACCGATTGCTACATAGACAAACGAAACACGTTTGTTAAACTAACAATTATTGAGGAGACATTATTTTTTAATTTCAATAACACTGGTTCTCTACTTTCTATCTTTTCTGATTCTTGTAAATATTGAAACCCGTTTTCCCGCCATTCCCAATCTGTAAGGAATCAACTTTTTAACTGAAAAACCTACACAAATGTTTTTCGCATAAAACAATCCTACAGACTCTCCGAAATACAATACTATACTTTTTTATAACATTATAAACATTCAAACCAGTTTAAATAAACCAGTAAGCAATCTGCTCTTGCTTTGATATGAAATTGCCACCAAAACTTGTCGACAAATACCGACCCATCTGTCGCCCTATTAGCCACGGTATTTGAGTGCAAAGTTTGCAGGCGGAATTCCATATGCCAAATCGAGGCCAAATAGAGGGCAAGCCCTGCCCTCGTGTAGAGGGCAGGTCGGTCACACTAATTGTAAGAGTGTACCTAACCCTGCTTTAAGAGTAACTATCGAGCAAAATCGTTATTGTCATTATTTTAAGATTTGTGAATATTTAAATTAGTGAAAGTACATGAAACTTAAAATTACATAATTTAGAAATTTAAATAAAATTCGGTTTTCCTACAGCAAAGTTTACTCCGATTTTGCCCGATATTTACTCTTAGAGCAAGATTAGGTTCGCTCTTAGTGCGACCGACCCGCCCTGTACAGAATCACCCCTTAAATTTTCTCCCACCTCTAGTCGAACATTATTATATCCAATGGAAAAGATTTAAATTTAGTCAAAAACTGTTTTATTGCGTAATATTAGTCCGCTGAATGCCGAAAAGACTGAAAGCTGTCAAAGTAAATACAAAGGATTACCAACGAAATATGAAAGTTTGATAAAAATAATACAAAACACATTTATTTATTTAAAAACTTTTTACTATCCAAGTTTTAGTTTGACATTTATTTTCATTATTTTTAAAACTTTTTGTTACAATTCAATGGAGAACAACTTTATACTTCGTTTGAATCTTTCCCTTACATTATAAATCACTTCGTAAAGTATAAAAATATAAGTGTCCGACTTTTACTATGAGCCGCTGTATGTGTCCCAGTAAACCTACGTCAATTTTGTTATTGACGTTAATCCAGTAACGATAAGTATAAAAGGGGAAAACATGCTAACCTGTCGTTTAAAATGTTTAGTGGACGACTGTTCTCGATGTATATTTCGAAGTAGAGGAGAATTTCCGCTAGGAGTGTGCGCACTGGAGGAAAGCGACGAATTAGATTCTGGAGAGGGCACACACCTGATGTCATCATTGAGCGGAGGAATTGTGATCGTCAGAGATGGAGGTGGCCTCTTCGATGTCAATCTTGTACCCTTCTTCTCGTCAATTCCATTCGATGGATATACGGTTCCATTTTTTTCTTCTGTGACTCGAATCGCTTCCTTCTCATGACCATTCTAGTATTAAACATAGTGTCAAATACGAAGTACGGTATTCTCTCCGTAATTGTCGAAAAGATCTCTACTGGCGAACTGGCGATGGGATCTAGATCTCGACTTTACTGTATTGTATTTCTTATGTTACCACCCCAATTCCCCTTGTATACAGTAGCAACAGGTTTTTGAAAATATCTCGGAAACGAAGGTCGTCCGACGGTAACATGTATAGGAAAAAGTTGTTCAGAATTCTGCCCTCAGTAACATATTTCAAGGTCATTGAAATCAGTGAGAAATGCCCTATCGTAAATAATTACCCAGACAAATATAGTAAGCAAGACATATTTCAAGGTCGTGTATTTCGAAACTTCGAGGTGATCCTTATTTTTTAAATACTATTTAAGGTCGCATAATGGTGATGCTATTACATAGATCTTTGGATTTGTCTTTACCTCAGCTATTGTGTAAACAAATTTCTTGTTTATCATAATATTTGCCTCAATTTTTGATTTACTAAAAATTGCTTATAAATATACTAGAGTGTAATCAAATATTAGTTTGTTAAAGTTAAATCAGCCCATGCTTGTCTTCATTTAAGTGCAGTTTTGTAACTTTGTACTATTTTATTGTAATTATTTCTTACAAAAGTTTCAAATATTGTTAATATTTTAGTTCATTTTCGCACACTGTACTCTATGTTTATGTTAATTGGAAGAAAAGTTGGAATGTTCGTCGATAGAAAAGGATAGCCAGAAATTCCTGTCTTCAACATCTGCTTGTTTTGGTGTTTACATACCAAAGAATACGTAAACTGAAACTATACTTATATATAGATCCCCAAGTTCTACAATTAGTGAAATAGTTAGATTTATTGTTGAAGTCTCTTTTTTACTTATTTTATTATAAATTCTATTGAGATTCAATAAAGAGGCGATGTTCAAACTATACAATGACTCACATAATCGACCACACACATTTTAAACCGGAATAATATTTTTATAAATGGACCGAACGACATCAGTTTTTCTACAAAACTAGAAGAACTAGTTTACTAGATGACGCGTCAGGAAAATTTTGGAACGAATTGCATTTGGTTGGAGTCACGAAAAAGACAATAAACGTTGCTTGTTACAACTTTTTTATTTGAGTCTATAACCAAAATTTAAAAAATGTATTTAGTAGATTCATATAAGCCATATACATGCTCAAAACGTGATGAAAATTAGTTAATTAGTTTATGAGGTACAAACGAGTAACGCTGGTGAAAATTACAGTTTTTTACGATTTTCGGCCTTGAACTATGACACTATACTATTTTCTGGAATTCTAAAATTTAAAAATTCTGAAATTATCTTTCTAAAACTTTCATTACACGTCACGTAGTAAACTAGTTCTTCTACTTTGTAGAAAAACTGAAGTTGTTTGGTCTATTTATAAAAAAGCTATTCTGATATAAAGTGTGTGTGATCAATTGTATGAGTCACTGTATGTGAAAGATTCATTGTCAAACCCGTTACCTCAAAACGTAGTACAAGTTTTGGTTGCGAAAGTTCTTCGTCAAATTTGGCACGATGATTTATCAAAACTTGTTTATAATATGTAGTAGCAATAAAAACAAAAATGGAACTATGTATTAACATTAAAAGTTATTCGCATAAGAAATTCTATTCAGAAATTTGGTCTACCCTGCATCATTGTATAAACAAAAAGAATTATCGAATACGAGGAATCGAATCTGGAATCTCTCGTTTGCCAGGCAACTGCTTTGACTCTTCTCCAAATTCATGTAACGCGAACATAAACACAGACTATAGCTACCGCCGCGCTCTAAGTTTACAGTTCGTACGTGAAATAACGGAGAATAGCCCGATTGTATCAATCGCTAATTGTTGGATTATTTCCAAAATCTTTGGATATTTTCGTATGAAATTTTTCTCGAAATAGAACATACAAAGAGATAAATTTAACCGTCTCAACGTAATAGTTGTCCAAGTCCAAGTCAATTGTAAGAAACTACAGTTAAATGGAAATGTATCTTTTCTTTCAATTACCTTAAAAAATGAAAAATGTTGGAACAACATCCCTAAATTCCAGGGACCAAAAATAACAGTTATTCTAATGGACGTCTTTAAGACGTCTTTGTGCTATCCGGATATAATACAATTTTACATAAAAAGTGTTGTAGAATATGTATTCATCCTTCATTCTCTAATTAATCAACGCTGTTTACTTATATCAGTCGCGTATTAAACGATCAAACAATGTAATAAATGATTTAATGAATCCAACGATTGTCTGAAGCAATCTAATACAGCTAATCGTGGGTACAAGAAAATATTCTTACCCCACTATTGCCCAATGGCTAAATAGTTTATCAAAACAATAATCAATGTTTACTAAAAATTGTATTTCTTACGCAGTATACAGGGTGTCCCAAAAATGTTGTAATCCTTGGAAGGGTTGGTTCCTTACCAAATGTAAATACCATATCTTTAAAAAACCGCATTACTTTAACACAATACCTTAATACAAGATTAAGATATTTTGTTTTATGTCAGATTATTAAAATAGAATATTTTACTTTTGTCTTCATATTGTTAAAATTGAAATATTTTGTTTGTGAAAATTTTACGTCCTGTTTAAAACACTGTTTTGTTTGAGCCGGACAGAATCTGGGATATTAAATGGTAATTGAAATATTTATTTCGCTAAATATTATCCAGCACTGCCTGTTAGTATAGTTAAATTAACGGCATCTTAGCGGCCGAACAAACTCGCTAGGCGTGGCAGTATTGCGCGGGTATTATCGAGGATATTTTTAAATCGCAACATGTTCTTTGACAGCCTGCAAGAAATTAACGACTATTCTAGCACTGAGCACTTAAATAAATATAACAATAACAATAGCGAAATGTTAAAGTAATCTTCATCGTGCTGAGATAGTCGCATAGATTCCTTAGATGTACAATGTTAAATAACAATAGAAAACGGTGTTCCATTTAAATTGAAATAAACGTATAAAGAGTTAATATTTTTATACATTTTTCAAGAAATTGCCCGGGTGAAACATGAAACGATAAAAAATTCGAAAAATCTGAGGATATTGTTACGTTATTTTTTATATGAAAAACACTATTAAAGGACGAAATGAATTTTTATTCATCACCTGCGAAGGATCCGCAATCTATTGATAATTTTTTCGCAACAATAACAGATTATTGACATAGTACTTTAGTAGAACGAAGCGAACAACAACATCTTGCGAAAAGTATCACACCATGCAATATATCAAACAAAACTGTTAGTAATATTCCTTGATCAGCTCCGTTTCTGTAACTCACATCGTTAACCTGTTCAGCATCCAGCACGACGACATTGCGATCGAGAGATTGACTATGCCTATCCGTACACTGTACTCTTTGATCTTCTTTCGTTCTCGGGTGCTCTGAGTGGTTCGATATATTTTTCAGAGAACCTAGAAGAAATTACGATCAGGTGAAAAGCTGCGAGCGTCTAATCGAACGAACGTAATTAACGCTAATGGCATAATGATGTCTCGCACATTCGCAGGAGGCTTCGTTCGACAGGGACGCGGTGGAGGTTCGACTGAAGGGAGTCCCCGTGTCAGAAACATCGTCGACATAAAACGAAGGGCTGCTGCTGCCCGAATTTCCAGTTTCGACGTCCGGAACACTGAGATACTTGGTCGTTGGCGTGATGGGGGTGGTCGGAGTTGTCACAGCAATGGTCTCCATCGGCTCCACGGCGTCGTTCGCGTAAGCTCTTTCCCATTTGAAAGCAGCTTTGACCCTGGTCCATTTCGACACTTTCGGCGCATTCTTAGAAAAGACGTCTCCCGACGTCTGCTTTTGGAAGTCGAACTTGCTCCTCGGCCGTCTGGGTGTTCGTGTGCTCCGCCTCTGAAACGCGGGCTCTCTGCAGTTCGATATCATCGCGTCCAACAGGGAATCCGCGAATCCTGTGTCCTCCTCGCAGAAGTCGTTCGCTGCGTCGTAGTCACTCGCGAAAACGTCCTCCAGCGCGCGATTCGCATTCTGAAGCACCTTCAGCTTCTCCAAATTGCGGACGCGTTTGAAGAACTTCGTGGTACGATGCCTGAGCTCGAGGATCTGCTCTGTCAACGAGTATAGGCGATTCAAGTGATCGAAAGCCTCCTCCATGCATAGGTTCGGGTGGGTTATGGTGGACGTGGTGGAATTCCTCGAAGGACACTCCGAAGCTTGGCTGTCCGAGGGCGGAGTTTCAAGGTCCGTGAAGTACGCCAACATGTCCTCGTCCTCCTCGAAGTTCCGGGGCTGCATCATCTCTGCTGAGGTGTTTCGCAGATACCATTGGCTCAGCCATGGGTCCGATGGTGGAGTAGGCAGACGAGTCTCGTCTATTCTGTCCTTTATCCTCAGCATCGGCCTTTGTTCGCGAGCAATCCGACTCGCGCCTGGCCGTTCGCTTTCTTTCTCGATCTTTTGCCCATTGTGATCAAAGATCTTTTCATTGTTAGCCATTTGACGTTGCGGTTAACAGCAGGTACGTGTCATGTATTCCAATTTAATCTTAGACTCGCTTCGACCGAGGACCCTTCGAGATTTGTTGATTAAGAATCTCACGTGTAGTTCGCGCGGTTGCATAAGTTTATAAATAGTCAGTTTCGTACGACACGTCGCGCACGAAGAACAATCTCTGGCGGCTGGTAACGCACCCGATGCTCGAATCGAGACTCCGGTGTACGAAATGAACTAGCAGAAACACAAACTGGGCTTTTTGTATCACTGTTTCGGCGCACACAAGGGCTATCTTGTTCGGCACACTTCTCAACGCACTGAACCCAAGTGCAAACGCGAAGTCCCCGATTGTTTACCAATGAAACATGTACTGTTAGTCAATGTTAGCCGCGTGTAGGAGGATCGGTGGATGTTAGCAGAGCAATTACTTCGGAGGTTCGCGATCGGAATGCATTTTTCCCGTTGAACGGCTTCGAGAGAGTCGCGGAAGAAGTGGTCTGAAATCGTATCGGCGTCCTCGCATGATTATTTTCGGTAGTGAGCATTCGGTATTCGTATTTACGACGAATACGAAAGCGTTATTCTTGAGATGAGGCGTTCCATGCACGGAGAGCATGCGCGAGTATACTCGCGGTAGTCGAATGGAAGAGCGGATGAGCTTCCTGTTCTTGTCGAAAATAGACGGCGAACAGACGGCGGTCTAACACTTCCACATGCCCCCTTCGGTTTGTATTTATATGCGTCTGAATGCTCGACACACTATTACAATTACTTTGTTCCGTTCTTATTTCTGCACAACTATGCGAAAACTTTCGTGGCGGCCTCTACAAACCGGCACACGATTCCCATCTACTTACAGTCGAACCTCGATAACTTCAACTTCGAGGGAACGCGAACGGTTCGAATTTTTCAGTTGCTGAGCTTTCGTCTCATGTCAAGTAGGAGAATTTTGGCAAACGAACATTCCACACTCCGCGACAATGCTATGAGACAGTGTTGAAGTAAGGGAATAACCCTAGTAGCAATTTTTGTTAGCATTTTGATGAGCCTTTGTTGCCATTGGTTGGCCAACAGCTGAAATTGTCATCTTTCTTTGCAAGTGGGTTAACGATCATACTCTACGAAGAACCTACGTCACTATTAGTGTTTCTTCTCGAGAAAAGCCAAATATTTAAATTTGGCACTTCTCGCGAAATTATTGTTATTTCTCGAGAATTCAAATAAAGGGCTCGTTCTGAATTATACTTGCACTCGAAACGTAAGGATACCAGAGTTAGGGTGCCATCCTACAATTAAACCGACCACCACACGAAATGAGCGCAATTTTTCAATTGCCAATGATTTTGCAAAAATTTCTGGTTATCCAAGGTAAACTTTAACTTAATTTTACTTCATTGTATGATTGTGGTTTGGTAATACCAAAGATATTGTTATATATATCAAATGTGAAGAACTGGTAATAGGTGTCTTTATTCCTACGAGATATATTTATAACAGAAACAGCGCTCCACCACCTGGTTGGAGTTATAGAAGGAACTCTGACCAACCAAGAGTCGGTTCTAAGTGTTTTTTTAAACATCGAGGGCGCCTTCGATAACACGTCCTTTGACGTTATTGAGAAGGCCCCAGAACGATTAAACATCGGGGAATCCTGGTGGTTGACGGGCTCTTGCAAGGGCTGGTCGAGGAAGGATTTGTGGTCCAAGGGTACGCGGACGATGTATCCGTCTCTACCAGAGGGAAACACCCACTTCTGCTAGCGAGGAGAATTTATGCTGCACTTACGCTCGTCCAGGACTGGTGCCTCTCCCATAGCCTTAAGGTCAGCTCCGGAAAAACGGAGATGGTACTCTTTACGAGGAAACGGCGTTTTAAATTAAAAGCCCCCTCCATATTCGGCACCGAGCTTCACACCTCTGATGAGGTGCGTTATCTAGGAGTTATCTTAAATAAGAGGCTCTCGTGGAAAAAGCACATCACCAAGCAAACCCAAAAGGGCATCGCTACCTTCTTGTTTTGACGAGGTGACAATCCTGGTTACGAATCATCGCACCCAAGGAGGGCCCTAAGAAGAAAATTCGATGGACCCTCAATTAACGGCGCACTACTTCTTGAGACAAGCACGTTAGATAGGCTCCTGGAATTTGCTAAGGAAGCCAAACTACACGAGGAGCGCCTACCCTAAACTGGGTTGCCCTGCCACTCCTGAGACCGGGTACAATGGTCCCAATGGACAGAGCGCCCGGTTAAGTGAGTTAAGTCAGGTCAAGTCAGGTAATGCCAATTATAGTAATTACAGAAAATATATTGTGATTAATGTCGAAATAGCATATACAGATGGAATTTAGCAGATTTATATAATAAGAATAAAACTTCTGTATTTAAATTATTCCATCAGAATTAAAGATTTAATTAATTTTTGAAATTATAACTAAATATTAAGAAGAGATTATTCGGTTAATTCCAAAATGTTTTAAAACCAAAAGCAGTCAGTATTAAAAATAATAACATATAATGCAAAACCTTAATGATAGCTCTGGTTCGTTTGTGTTAAATTAAAGAGTTCTATATTATAGTGTGAAAAACGAATTCGATTGTCAACATAACATTTTATTCCACCAAATGAGCATATTTTAGCATTAAAATTATCTATAAATCTAGGAGTGGAGTAAAATTTATAATTCTAAATTTAATAAATAAAATTATTGTCTTCGATTTAATTTAATCTTATTGAAAAGAATTAATTTATTCTACGATAAAATTGCAATTATCGATGATGATTTTGCGATTGTCGGGACACGTAAGTTACGTTATCTTTCTTAATTTCCTGATCAAACGATAAAGAAGTTTCTTGAAGAGTGTTGATTATGAAATTATCTATCGTGTGTTAAAAATTTGTACTTAACATGTATTTTTTTTTCATCGCCAATGATTCACATCTAGAGGGCTAAATTCAATCAATATCACAAACATCTTGATGGAAGTCAAAAGTACTCTTGGCCATAAAGGTCTACAATAGGGCTGGTGTCACGGCTCGATAAAACCAAAACTTTGATCCTCGCAAACATCACCAGACCCAACTGATTCATCAATATAATTCAGTAGTTCCAATGCCCTGTATACCCTGTATGATTCAGTAGTTCCGATAACTTTGTATGAATCAAAGCCCGAAAACTTTGTACCTTCGATTGGAATATTATTCGTTAGTATACATATATGTATAAGGCTCCCGACACCCTGTATCCACAAACCTTTGTTATAGAACCTTATGCTGGCTCACTAAAGTAATATTATATTAAATTTGTGTTCTCGATAAATAAAATCTTAGAATCAGTGACCGTAAAAGTTCCGATACGGCGATCCTTATTAACGTCATCGAATTCAGCACGACACTGGGCACGTTTACCTCACAAAGACTACGGATTTTAGTACTTTAGAAGACGATGAATGAACTGACAGAATCAGCAAAAAACAACTAAAATATATGAAAAATTGACTAATCAAAAAGTAGAACATTACTATTTTACGCTCGTGTAAGTCTGTTAAACTTTACAATCAATTGTTTACAATCAATCGAACATATTCAGTTAACTTCATTACAAGAGTATACAGTTTATATTCTATAGAAATAATGTTTGCCACTAGAAAAGGCGAAAAATTTGTTACGGGAAACATCTAGTATCAGAGATAGTATATAATTTTGTTCACAATGTACTTAATACACTGGTTTTGGGACCCATAAGGTGCTGATGAACACGTCAATTGTGTTTTTCTCAAAATTAAGTAAAATTGACTCAAAATTCTTTTTTTATCCAATTTTGTAATCTACGAAAATTAATAAAAACCAAGCAGCTCCGATATTCAATACCGTTATTTTTTTATTTTTCAGGAATGTACTACAAACTCTAACTACACCTGCTTTATATGTACTTATAAACAAAACTCTAATCCATTTTTGTTAGATAGAGTAAAACTGTTGAAATGATGGTAGTCATTTGAATACATTTTTAACTATCTGTTCTCTATTGTCTAAAAATTGGATTTCTTTTGGAATCATAGATGTCTATGAATTTTGTTAAAACTTAAATAACTTGGTAGTTTTATATTTTTAAAACATTGAAAAATCAGCCTAAACTATTATGTTCTAGATAAGAATGCCCCCTTAGGTTTGTGTTCTCATTAATAACATAAAAGTAATCGCCCATTACTTTACAAATATCATTCTGAGTTAAGTCATTAATGTCTCAGTTGTCAACGATTAACAAGTCTTAATCATCGTGAATATCATAGAAGTTCTATATATGCGTATTATAGTCGATAGACCAAGTACATGATAAGATTGGTATATGTAAATAATTTGTATGAGCACTAAGATTATATAAACACACTTGTTTATTGTAAAAAAATTAAGTAGGTGATATTTGTTTTTAAACTAATTTAAATATTTTAGTACTACATATAATTATGGAATTACTGTTCTTTTTTTAAAGGAACAGTCTATAACAACACAAGTAAGTTAAAAAATGTAGGTAAATCACTTTATTTGTTTCATTTACGAGCTCTGGAAATATTCTTTCGAGCCAAGAACATCAGGTTTCATCGTTTTCTTTCCTGGTTTCCAGCCAGCTGGACATACTTCGCCATGTTTATCAGTATATTGAAATGCTTGAACCAAACGCAATGTTTCGTCGACGGATCTATAAAGGAGATGGATATTTATTCAACATGAAAACAATATTAAATTACTTTTCAGAAGTGTCACATCGTACTAAAGTATCTTACCTGCCGACTGGTAGATCATTAATTGTAACTTGACGTAAGTTTTGTTTGTCGTCTATGATAAAAAGACCACGGAATGAAACACCAGATTCCTCATCGAGCACACCATAGTCGCGTGCAATTTTGGTACTCTTGTCAGCAAGAAGGGGAATGTTCATTTCACCTAGACCACCCTGTTTACGAGGTGTGTTTACCCATGCAAAATGACTGAAGTGAGAATCAGTTGATGCTGCAATGAGTTCACAACCAATTTTGGAAAATTCATCAGCACGATCAGAGAAAGCAATGATTTCAGTTGGACAAACAAATGTGCTGTAAAACAAAAAATTATTAATTACATCAGTAAAAACGGTAACACTATATTTACATTATTAGAAAAAAATACTTACAAATCTAATGGGTAAAAGAAGAGAACAACATATTTTCCTTTGTATTGAGAAAGAGAAATCTCTTTAAACTCTCCATTAACAACAGCAGTACCATGGAAGGCAGGGGCTGGTTTCTGAATAGCAGGAACTGGCATGATGATTTGTTAGTTTCTGCAACCAAAAAGTTTGATTACAAGTTTCTGAAAAGTAATTTTATTTTAAAAAATTTTTATTCTCAAAAACATTCAAGTCGTTTGGTCCAATTTTAAAATTTTAACTATTTACACTGACTGTACATGTTTGAAAATTTAAATGAAACAATTATGAATATGTCTTATACAGACTAAAATTATTTAATTTTTTCCCTATAATCTACATGCAGAATTTTTTGAAAACTGTACATATTTAAATCTGTATTTTATAGTTTCATTTGGGAACTTGACCTTTATATCCCATAAATTGATAAAATCAAAAAATTTCCTTTCAATCAAAAAGTTTTCTCTCTTTGAACATTTTTTATGTTTAACAGTTTCCAGAATATTCAAGTAATTATACCACTTGTCACTTGTCCCAAACATCCTACATGTCACATGTACGAGATGTTCTGCTCTGTTTCTATTGTATGAAGGCAATAATAGAAAACATATAGTAAACAATTGACACGTAGAGAATTTAACATTGAAATTTGGTTGAATTTTATCGACATCCTATATATTCTATTTGTAACTGAAAGTAAGAAAAAAATATTGTGTTTATAAGATACTTCATGAAAGTATCATCACTATAAACGACAATTTAATTTGTTCATACACACATATGTATATTCCGACATTTTCAAAAAATACAAAGTATTCTGATTACCGAAACAGAAAAGTACGTTACATATAAATGTTTCATGGTTTCAAGGAGTACATAACCTAATATCGACAAGGCTTTTTGCATATTAAGGTGTGCAAAGAACGTGAAGGCCAATTTTTTCCTTTTTTTTTTTAAACAGAGCGATTTCTCTTTGTTCTACACATATACATGTATAATACATGAATACGTGTCCTTAAACGTGTCCTTACGTGTTAAAACATTTAAAACTGCTTTGTCATAAATATCTTTCATTATCTATTTTCCTTTCTATCTTAAAGATGTTTTTATCAGCAATTTTCAAAAAGCTTTCCTACTCAAATTTATTTTAAAACTAATTATTTCATATCAAATTTGTATATATGTACATATACCATGTATATATATTTTTTTAAAAGTACATTTCTGTGCAATAGAATGGATTATTCTGAGTATAAATTAAATTTGTGTCTTTCTTGCTTTGACTTGATTATGAGAAAGGTTTTGATTTCTCTTGCTTTTACGTTCATTATTATAGTATACAGGTTTCGGCTAACTGGATTATCCTCGAATAACTACTAAACTGTACAATTAATGAAAATTTAAAAACATGGAATTTAAACAGTTCGGAAGGTCGCTTTTCATACGGTACGTGTTTCTTTTGTGAGGAAAGGTGTTTCAAGGTGACCTTGAAATCTCCAAAACACCACTATCCAAAACAGGAACACGTGCGTATGAAAAGTGACCTTTAAAGCCATTTAAAAGCGTGTTTTAAAATTTTTATAACTTTAATAGTTATGTAAAGTAATCAAGTTAACTGAAACACCCTGTACGGGGCGTCCCATCTAAATCGACCCAGTTGAATATCTCCGAAACTGTTGATGATACTAAAAAATGTTCCAGACAAAAGTTAAACGGTATCAGGTGACACACTTTTCTATGTAAATATCTTTTTTTTATGTGGACGCGTAGAGGTCATATGAAGGTCAACTATATTTTCTTTATATTCGACTGGATCGATTTAAATGGAACACCCTGTATATACAATTATCAATAAATAAAAGGTTTAAGACAAAAATATTTACAAATAATAAGAATATAATAAAAATGATAAAAACTAACTAAAGTTCAACAAAAAGAAAGAACAATTACCACAAACATTGTTCAGCAGAAAATTTTTACATATTTGTAATATTAAATAGATTTAGACTTTCGACCAGCGTAAGTAATATACCTACACAATGTTATTGATAAAGAAAACAATATTTTTTAATTCCAAAAAGTTCAAAGTATGTATGAAAATCATGAAAAAATTAATTAAATTACATTTTCATTTTAACACATTTTCAAAGAATTTTACATTAATTCTCTGAAATAGAAGTAGAGAATTTCCTTATAATAGCTTTTACTAGAAAATTATGAACATCTGTAAATTAGCAAGCAAAAAAGTAAAAATCAATAAAGCTATATGAACAAGCAAGTAAGTGAAGCCAGAAAGCTAGTATTAGATAGGTAATAACGCCAATGAATTGCAAAGTACAATCAAACTGTGTAGCATATAAAAAGAGGTCATTTTACTACCTGACATGTCAGAACAATTGAACACTTTAGCTAGCTACCACAAGCCTATTATTAGATGTTCTAATGACTCTGCTATATCTAAAAGAAACTTGAAAATTTCTTTTTAAATACTAATTCCAAAAGAAGTTATTTAATTATATTGAAAATAAAACTGTCATTGCAATTGAACAATTTATCAAGAAAATCTTGATTATTAAAATTTAATTTCTGAACGACTGTTAGGTAAATAACAATAAGTATGGTATTAAAAGTGAAACAATTGCTACTACTTTTTAAAATGGTTGCATATTCATGTTGCCAATTAAAAAACATCGTAAAACTGTAAATAAGGAAAAGACAATCCAACATCAAATTTATGAGACAACGAATTTACGATGAAATATTATGTGAAACAAAGAAGTTGTTATTGGACATAAGAAAAGTTGTTCATATACAGGATATTTGACTGTGTTGTGTGTCATATGTGAAAGAATAATTTTACAAGTCAATCTGAAATGAAAATAAAGAATAATGAGTTTGCTATAATGACTTTGTTTTCCACATTTTTACAATTAAAAATCCCTTAGAACCTCTAAGTGATGTTTGTAAGTCAGATCAGGAAAAGCACAGATAATGATGTATTATGCAAAAGACATGGACAGACAGTTGATTCATGCATTGCTATTAATCAACTTTAATCATTAATAGACAGCAAAATTGCTATTCATGATGTTAATCTTTAAATTGTTAAAAAGTTAACGTTAAGTTGTTAAAAAGTAAACAAATTTCACAAAAAGTTACAATAAACTTTTTTTGAATTTAAATTTCATGTAACTAATGTTAGATAAATGTACATAATTTGCAACCGACAGTAACATATAAAGTTAATTGATTAACGATTTCAAATTTATAAACAGAAATGTTTTTTTTTATGTATAGGAAAATACCCAAGAAAATTTTATTTTTAATAAAATCTTTAAAAAACACCTCATATTGTTTGTGAAACAATAGATTATTTTTAATAGGATATAAATATTATCAACACTCGTAAAGTTTGAATTCATCAGATGGACATCTAAATCTGATCGATCATCTTTATTATGAATCAAGCAAAAGAAGATTAAGACGTATAATGTAACATAAAAATAAGAATTTAAGTAAGTACTTTTAGATGAATAGCGAAGAATAAGTCTAGAAGTTACAAAATATTAATACATGATTTTTTTAATAGTAAAAGTAAAGATGAGAGGATTATATATACGTAGAACACTAAATATTTCATATTAGAACGACTTAGAAAGCATATTTTCCTATTTTAGTAACTGCGCAGTTCTGTAACGTTCATAGTTTATCATATTCATACTTAATTCATAAACTAAAAGCTATAGTCTAGAAAAGAAATCGATGTTCTATTTAATTCTAGAATCACACGCAACATTGTGATACCTATTTAAATAGTGTTACTTGTGTCAATATTTTTGTTCGGTCGTAGGTAGGTATATATATATATGCGAGTGTATACATGTATATACAAACGTGAAAAGATTCTTTATTGCTTCATTTAATAAATATGCATTATCTCAACAGAATACGTGTTTCTTGGTATCGGTCACGATAATGTGAACGTAACGTCGCGCGATAAATGCACAATCAAAGTCTTATATGCGAACTAAAATGAGGAATATGGTCAAGGACAAATGTCTAACACCGCTAAAATATTAGAACGTTTCTAACATTTGAACCAAATTATATTTATAGTATAATATTTTATAGATATACATGTTTTTCATGCATAATAATAGTATGAAATGTATGGCGAAAGTAGCTTCACATTCGGACATTACCGAAATTTTCAGAGCGCTGGAATTATTGGATTTTCATTACATTACGCAGCAACTTTTTGTACAATACAAATGAATACGTGTGCAGCAATGGCGTAGATACTTCGAAAGTATAAATTTGTTCTTCGTACAAATGGGTTTTAAAAGATTGAATAAAATCTCGAAAAATTTATGGAAGGACAAAAGGCAAGTGCAAAATAATTGAATTACGTAACCTTAATTTCTGTCGAACGCGATGAAGACAATTACACTTCTCGATACTCGAGTATTGCATTATTGTTTGCAATGTATCGCAATAGTTTTAACATGAATTTTAGTGTTTATACAAAGAACTTGAATGTTAACACGAGTTGGAAATGAATGAAACGAGCGCGTTGATATCAAACTTATTGTAATTAAATTAAAATATACCTGTTTCTTTGTGTAGAAAAATCTAGAATGCAGTCGGGCACGTCACTCTACGTTCTTGCACGCTGTCAAAAGAATGTCTAACCGGCTACCGGTTTCGAAGGGACGAAGACCTGATTCACAACGGGAAAAAGAAGAATTAACGCCATCTACAGATCGCAGTGCCTCCTATTTTAGGATTGAAATTATTCATACGGCACGTATATACTTTAAATATATGATAGCACTGTTTTAAATTGAAAATTGTATTTAAATCATGAATAATTATCTTTATCTTGTTCAACTATTTCAACTAACTTTTAATCCCTGTCACAGCGTTACCTGGAAATGCAGTATTGCCAACACTATCACATGTAGGTACAGTGTGTTCGGCAACAGGTGGGAAAAATCAAGAATAAAAAACTTACGATTTGTTAGTTTTGTTCCCAAGTTATTAACAATTAAATTCTGCCAATAGTGGTAAGTGAGCTATTATCTATGACAATTGCTGGCATTATCTTATGCACAATGTGTCACTACGCTCTTTTTAATTCTATGTACGCGTCTCACTATTGGCCGATTGAAGATTTTTAATTATTACTGCGTGAAACGGAACGGACCCTGATATATCATATATGATTCATCATGGTATAAGAACATTTACAATTTAATAAAATGTATTTTCCGATTGACACATAGTAATTGAAAAGTTTCTACCATGTTGAACAGTGGGTTCAACATTTATTACAATACATGTTAGCCTGGCCTAAAGTCTAAACAAGTCTAAAGCACGTTTTGAGCAGTTTTGAGAAGACAATTACTATATATAGTATTATTTCTATTCGTTTGGCAATACTTGTACATGCAAACGAACTGAGGCAAGGTAAATATGAGTTTAATTTTCAAAAGGTTGATTATTTTTTGAGGTTATTACAAGTAAAATATTTCACTATTTATCAAAGTATTACCATAATCTTCTTACAAAATATCGCGTTTTGATGTTGAAAAATTAGTATTTATTTAATATTATTGATATTTTATTACTCATTGATCATTTTCGATGTGCATATAATAAAGAAATAGAAAAACACATGATCCAGAACGTTAGTATTTATAATTTATAAATGCAAATTAAAATATGAATCCCAAAATGTAGTTAACAAAATGTAATTAAAATGTAGTTAAAATATACTTGAATGTATAGTTAAAATGCAGTTAAAAGTGAATGACAATAGTCAAAGTTTTATTTAATGATCAATTTGTTTATCGCTTATAAATCCATATCTTTCATGTAATATACAATAGAGTCCTTGTATAATGTGATCAGAAAGCTGGTTATAGATAGACTGCATACGTGTGCTTCTTGTGGCAGTAAATATACAATAAATGCATAAAGAATTGTTTAAGAAGACTCTATACTTACTACCGTAAAATGTACATATAAACGATCTTTTTCAAACAATTGTTTGACCACGTTATACAGGAGTCTACTATGAAATAGAATATAATTTTAATAATAATACATGTTAGGACTGGATGTTCAACAATTTGTCTTAATACATTTTATATTACATTTGTCAGAAAATTCTTTTCAGTTTCGAAATCCTTGTTTAAAAGAAATTACATTTATTATTTAATAATGTTTATACAGTGTGTAGAATGATACTTTTCTGGGCAGAGAAAAGTAGAATAATATAATAATTGGTTTTATACCTGTAACAGGATAGCACACACGTATTAAAAAATGCTGATATATTAAGATATTAATACAGAATAAAGTCACCAAAGTTTTATGTGTTATCAATTATTTATTAAAATTAGATAGTTATTTGATTTTAAGCAGTTTTGTTGACTTAACAACGTTATGGTACTTGACAAAAATTGGAGATATTTATTATTCTTAGAATGACTGATATAGTTCAATATGTGCTGGTACGAGGAGACCTTTTGAAGACATTGAAGTGGCCCATTGGTGCAGTTATAGCTCAAGCATGTCATGCTTGCACAGCAGTTACTCATCTTTTTTATAATGATAGTCACATGCAAGATTACCTATCTGATTTAGATAATATGCACAAAATTATACTTGAAGTAAGTATACAACTTTTGTGCATATGATTTTGAATTCTTATAATGCAGTATGCTTGAAAGCTGTCTTATTTAGTAATACATATATAGTTAAGCCATTTTTCCGACTTTTATTATTCAAAATTATATAACTATTATTTATTTCATGTAAAATTCATTTGATGCACATATTTGTTTATAATCATATCAATACAATTTAAATTTTGTAGTACTTTGTTACATACGGAAATAATACAGTCATTTAAAATGATTTAATACTGTGCAAAAATAATGCACATTAAATGAAAGTTTAGTGTTTAGAAAAGCATTGAACATTCATAAATAATTAATGGAGTAACCAGTCATTTAACAATGACACTCTATAAGAAGAGCAACAAAGCACCCAACTGTAAATGTTGGAAATTTATCCACTGACACTTTATTATTATGTAAGAATATTAGTGCTCATATCATAGAAAATATATCGTTCTTTACCAGTACATTTTTCCAAAGTCTATTTGCTTATTCAAATGTTTTTTTACAAACTCTACTATCTTTTTCTGTTCTTATGATTATTCTTATGTTAAAATATGTTTGGACCTATTTGGTATAATACATTTTTATGCAGAATTTGGTGCTTTATCCGAATTCGAGAAAAAATATTAGGTGAAAAATTTTTTCGTACAAGAAATAATAAGTTATTTGAAGTCATTATGTTACGAGACTTACCTTGTATATTAAGAGTTTTAAATCACATATTTTTTAAGGACAGAAGGATAATTGCAGATCTTAATGTGAAGAATAAATAGAATTTGATCTAGTGCCAAAGAATTATGTAAATAAACTGATTTATTGTTTTATTGGAAACAACTAATGTATGCGTTGCTAGTTCATTTATGTTTTAATAATAAGTAAATAAATATTTCGAAGTATTATTATATATTTAAGCAGTCGTGTCAATATAGTATAGTTTCATGATTTGAGTAATTTCCTCCAGATAATGATACAATATCTGCGAATACATCTTTTATTTACAAATATATTTTTTTTATCTTATAACATATTTCTTTAAATATTTGGTTACTATACCAATCAATAATCCTCAAAATGTCTTTTTGCTAACAATTTTTATTCCTTTTTAAAATTTTTTTTAAAAAGCATATTGTTTTGTGTGCAATAAAATACTCCAAAATATAGATTGTCTTAATGTGCAATTTTTTAGATATAGTCATTTGAGAAAAACTAAGCAAAAGATATTTTTTTTATTTACTGTCATCATAACACTCAAAGAGTTAAAGTAGTAGCGATGTATGTTAATATATGCACATTTAAACACTAGATTCCAGATGAGACCAGCTTAAATAATTTATGTGCTCAATTGAAAGATAATGACATCCAACATAAATTGTGGATTGAACAACCTGAAAACATCCCAACGTGTTTGGCGATAAAACCTTATCCCAAAAATAAAGTCCAATCATACTTTAAGAAGTATAAACTGCTTAAGCTATAATTATACTAAACCTCTAATTTACATGACTGCAAGTTGTACTTTTATATTGTATTCTGACAGTAATAAAAATTAACAGTTTGTAATAATGATGCATATTTTCTAAGAGGTTTGTGTATAATTTCTTATGCCTGATGTCCCAATGATAATATCAATTTTTTACAATTTTTTCTACTAATTTTTAAGCTATTTTCATATAAACTCGTATGCATAATTCATGGATTTCATGGACGATAATGCATGATTCATGCCTGAATCAACATAAAAGTTTTTGTAATTATTACATGCAAAATATTTGGGTTTATTTCGTGGACGATAGCAGTTATACATATATACTATCCACCGTTTTTCTCGTAAACGATAAGCATACAGAAAAAATGCAAATAGCAAGCTTTTCATGTGCAACATAATGATATATGCAAATTTTTTGTATTTTTGCAGTATTTTTTGAGATATACAGGTAACATTTAATTTTGTACATGAAACATACATATATATATATATATATATATATATATATATATATATACCGGGTGGTTCACGAGAAACAGGCCACCTAAATAGCTTCGTTAGGATTAGAGATCGACGATAATGTTAGAGAGGAAAGTTGTACTGTTAAAGGGGGCAAATATGGTGATATAAAAAAATGTTCCGATTGTAATCGTTTTCAAGGTCTTTTGAAGGTCATCGATGATTTTTAAATGGCACCATATATTTTTAACTTCACAGTGTTGTAGCTGATGTGAAGACGAGTTCAATTATGTGGTACACTATGACCTACAAATGACCTTGGACTCATAAATAGGTATAGTTTGACTACTCTGTTTGATCAACGGAAATTTAATTTCTTAAGCCATTCGGTCTCATAACACGTATACCGTTAACGGAAGGTGATCTCTAAGCGTACACAAACAAGATTATCAACAAACTTACGCTTTTAGAAGAAACATTGTCCATATTTTTAGAAGATATTCCTTTAGAAATTCGTCGGGTAATGTGGTACCAACACGATAGCTATCCTGCTCATTCTTCACGTACCGGAAGAGAATTCCTGAACACTAAATTTCCAAATCGCTGGATAGGACATAATGGACACATACTATGACCAGCTCGTTCACCCGATCTAACTCCTCTTGAATTTTTTGTGGGGAACACTCAAAGATGATGTATATCGTGATCAACCGACTACACCAGAGAAAATGCAAGAAAAAATAATTAGATCTTGTAGATCCATTCCAACAGAAACAATTGAAAGTACAATTGATTGCCTTGTAAAACGTTTAAATGTTTGTGTTACTGCTCAAGATCATAATTTCGAACATTTAATTTAGTTCAAATAACATGATTGCATATTTTGAAGTTATCATTGCCTTATCATAAATTTTCTGGTTCAAGGTCATTTGTAGGTCATAGTGTACCACATCATTGAACTCGCCTTGACATCAGCTACAACACTGTGAAGATAAAAATATATGGTGCTATTTAAAAATCATCGATGACCTTCAAAAGACCTTGAAAACGACTACAATCGGAACATTTTTTTATATCACCATATTTGCCCCCTTTAACAGTACAACTTTTCTCTCTAATATTTTCTTCCATCTCTAATCCTAACGGAGCCATTTAGGTGGCCTGTTTCTCGTGAACCACCCGGTATATATATATATACAGGGTGTCCCAAAACGACTGCGTAAGCGAGAAATGGGAGGTTCCTTGGGACATTTGAAGCGACATTTTCCTTAGCAAAAATGGCGTCCGCGGCTTTGTTTAGGAGTTATTAACGAAAAACACGGACCAACCAGAGCGCGCCTAGTCGCTCGGTGGCACGGTCAGCGCGGCGAGCCGGGGGGAGGAGAGTGTTGTCGGTACGCCGCGATGTAACAGACAACTAACAGTTTCTCGATTATGTCCCGATTTCGATGAGCTTTGGATATGTTGTAAAGACCACGATTCTGAACAACATTTCCCTTTAGACTTTTTGCCTCGCGTCTTTAGTTTACGAGATATTTGTAAAACCAGTACCGAAAGCTAAGGGTTGTACGGTCAGGTCAACGAACTGTACAGCTGATGGTAGATAGCAGGAATACGACAATCACATGTTTCGGTTTTCCTGCAGATTTGTACGCAGAGTCGATGGGTTACTGTTCGAAAAGGTCGTCCGTTCTTTCACCCAGCAAGAGGTAGAAATGTCAGGTCGGCGTGGCGTTTTAGGGTCCCTATTGTCCTATGCCTCCCTTAAGAAACTTTCTAAAAGAAAGACGGACGACGTTTTCGAACAGTAACCCATCGACTCTGCGTACAAATCTGCAGGAAAACCGAAACATGTGATTGTCGTATACCTGCTATCTACCATCAGCTGTACTGTTCGTTGACCTGACCGTACAACCCTTAGCTTTCGGTATTGTCGTACACCTGAAGACATCTGTGCAATTCGTCACCGAATGACCCAGTGACAGTGACACACATTTCGAAGCATTTTCAATTACAAGTTTTTACAAATATCTCGTAAACTAAAGACGCGAGGCAAAAAGTCTAAAGGGAAATGTTGTTCAGAATCGTGGTCTTTACAACATATCCAAAGCTCATCGAAATCGGGACAAATCGAGAAACTGTTGCCTGTTACATCGCGGCGTACCGACAACAATCTCCTCCCCCCGGCTCGCCGCGCTGACTGTGCCATCGAGCGACTAGGCGCGCTCTGGTTGGTCCGTGTTTTTCGTTAATAACTCCTAAACAAAGCCGCGGACGCCATTTTTGCTAAGGAAAATGTCGCTTCAAATGACCCAAGGAACCTCCCATTTCCCGCTTACGCAGTCGTTTTGGGACACCCTGTATATGAAGCAAAGAATCGCAGCTTTTGGACAACAGGCACGCGCATGCGCATTTTGCAACCGAACACTTTGCTGAGTAATCAGTTTGTTGTAATGTTATACCCCCCTTTGGAATCTCGACAAATCGGGTTAAATATTATAACTTCTTTTAAGGCAGCATTTAAGACGCTATTTGATTGACCCTGACATTTTTTTTTTTATGTAATATGATACCCATTGGGAACGATCAGGAATCTCGGGACAGGAAATGTAAACCGTGCGTTAAATGTGGGAATATCTTTTTTTATTTTATTAGCATTACATCTAAGCCTAAAGCTAACAATTCGGTGTCTATTAATGAATTGCGGTCAAAATCGTCATGTTCTGCAATGGCTTTTCCAAAATCATCGGTAACATTAGATATTATTTGCATAAACTTACAATATTTTGTTTGTACACAGAATAGGTTCTCGGATAGCAAAGAGTACATGTGATCGATACAAAATTCTAAATCAAACAATTTTCGCATCGTTTTCTGGGCAATCTGTATGCACTTAGTCGAATTTGATAATTTTGCAAGCTTTACATCATCGTTTAACTGACAGAACTCCACAGTTATATCACCAACATGCACCGCATCCCCTGAGCAGGTAATGTTCCGCAGAATGTCTTCCTTCTTTCGAAGAAGATCTTTCCAGGTAGCCATAGACAGTTGAATTTCATTGCCATGATTGTCTCCTATAGCCAACTCGACGTGACAGCAACCACCAATTCTGACTCCAATGTCAAGGTGTTTGTAGAATGTATTCGTCAAGGGATATCTCCTGCCCAATATACGCACCACGCGCACGATCCTCTGTTCCGAATTATCAGCGCTGATAAGAAAAGAAGCAATTAGGAAAGACAATTTTTTTTCAGTTGCAAAGAAACAATACTGAATAGCATTTTTAGCGGTTGCCGGAGTACTTACTGTGTGTGTAATTGCGGAGGATTGAACACATTATTCTGCAGCGTTGCGCGAGAGTTGACGGTTGCGGACCACATAGTTGATAGTTTGTCGATCTAACCAACAATGGCGTTTTATATAGCCTCTCAGACCCCCCCCCCTTCTTCCCATTTTGAAAAGTGCAAACACAGCAAGAAATCTCAAACACATCCCATGAAATATGATAAATTCTTAGAAATAAGTTTGCTGAGTAAGCAATTTTTTGTAATGTTATACCCCTTTGGAGTCAGGAACGAACAGGAATCTCGGCACGATGCAAACTGCAATGATACATCGTATGCAGATGCGTTGACTGACACATTATCTCTGCTACTGAAATCTATCCGGGCAACCGTTCTACGTTGAACGTGCACGTTCAACACCCCGAACGACAATGAACGGGCATTGAAAAGGCATTGAACGGCATCGAACGGTTGTCGAACGGCATCGAACGGTTGTCGAACGGCATCGGTATCCATTTTTCCGACCTTTAGCGCTAAGTATTTTTTTCGTATAGCTTCGCTCGTCTTGGCAATCTCTTTTGTTAACATTTCTTTTTCCCTCTTTTGTTCAACAGAATTTCGACCCTACTACAGCGAGTCTGTTAAAAGTGTAAACATTGTTGCCCGGATAGATTTCGGTAGCAGAGATAATGTGTCAGTCAACGCATCTGCATACGATGTATCATTGCAGTTAGCAAAGTGCCGAGATTCCTGTTCGTTCCTGACTCCAAAGGGGTATAACATTACAAAAAATTGCTTACTCAGCAAACTTATTTCTAAGAATTTTTTGGTATCATATTTCATGGGATGTGTTTGCCGAGATTCCTGTTCGTTCCTGACTCCAAAGGGGTATAACATTACAAAAAATTGCTTACTCAGCAAACTTATTTCTAAGAATTTATCATATTTCATGGGATGTATTTGAGATTTCTTGCTGTGTTTGCACTTTTCAAAATGGGAAGAAGGGGGGGGGGGGGTCTGAGAGGCTATATAAAACGCCATTGTTGGTTAGATCGACAAACTATCAACTATGTGGTCCGCAACCGTCAACTCTCGCGCAACGCTGCAGAATAATGTGTTCAATCCTCCGCAATTACACACACAGTAAGTACTCCGGCAACCGCTAAAAATGCTATTCAGTATTGTTTCTTTGCAACTGAAAAAAAATTGTCTTTCCTAATTGCTTCTTTTCTTATCAGCGCTGATAATTCGGAACAGAGGATCGTGCGCGTGGTGCGTATATTGGGCAGGAGATATCCCTTGACGAATACATTCTACAAACACCTTGACATTGGAGTCAGAATTGGTGGTTGCTGTCACGTCGAGTTGGCTATAGGAGACAATCATGACAATGCAATTCAACTGTCTATGGCTACCTGGAAAGATCTTCTTCGAAAGAAGGAAGACATTCTGCGGAACATTACCTGCTCAGGGGATGCGGTGCATGTTGGTGATATAACTGTGGAGTTCTGTCAGTTAAACGACGATGTAAAGCTTGCAAAATTATCAAATTCGACTAAGTGCATACAGATTGCCCAGAAAACGATGCGAAAATTGTTTGATTTAGAATTTTGTATCGATCACATGTACTCTTGGCTATCCGAGAACCTATTCTGTGTACAAACAAAATATTGTAAGTTTATGCAAATAATATCTAATGTTACCGATGATTTTGCAAAAGCCATTGCAGAACATGACGATTTTGACCGCAATTCATTAATAGACACCGAATTGTTAGCTTTAGGCTTAGATGTAATGCTAATAAAATAAAAAAAGATATTCCAACATTTAACGCACGATTTACATTTCCTGTCCCGAGATTCCTGTTCGTTCCCAATGGGTATCATATTACATAAAAAAAATGTCAGGGTCAATCAAATAGCGTCTTAAATGCTGCCTTAAAAGAAGTTATAATATTTAACCCGATGTGTCGAGATTCCAAAGGGGGGTATAACATTACAACAAACTGATTACTCAGCAAAGTGTTCGGTTGCAAAATGCGCATGCGCGTGCCTGTTGTCCAAAAGCTGCGATTCTTTGCTTCATATATATCAAAATCAACGCTGTGTTTATAAGATTGTTGGTTGGTCAAGCGGCTAATGAGATGGTCTACCAAGCGGTAGTAGACCGGGGTTCGAATCCCGTCGCAGCTAGAAATGTTTTTCTCAGTTAAAAAAAAATGACTCAACAAAGTGTTTGGTTGCACAAATGCGCAGTTTGCCGAAATTAGGTTAGGTCTGGGGATGACCCCGAAAAAATTCGCGACCACCCGACAATCCGCGGACCCCCGAAAAAGACCGCGGGTGACCCCCGAAAAAATTCGCGGACCCCCCCGAAAAAGACCGCGGGTGACTCCCGAAAAAAGACCGCGGGTGACCCCGAAAAAAGATGGCCCGGTTAGGTCTGGGGGTGACCCCGAAAAAAGACGGCCCGGTTAGGTCTGGAGGTGATCCCCGAAAAAAGATGGCCCGGTTAGGTCTGGGGGTGACCCCCGAAAAACCTCCTCCCCAGGGCGGGGGGTCAATGAACCTACTAACCATGAACTAACAATGAATGTACCACTTCTAGGACAAAGGACGATGCCTATTCCACGACCGGCGTACAATGTCCGGGAAGCATATCAGCTGGAGGAAGACTATATCGGGCCCTACGATGGGGTGCGTCCCAGCGACCACCCTGGGACGTACGCCCAATTATTGGAAGCATGCTGTGTGAAGGTACCGTGGGGCAGCGGTATACGCACCCACTACAGGAATAATAAGTTACGGATTTGCGAAGTTTGCTATTATGCTGCTACTGCGGAACTAGCATATTATCATATCGACGAGGGTGGCCATATGGTTTGTCATAGGGCAACCGTCGGGGATATGATAAGATGTTATGTATGCGGAGCAGTTATTGCAAGAGCGAGGCCTGCGGCCGAGTGTCCGGAGTGTATCGAGCAAAGCCTCGATATAACTCCGAACCAGTGGTGGAGGCTACGTGTCGGCCTGGTTTTCGAAGTCACAGTCAGGGAGTGGTAAGGGAATCGGCCGTTTTCAGCCTTTTCCACTCGAGCCGCAGCCTCCCGTCGACATCAACAGCACTTCCGCCGTTCCACCGTCCGAAGGTGAGTGTTCTTCTATAATGTAGATGATTTGTTAGTGTGTAGTAGAAACAGACAAATGATAAATAATGTTAAAAAACTTCTTTGTTTCTTTATTACATGCAATAATAGCCAACGCGAAAACTGTCGCTTTAAAGCAGGTAAAACGAGTCTCTAAGCCGAACCAGATGTTATGAGCTGCAATGCAATTAACCACCCCCGAACGTACCCAGCGAACGACGAACTGTGATTGGTGCGCTACTTGGGCCCAAAAAGCACATAAATACAAACATTGTTCCACTAACGACCAGTGACGAAGAGCCATTGCTCGTCAGCACTACACAAAGTTCATAGTTTTGACTATCGAGTACCGACGAGCCATCAGAGATGCAGGACGAACTCCTGATTGAGTGTGTTAGAAGTCGTGCGTTTTTGTACGACTTGAGGCACACTAAGTACATGGATGCGAAATATAAAACAATCGCATGGAGGGAAATAGGAGAAGAGTTGAGCCAACCAGGTTATTATTCACTGTATTTTAATAACAACAATACGCCCCCGTAGACTTCCGTGTGCAGAACATGATTTTTAAAAAGATATATTTCTGTTTATAGCTGAGACGTGCAAAAAGAGGTGGCAGAACATCCGGGACCAGTTTCGGAAGTTCCGCGCCAAAGTCAATAAGACGCGGAGCGGGCAGGCGGCGAACACCCAGGACCGAAGGGGGTACAAATATGGAGATGCGCTCGCATTTTTATTGCCTTCTCTACAAGAGCGGCCAATGATTTCAAGCCTGGACGACGTCGCTGGGAGCAGCAGGGCGACGAACGAACCGTCCCCGTCGTCCCCGTCCCCGCCGTCCCCGTCCCCGCCGTCTCCGTCTCCGTCGTCCCCGTCGTCGTCGTTGTCGTCGTCGATGATCCCCGACAACAATTACAACGAGACGGTGGAGTACTGTGACGGGGCTGAAGAGGACGAGCAGCCGCCGCCACGAAAACGCAGCAGGAAGGCATCGAATAAGGATGAGGAATTGGCTGTTCTTGAAAACCAATTCAAGGCGTGCACCGATGCAATGCAACAGTCGTTGAAGGCGCGCATCGAGAGTCCTGGAAAGTCCTCATTGAGACATTTTTTCGAGGGCGTAGAGGTCAATATGGCGCTCTTGACGAGAAGAAACCAAACGACAGTGCAGCAAAAAATCCTCCAACTCGTAACGGATGCCCTCGAGGAACAGGAGGCGGGGGAAGTACCTGCCTGATATAAAAGTCCGTTACCGGAGGCGCTAGTGGAGGGTGAGTGTTTAGTGGGTAGTCCCGGCTTGCACAACACCCTTATCTCTAAGGGTGTTCACCGGGGAGTCCCACACTTTTCCGGGGTTGCGATGATCCCGGAAAATAGTGCGTAAATGCATTTGAACACCCTTCACTTTAAACAATAAAAAAAAAAAAAAAAAAAAAACAGCAGGATACCTATTACACCTATTACACCATCCTATTTATTTTACAGTATGTGCAGAATTTTAAAAATAAAATTTTTTTTTCTTGATGCAGTAATTTTTGAAAATAGTATTTTATTTGAATAATATTGATAATATTTGTATTTTGTCTCTGTCTTTATTTTCAATTTCAATGATAAATATTATTGCTGAAAATAATGGTTCGAATTGAATACATTTATGAGTGTAAATCGTTTCTTAACGATAAGATACAGTGTATGTTTATGCTGTTTCTCAGAGTATTATAACAATCCAAAACTGTCTCAGATTGTTAGAGAAGAAATATTTTATTTTTTGAATCAAATTGTTGAAATAGAAATATTTTATTTTGAGGTTCAGATTGTTCAAATAAAATACTATTTTCCGAAATATCGGCGCGGCGAGCCGGCAGGCGGTTGGCTGAACATGCCAACGAGCGTCGAGCTCGCGCTCTGATTGGTCCGTGTTTTTCGTTAATAACTCCTAAACAAAGCCGCGGACAACATTTTGCAAAAGGAAAATGGCACTTGAAATGACCTCAGGAACCTCCCATTTCCCGGAGTTGAAGTACTTTTGGGACACCCTGTATGTATATGCTTTCCTTGATTAGGTGTGGCAATTTATGGGACAAGAAAATTCTTACTTCATCGTCTGTTCGGTTTTTTTTTCTTCTGGGTTTAAATATTTGAATACGAATTTTTGAATTTCGTTTTCTTTTGGGATCCTATTTTCTCAAAATCGTTCAACATGAATTTCTTGTAAATATGTCATGCTTATTCTTCCTCCGGCTTAAAACTGCTGTTCAACATCAATTTTGAGATTACTGATAGGTGATTCTTACCGATTTTGGTGTGCTGAACACTACCTTTGAAAACAGTTTTTATCATTCTCAGTTTTTCAGAAATTTAAGAAAGTATAATTTAGAATGTAAACTAATAAAAATTAGATTTTAGAATTTTTTCGAATGTTTTCCACGTAGACCAATACTGCGAACTCTCTTTAATACAATAGTGTATATTTTTACAATGGTACAAATATTTAAAGCAAGTGCAGCACGGTCATGTATTTATTTTGTCGTATTGATTTACAAATGTCTTTTATATAGAACAATTCTGTGAACTCTTCCGAACACAACGGTGTACTTTTTTAGAACATTATAAACATTGAAACATACTTAAACAATTTTAAAGAGCGTGCAACATCTGTTTACTTGAACATCTTTTTTAATTTTGGACGATAGAAAAAAGCAGTTCTCGAAGTTGTGTTCAGTGCATCAAAATCCATAAAATCGCTTATCGTTTAAAACTTGTTAGACAGTGTAATGATTACTGCCACAAGTTTTCCTTAATTGATACAACAATGGATAGTGCCAATTACTTTTGTCAGCCGTAAAAGATGTAGTTTATCCTCTAATTAATTATGGACACAGAAAAATGATTAACAAAGCCACTTACTTCCATCTAAACAATTAAAAAATAGTGTTAGTGAAATTTACAATTAATACTGTAAATATATAGTACGTATATGTATATACGACTATCCACATTTAATTGGACAATATTCATTAAAAAAGAAGAGTAGCAAAACTATAAGCAAAACACAATTGATAAAAGTTACTTTATTATCTGTGGAAGTCCTTGTCAGAATTTAATTATAATATTTTAATCGAGTCTTCAATTGTTTCGATTACAACAAAATTTTAATGAAATTAGTACGTTCATTATTTAAGTATAATTTGTATTTGTGTTTGTGTCTAGGAAATGCAGCTAGAATAATGTGTTATAAAAATATATATTATAAATTAATATTTGCAGTATTGGAAGCAAAATTTAGTATTATAAACATACAATAAACAAAATTTATTAATCTGAATATAATTTTGTAATCGTATATTCAAAGTTTAATTTTTTGATTTTCTTTCTGTTGAAAACATATTGGCCTCTTTTTATGAAATTATTATACTCAGCTCTACAAAGCTCTCCGAAATATTATAATTTTGCTATAGTTAATAAGGATTGTAAAATTAATTAATGAATTCCTTTCATATTTGTCTTCTTTATTTTTTTTCGTTTTTAAAATTAATTAAAATAACTTTAAATAATTTGCAGCAACATGATCTGAGGATATTAGTGTATAATTAAGATTGATGTTAATTAGCATTAAGAGCGCACAATAGAGACGGCCATGGCCCTATCCAAATATTAATTATACAATAATATACATATATTGGTATGTTATATGGAAGCGTATATCAAAATAAGTTTAATTATGTATGTACAATACAATCGCCTTCAGTATCATACAAGATGTGAAACGAAAGAAATATTTCCACTATTCTGGTGTATACTTGACAATACATTACTGATATTTTACTTTTATAGTGGAATATTAAGTGGAGATAGGTATTCAGAATTTTTGAATATGCAATTTCGAGAGAATTGAGACGCGTTGTCATTGGTTGTCATTGTTCAAGATACAATCCGTCACAAAACTCTAGGTTTCAAGTGTTTGGCCCAAAAAGTAAGAATTTTAATTAATCATCTTACAAAAATTCGATTACTACTTAAAATTAGACAGACTTTGAAAAAATAATTACGATAATTATATTATATTAATTGTCAGTTCCTAGCTAACCAAATCTTCCCTAATAAGCATCTGTCATCCTTTCAAAATTTATTTAATCCTTACTGTAAGTAACAAATAAATTGGTATCTACAAAACATCTGAAGCCTTTGTATTTTTTATGCAATTCAGATGTGGCAGACATAGAGTTTTGTAACTGATTGTATTTATGTATTTATTTCCAATGGGATGTAATTTCACCTCATAACTTTAGACTAATCAAAAATTTTTCGTATGTGTTTTCAGACAAATATACTGAAACGTTACTGGGTACAGTTAATTATATCATGTAAATACGATATGTCACTCAACGGTTATGTGTAACAAATAACGGATATGTGTACATATTGGTATACATCTCGAACAACATTAGCGAACAACATTAAAATTGTGATTCATAGAATTGAAGAATATTTTCTTGTTAATGGAGATCGCACTGAATATTTTGTTTTATACCTAAAATAAGAAATATTAGTAAATATAATTATACAAAATAAGGTGATTTGAAGGTCAAAGTATATTACATTGTTGAACTCGTTTTTTAAGTTAAAAATATATGTCATTTAAAAAACCATCGAAGACCTTAAAAAGACCATGAAGATAACAACAATCAGAGAATTTGAACAGAACAGCTTTCCTCTCTAACATTTTCTCTTATCTTCAACCCTAACGAAGATACAATTTACGTGTTCTGTTTTTCGTGAATCACCTTGTATGTACATATATGTTTTCATACTGTACAAAAACATGTAGTGTATAATTTAAAAAAGTGATGATCAGCTTAATTTGTTCACAAATATTGCATAAATAAAAGAATTACATTATCATTATACTGCTTACAAAAAGTAGGATCACTTTTCCCTGTTTAATTTTTTTTCGTATACTTATTTATGAGAAATATGCTGGCTGCGTGAACATTCTATATGTATACAGAGTGAGGCGTATAAAACAGGCCACCTGAATAATGCAGCTACTATTTCCGGTAGGAAAAAATGTATCAGACTGAATTTGCTTGGCGTCAATGAGTACGTGATCTGATGTCCATAGTTTTTTTGCAGGTGGTCACATAGATGGCATATGAAGGTCAACTTTGTTTTTTTTTTAAATAGAATGATATGCTTTTTCATGTATCATTTAGTACAGTATTTTAAGACGTATACAATAACCTAGTTTAAGGTCGTTAAAGACCATCCACAACGCAAAATGATCTACTTTGTTCTCCTTGACAGCAAATTTTGCCCCAATGCATTTTTCCCTGTATTAGATGTCTCACCCAATATTTAAAAACTACCGGTTGATTATTAGAACAGGAAATATGTATATGTGTTAGGTTAGGCAGTACAATTTAGTTGCATATACACTACAAGAATTAGTCACCGCTTTTACTATTTTACCTTACTTAAGATTTCTGAAGTATTTGAATTGCATTTTGTTGTGTTTTCTCTTTTCATGTGAAGGATGACCAACTTCAATGTGGGTTTTACTTTACTCGAATTATGAAAACGGCAGAATATTCCGGATATACACTTATATTTTATTTTACAATACTTGGTAATATTGACAATGTGTACACATTATTCTTTCGCTTTACAGCTAATGTAACTCTAGTCTAAAGGAAACTTACCTAACGATATGCTTCATTAACTGATACTCGTATAAAAATTAGCCTTTGCGATTGTGCAAAAATATGCACTTTATCTGACACACCGAAGGCAACAAAATTACACAGGTACACGCATATGCATTGTTCACAAAATAATACGTATCAGGAAAATAAGTTTCAAGTGTTTTTTTTGTTGTCACTGTAACGAATTCTATACTATATTCATGATTCGAAGTTTCAGAAACGTTTTAAACGTGCCGCTTTCGAGTCCTTGGTAAAATATAAAATTGGACCTTTCCGAAATAATTTTTACACTTAAAAAGATTAATGATATGTAAAATGGTCAATAATTAATATGATCATGTATGAATATCTAAATAGCATTTGTGCTTAAACTCGTTTGGTTGTATTTGAATAAAAAATAAATTAACAGAGTAACTTAACGCTGATTAAAATTTACCTGAATATAAGTTAAACAGAACAATACTTCATTAAATAACGCTTAAAATCGACGGGTTTATGCAGGTAAAATGATCAGTTCTGGTAGTGTGTTGCGTCACCTCGTGTGTTCGGTTTTTATACATATTCCTTTGTCTTTACGAATTTATCGATAGCTAAGAAAAATGTATTATGTCGGTTGATATCGCAAGGATGATATAGTACGACGGTAGATATTTTAAGAAAGCTATATTACGATGGTTGGAATTTCAATGTTACCTAATGTTCGCTTACTTATCTACCTCTTTCATTCGAGTGCGAGTGGAATTGTTGCAGAACGCGTTTCCTCGAGGTTCTCGCGGAACGTATTCGCGAACAGGTTGCCAGCATAGAAACACGATCGCGAATTATTTTTACATAGGATGCATTCCATAGCACTTCTATCGCGTATTTTATCGCGCGACACACGTTGTGCGATCGGCAGTTCGTTAATTTCGACACCGCTCTTACTTAGAAATAAAGTAATGTATAAATTATTGACACTTATCATTCGTAGACAGATCGCCAGTAAAATCATATCGATATTGTTCTAACCGCGTTCGCGGTAATAAGCTCTAAATATTTATATACACGCACTATTTGCGGACGCTAATCACTGTAAGTACACTTATTTACAACACTTGATGGCAAGATGATTAGTTTGGCATATAGGTAAATATATGCAAAAAATATGTATACATAAAATATACATATATATTTCATTTTTTTGTTTTTGTTTCAAACAACTTGTTCAGTACGTCAAATGGGATGATGAGTATTTTCACGATGAAATATACACGGAGGTCCCTGGAAATGTGTGGCTATCTTCATTGCGTGTCTGTTAGTGTGTTTGTGTGTGTTACTGCCCTTCGTCTTCTTGCTCCTCTTCCTCCTCTTCCAGCCATTCTCGAAGAATGTTATTTCCTTCCTGCAAGAATGACGGAACAATCGCATTATAAATCGGTTTCGCAGATGCGACTTCGAATTTGTTAAGCAGGCCTAAATGATTCGTGTACATAACACGCTCGAAAGAAGTAAGAAGATTTATAGCGTCGAAACGTACAAGTGCAATGTAAACGTAAACGTACAACGCGTTCACGTATAAACTGCGATTCCTTTAATAAAAGTTCAGTTTTCGTGTGGGCAACTCATTGTTCATCGAATAGTAGTTATAGCTAAAGAATTGTATTGTCGTGCGTGGAAGCAATCGGGTGGATATGTAATCAAGAATTCATGCATTCGAGATTAACATTGTTTGTAGCAGTGGCGTAGCTACCGCGGAACAGTTGGAGCAAACTACTTCAGGATTTATTTCATACGATGAAAGAAGGTTAATCAACACACAGTTTTTAAGGTGTTATCGTAATTCAGAATTCAGTTAGTCGTATGTATTATGAACGTTTGTTGTGGACATTATTTAATTGATTAAGTAACGCATCCGCTATTATCGTTACTATATGTATGTATGAAGATCACAATCTTGTATTATGAATATCAGAAGTGAAATTAATTTTGCACGTGTAAAATTAATTTATTTGAAATATAGTATGTATTTAAGGAATTCGTATGTTTCCATTATCCAATTTTTGAAAATATTTCGTGTATGGGGAATTTCAGTTGCATTTAGTAAAATATCGTAATTACGAAAATTGTTAGCGAAACAAATGAGTGAACGTATCAAGTCTGCCGTAATTTTAATGAAATTTCTCTCAGATTAAACGGAATTGAAAAATAATGTGTGTATCTGTTGAAGCGTTTTGCAAGCGTTATGCAACTGTTTGATATGTAAACATTTATTCAGAATGCAATATTTCAGACTAGTTTAATGATTTTTTTTACCAGACCTTTTTTTACGTTTTATTAAAATCTGAAATCCTGAATATTTTTGTTAGTGAAAAGAAGAATATACTTCATATTTTTAATTGATTCTGATTTAAGTTTTGGGCGAATACTTTTTTTATGCGAAGTCAAAATTTTAAGTGAATGTTTCAATTAGGTTTTGAGTTATCATTTCAACTATCCTGAATAACAGAAGGGGAAAGAAAGGTCTACACGGAATAACTAATGGCTTGCCTGCGGACTTTATGCAAAATGAAATTTTTCCGAGTCAATTTTCAGAAGCAGAAATTCAATGAAAATATATTTTCTCTTTCAATCATATTAATAAGTTGAAAAGAGTGTAACAGTATTCAGAAATTCTTCTAACGGTTTCACAGTTTTGTATTTCACTGGTTCATTCTCCTTATTAATGCATAAAATCCACAGTCTACTAATAGCATAACGGAACTACAGTAGAATCTCGTTTATATAATCAAGTTGATGTTCAGCGTCAAATGTTGACTTTCCATTCGCAACAGAATGTTTGGATCGAAACTGTTTAATCAACCTGAATTTTCCAAACATCAGCTTCTATTATCGGAACTATATCTTGCTTTCCGAAAGACGGGACCTCAAGTATAACGTTCGCCATAATAGCAGTCCACCTAACTCCAGTTTCATAACATGCAATTGAGTGGAGTGGGGTGGTCGGTTGTAGTGACTATCATTCCGGTCAGTGTCGCCAGATTAAGACTTGTTTCCCACTCCACCCCTTCTACGATGCGATCCCCCCACGCTTCTGTCACGGCCCGGTCACGTGACGCGTTTCGTTTCTGTCGTGCATGTGTCGCAATGTCAACTAATCCGGTACAGGCAGAGAAAGAGAGGGGGGGGGGGGGGGAACTGTATTCCCCTCAATTCGAGTCAATTCCCCTGATCTGGCGACGCTGGTTCAGGTCTTGTCTTTCGCAAAAGAGACCTCGTAGTAAGAGCTGCTTAGTAAAATTCTATTATCGGAACCTTCGGGTTATCCGAACTGTCTTATCCCCCGAAAGGTTCGGATAATCGAGGCTCTACTGTGGCCAGTTACTCTACAAAAGGTCATTCTCGAAATTATTTTCGGTACATAAGCGGTGCGTTGTTTTTGCCGACTGAGCATGCAAAAGAGTTAGTGTAACTACGGGATTTGCAATTACCAGGACCACGTTAGTTTAGGAGAGCAAGGTGAGACGAGTGATGAGGGGCGATGACGGTGGTGGTTTGGTGGTGTATTGGTGGTAGTAGTGGTAGTGGTGGTAGTAGTTGATGGTGATTAGGGCAGCGCACAATGAGCAATTTATTGCTCGGCTAGATTTCCGTTTGGATCCGTATAATCATCGTATTCCTCTTCTGGCTCTTCGTAATCCGTTTCTGCTGGCTCTGGTCCTTCGACAGCTGGTACCGAGGTACTAGTGATGTTCTGCTAAGAGAATCCAAGCGATCGTTGCATCGACTCTGCTCTTACAACTCGTCCCGTTTGTTAACGTTTACGATTGTTAATCAATCTACACTACTTTCCTTAACCCAGCAATGATACAAAAACTTGAAAAAAGTTTGTCCTGATCATTACATGCGATAAACCGCATGTGTTCAATTTCAAACAATCTTTTCGAATAAACAGGGCGTCAATATTAACTGGGATCACTTAAATATCTCTCCTAGATAATTTATATGAAAAAAGTTTTCAATACAAAATAACACTACTTCAAGGATCACGTGTAACACTGCAGAGAATATCTTCTCTGGCTCATTTTTTCACAAGATGTTAGGTTCATTCGTAGAACCTTATAGAAGATGTTCGATCTAAAGTCTAAAGTGAACCACTCGAATATCTCTGAAATCATTAATGATATCGAAAAATGTTTCAAACAACAGTTACATGGTTTCAACAGTGACATAATTCTATTTTAATGGTTTTTTTGTAGGTGGAAGAGTAAAGAGCATATGAAGGTCATTTTCAATTTTTTTAAATGGAACTATGCATTTTTTCATATACCAATCGATATAATTCATTATTCTTATATGCCCTCTACTCCTCCACTTACAAAAAACAATGTAACTGTTCTTTGAAACAGTTTTCGATATCATTAATAATTTCATCAATTTCTAATTCGCTTTAAATGGGACATCCATATGTATAGGTAGAAACAGTTGACGAGCACGTATAGGCAAAATTCAAATTTTTGTTTTCGCGAAAAAAGTTGTTCAGAATGTTGAGTTTTACAACATATTTAAATTTTATCAAAATCGGCGAGGTGTAATCTTTTACGCACAATTACCTGTCTTCTATGTTCTACGACAGGGATGGGCATTTTTGTCTCAATCGAGACAAGACCATCCCCACCATACTGCCCACTGTCCCCCACCAGCATTCGCCTTTACTATGGAGGAAGGACGCGCTTCGTCCGTCGGAAGCAGTGCGCATGCCTCGCACATCGCGACGCAGACACGCGCTGCATGAAAGAGAGGTTGGTGGGGGGAGCAGGCGTTTGCGGGACCCCTATCATGCCCATCACTGTTCTAGGATGATATCGAAACGAAATTTAGAATTCCTCTTGGAAATATACCGACGACCTCGGGTTCAATACAAGGGTGGTCCTCGGAAAGAATTCTTTCCACGATTGCACGTGTCCTTTGGAATGACGTAATTTTATTCTAAAGAGTTTGTAATCCCACTTAGCCGTGTTACCTTGCACACAAAATTGTTGATGACATCAAAAAAATATTATGACTGAAAATTAAATACATGGTTTCGAGGAGCACACAATTTCAGGTAAATAATACTACGTTACTATGATTACTTACAAGGAGTCGTACATATAATGTATTTTTAAATGCATTATTCAATACAACTTATTATTCTCTGTGAAAAATGGATTAAATCCCTTACAATAAGAAGTCATTCATCCATGAGATAATTTTAATTCGAGACGCGCGGATGCGTTTCTCAATTTTTGCATTTGACCAATTGTTTTTCATCAATCACTTTTAAGATTATTTACCACTGAAATTACTACGTGGGGAGAAATGATCTAGTTCTGATTAATATTTTCGAATTTTTTAAATTGTAGAGATACTTTTCTGGAAAATTATTAAATAAATTGATTTACTTGCAATAAAAATGGTACAAAAATTTAATAATCAAATTCCTGTTACTTCGAAAGACATTCTTAACTCATCATGCCCGATACCTTTGGTACGTTTTTTACATGGTATTTGTTATTGTATATACTTAAAAAAACAAATTTTATGCAAAATAATGTATAACCAAAAACGATTTTAAGCAGGAGATTCTGCGGGAATATTAAACAATCTTTGTAAAATTGCTAGAAGTGTTAATAGGTCAATTCAAGAAAAGTTGTGTTGATTAATGAATTAAAGAATGCGTGAGTTGATTAAACATAACATTTAAAAAAGCAATGTTAACATTTATATAGTGGATGAAAAAAGTATCGGCACACTTATAGTTTGTTTATAACAAGATAAAGCACTAATGTAGCATATTTGTACCATCCGGATTGTATAGTACATTAGAAACGTTACAAGAAAAGCAGCAAAAAATCCGATTGAAAGTTTTAGGTTTCTATCAAATGATATCGTGACACAATCTAAAAAGAATTTCAAACAGTAGCTACTCGTTAATGATAAGGAGGCAGAAATTTGTACAATTAGATCTATGTCTATGAATCAATAGACTTATGAGGAACTATATCGGGATTAATATTCTGTCTAGGTGTAGATTATGACGCGTATCTCTCGATAAAATTCTAAAAATTTCTGATAAATATTGTGTCGTGTATAACACGTGGTTTTAAATGTACATACAAATCGTCAACGTGTGAATACTAACTACAAGATTTTCGGTTTTTGTATAATATTTTTTATTGGCAAATTATTATTGTCTCAAAATCAGCATGTTATTTACATGTACTAGTTACTGGAGTATTGAAATATGAAGATGATATCAACATATCACTTTTTTATCTTGTAATATCACAAAAATATTGAATACGTCAATTCTTGTTTGATCTACTGTATTTTTTAAAAACTATATCACAGCTTTTTCAAGCTTTTGACCTTGATATATCTTGGACGACTTCATCTACAACGTCACTGTATACAGGCTGGACCAATAACTTTGACCACCTTGCATATTTCGGTTATTTGTAATAAATATGAAGAAACGATATACATATGTATACAAAACTTGCATAGTGTGAAGGGGGAAATATTGTGGTGCAAACATTTTTTATACGAGTGAAGACGTTTCGGAGATTTCAAGGTCATCTTGATATTTTTAAGTGGAATAACCGTTGTGTCGTAAATCGATAGTGTATCAAATTCTACGTAAACATGTGTTGACCTTCATACGTGTCAAACATAATTGTCAACAAGATATTATCGAAATAATTTTCCATATACATATACTCACCACATTCAAATTGACGGACATCAATTCAAGTCCTCTACTTATTCTACTAGCTTCTAGGTAGTAGGTATGTATTGAAAATTATTAATATAGTATTAAAATATATGTATAATATTATCATAATATCACGTCAATTATTAGGTTTGGGACATATGAAGCTCGATACATTTTTATGCAGAATTTGATACTCTATCGATTCGCGATACAAAAGGCAGGTTATACCTTTTAAAGAAATCAAGGTGACCTTGAAATCTCCGAAACGCCTGTATCCATATAAAAAATGTTTGCATTACAGTATTTTCCCCTCTATACCATAAAAGTTTTGTATATGTATATCATTTTTTCATATTATTACAAATAACGGATATATTCAAGGTGGTAAAAATTATTGGTGCACCCTATATATGTATATCAGAAAATTTTTCCTCGGTAACAATACGTGTCATCAATGCCTACTCCTCTACCTTTAAAGAAATTGCATATACATATACACGAAATTGTGTGCATCTCAACTTTTCTTTCGGCTATTATGTCGATAATATCCGTGTCCTGATTTGAAAAAAATTTCAAAAATAGATTCTTTCTACACAAAAGCAATATTAGTCGAATTTTTGACAACTCCGAAATGAGGACAGCTTTTTAATATTTTTTAAAATGTTTTGTCTCATCTATGTCATTGTCTTTGTTGTTTATTATTTATACTTATTTAAGAATAAAACTACAGTATTTATTAATTATCTGAGCACACATTTTATATCATGTAACAATTGTTCTTTTTATTCTACACCATCACAGATATTCACACTGCCGATAGATTTATCGTTTCCGATATCTCCCCGAAAAATCCAAGCTTCTTCTTATTTCGACATAAATCATCTATTTTACGTTTTACAAGCGATTTTTCTTAGAGTTAATTATATTTCTCTGAGCCATTTAATTCTTGTTTAACGATCACTCTAGTTTTTAGCAAAAGCAAATAAATAGATGCGATCTGACACTGTAAAGACAATTGCGAAACAATATTTGTGTTCAGTATTCGTTATCGGCCACCTAACTCTGAATTATGAAACGAAGTAACTGAAGGCCATATAAGCAACGCACAATATGCAAACATTACGTACTATACATGTATAATGTTGTACTATGTATCTACGTATGTCAGAAAATCCATTTTGTCAATTACTATACGATATAAAATAGGTATTTAGAAAATTAATAAAGAAAATACATAATAACAAAAAATGTAAATAGCATGAACAATATCATAACTTCTGAGTTGACAAAGATTCTCCTTCTAAACATTATGTTTTGTCCATTTTAGAAAATTTAACCGAATTGGAACACGGACGTTTTTGCAAGTTTTTCCTTCATCTGCAATATTTCTTTGTATCATCTACAGGTTTGTAAATATTCGGGGGGAGTTATTTAAAGAATGCCCTGTATAATGATCGAAATAAAATACCCGACAGTGATTTATATTGGGTTGATACGTGTGCCTTGTTGCTCATGTTTGAAACGCAATTTTGTCTCAAACACTAATGTTGTGTTGAAGTTCCGTACTTTCTCTTTTAGACACATCCTGAATTTTTTAATGTGGTTCATAGTTTATTTTGTTTTAAGTTAACGACTATGCTATATTCAATGAAAAGAGTCAATGCACATAAACAAAATACAAACGAGTCTGCTCTGCTATGTATCTGCAAAATATACAAATATTTTGATATTCTTGTTATATCATTATTCATTATCAAAGGATGTTATTTTTTCTTTCTATTCCTTATTCGAATAAAATTTTATTCAACTCTGCTTGAAAATATACCAGAAAATCTAAAGTCGATATGTTTTCAATTTCAAAATATATTTTCATCTTATTATGCAAACAGCTGAATTCTCACGCTGCAGTATGAACTTTCTTCAATTATTCTACTGACATAGTTCTAAATTTGTTTCCTAATTAATTTCGAGAAACCGAAACTTCCTACAGAACCGACAGTGAATTTAATTTGAGACTTTCGCTGTAAGGTCTAATGCTATTATAGTTATACAACTTCCTTCATGCTGTAAGTAACCACCTTATCTTAATTAGTAAGAAATAATGATTTTCAGTGGCAAGTACTCTTTATTGTCAAAAAATACAATTTGCATAGACCAGTGGCTAGAAGCTCTACGTTCACAGTTTCCGATATTTTGAGAGGAAATCAAATTCATCGATGAATGTATGAAAATTGATCATCATTCATCATTCAGTATTAAAATTCATTAGAAAACAGATTCAGTACTACAGTCTAGGACAAAATTAAGTGGACAGGTATTTGAAATAGGTATCAATGGACTTTTATCGAATTAACATTCATGTAACAATGTTTTGTTTATTATGTATACTAGAGTGAACCTTACCTATACCTACTGAAATTTTTTGCAAGATTTTTTCGGATAAGAGGAAGACGTGGCACATTCGCGTTAATGTTGCGATAAGTATGGAATTTTATATGGCTGGGAATATACAGGGTGTCTTAAAAATGTCGGAGAACCTTGAAAGGGGTGGTTCCTTAGATGATTTGAAAAAACTTTTTCCTTAGCGAAAATTTTCGCATCAGCTTTGCTAAAAAATTATGAACGAAAAACACGAACCAATCAGAGTGCGGCTATAGAAGAGAAACGGAACTAGTTTATGGGGCGCCGTGTTCAAAATTTTATAGTTGAAAAAGAAGGTCCACCCTAATGTACATTGTACAGGGTGTCAAGAAATTATGTATGAATATGGTTACAGCATGATTCCACACCTTAGAGTCGACGAAAATCTGTGAAAAAAGTTTTGTGCAAAATTGACCTTGACAGACTTTTTCAAGGTCAAATTTTTTAATAATTGTATCGTGTTCTACTCATCGAGAGGAACAAACTTCTCGAAGGAACCATGGGTAAAAAATGAACCGTACTCTTGAAAATCGACGTTAAAGTTCAAATAACACAAACTTACTTATACTTTTCTACTTGTACTAGTTACAAACTTTTCGAACAGATCTTTGCCGATCCTAAGGTGTAGAATCATGCTGTAACGGTTTTTATACATCATTTCTTGACACCCTGTACATACGTTAGTTAAAATGGAACAGTATGTTCTAATCTGAAACTTCGGAATTAAATTGTGAGGTAAAAGGTTAATAGGCTTCCAGTGGGTAACGTGTTAAAATGACATAAAATGTACACGGAAGAAATGTTGATTTTCGAGGTAAAATTGCGCTTAGAACACAAGCAACAGGATTTGCGCGTGGACCCAATATAATATTCGTTTCGTATTTATTTTGTACTGGTTCTCGCGTCGGGCGGAAACAAATAGATCTCGTCGTGTAGGAATAGCTTGGATTACCTGAGGTGATCCACATCCAGCTAGCGGCAATCCGTCGCTACCTACTGGACAGGGTGCATCGAGTCCTGGTACACCCTGATCTCCTTGGCTTCCTTTGTCACCTTTCTTACCGCGTCTTCCCTGCGGCCCCTGTATTCAGACACAAGAATGCTTTTTCATGTAAATGATGTAGGAGCAAGTGTTTGTGCAAACGTGCAAAATAGGCCAGGCACAAGAAAGATTCTCTCTATGCACTATGTGTAGTATTCAACTGTGCAGAATCCGCAATTGAGCATAAACGTCTAAGAAAGGCGTTAAGAGATCTTCTGCTCTACTAATTCAATCTCTACGTATAAACAGTTCCCTGAATTTCACAGTGTACTTGAAATGTCCTTCAGTTATCCCTTTCCTGGATCTCGAGAAACTAACAACGATTTACACTCTCGTTTTTCCGTCTCACGGTTCTAATTTTAACAAAAGTATGTTGCATATTGCGTAACATCTTCATACGAAATCAACGAGTTATACGCTGGTGGCAGCATACGGAAATCGATGTATCGAAACAAATGGCGAGGAGATCAACGTAGAACAAAGAAATGGAAAATGAATGTACGAGATTACAGAGACGCTTTTATGATTTTTATGAAATTTGTATGATGTTTATAGGACTACGCTTTTGCTCGATTCTTATTATCCGTTGTCTCTCACTGTAACAGTACGCCGCAAGTGAATAGCGAATGTTGAATTAACATAGCTGCGTCTTTCGAACGATGATTCATTTGCTACGGTGACCTTGGACGCAATAGTGGTATTAATCGCACCAGTAACGACCACGGTAAGAAGCAGAGCGACGATAACTGAAGTGAATAACGATGGCGACGATAATGGTAGATGAGATACGGAGCATATGTCGATAATGCAAACAATTCCGAACTGGCAATCGATCTCCGGCGTGCGATACCTTTCGCGTGCCAGAGATCTCATCGTGAAATACACAACGTTCAACGAGTTAATCCGCCTGATTAAATCATAATTTCCTTGCCCCATTATTTAATATTAATAGTCGAATTACGTCAATACTTACAGGTTCACCTATATCACCTTTCTCTCCCTTCGGTCCCTGGAATTGGTACGCCAAAGAATTTATTTTGTCCTTCGCCTCTTTTCTACATGCACGGTGCGTGTCGTTCTAAACATCTCTGATCGTGTATACAGTCATGCGAAATTTATTTCTGACGTCGTAATACGCGGCTACGATCATCGACGCATCGAACAGTGTAAGGATGTTAGTCTACAATCGGTCAACTACTTTGGAGCAAGGGTGAGTCACTTAAGACAAGTCAGCTGAACAACTACCATATTTTTTGAGATAGGAAGAAACGTTTGGGACAAAACTTGTTCGGTTTCGAGGGGCCCATTTCGTGATCTACAAAACTTTTTCTTGAGTGGAGGTGCTTAGGAGACTTGAAGGTCAACTTAATGTTTTTGAATGGAACCATATACTCTTGAACACCTAGGATTGTAGCCCTTCTCAAGGTCATTTCAATGACTATAGTCATTCAAGGTCATTCAAGGTTATAAACGCAAAAAGGTTGAAAAATAATAGTTCATTGTAAATGTTTACGAAATCGAATATCCTCGGCTTTATTTTTTAAATCAAACTAAATCAATTCAAAATGTAAACAAGTTAAAAGAAGATGTGTATCCTGAAGCACCCACTGAAAAAGAAGACATGTGGCAACAAATAATCTTTGTCCTAGTGGTGTTATTAATCATCGCATACTTCACTGCGTGAAACAATCAGTGATCGAACGCTTCGGAAGCTGTCTTTCTGTGGCTGGTAATCGTTTTGCACTTTTGTTGTAGCAGATTCATTCGGTTTTAAGCATTTTGTTTGCATATTGAATTGACTTAGTTTGATTTCGTTAACAAAGCCGAGAACATTCCATTTCATAAGCATTCACAAAGATTTTTCATACTTATTACGTGTATGACCTTCAATGACCTTCAGGGGGGCTACAATCCTAAGTGTTCAAGAGTATACGGTTCCATTCAGAAAAATTAAGTTGACCTTCAAGTCTTTTAAGCATCTCCACTCGAAAAAACGTTCTGTACGTCACGAACTGGGCCTCTCGAAACCGAACAATTTTTGTCCCAAACGTTTCTTCCTATCTCATAAAATATGGCAGTTATTCAGGTGGCTTGCCTTAGGTGACTTACCCTGTATAAATGGAATAAGGTAGATACGTAAAGCCTATTACTCGTTATCTTTTACATTCACAAAAAAAGATTGTGCGATCATGGTCTGATTCCGAAATTGTGAATTCTTCTCAGCTTTAGAGATGGGAGTGAAGAGATGCTGTGCTTCTCCCTCTCTCCGATTAATTAAAGCTCAGTGTTTTGAATAGCGTTTTCAGTATAAGGTTATTCGACTGGTGTTGTAAGGCTGTACAAAATGTTATTGTCTCAAGAATTACGATGCATGATTGTTAGTAAACAATTCCTTTTGCAGCAGGGATATTTTTATGATTACAGAAAAAATATACAGGGTGTCCCAAAAATGTTGTATTTCCTTGAAAGGGGCGATTCCTGAGGTCATTTAAAGTAATTTCTTCCTTTGCGGAAATGATCTCCGCGGCTTTGTTAAGAAGTTATTCATGAAAAACATGGACGAATCAGAGAATTATAAGAGAATGAAAAGGTTAAATGCACGTTACGTATACTTAAATGCGAACTTTTTTCTTGAATTATGTATCCATCATTTGCATTTATGTATATTTATATGTGGAAAATATCAATTGAAATAGGTCCTTCAATTTTGTATTCAGCTGATTTCATAAACGATAACGCTGATTTTGAATTTCAAACAGCTGTAACATCTTGGTCTATTGATTCTTGGAATTATCAAACAGACGTTGACACTCTTACTGCCATATTGATCAAGGCTCAAAAAAAACATTCGCGCCATTCGAGTTCAATTATAAAATATTTTGTACACGCGTTACTGAACAGATGTAAAAGTGAACTAGACAACAATTTCGTGGTTAGGCTACGGATTTTATAGACTTATGACAAAAATGAGTAGATCAATAAAATATTTAAATAAACTGTAACAATAAAGCAGTAAAAGCATTTAAAGAATGTTAAAATACTGTTGTAACGTTTTCAATTCATTAAAATGATGAAGAACAAAAACTAATGTCTATGGGGCTTATTTTGCATAACAATCCGCATTTATGTATTTTATGTTTATGGTTTCCTGCTTGACAAGCTGAGTTCATGAATAATTATTTTGTTAACGAATTATTGTCTGAAGAAGACAAAGAAGATTAATCAAGCAAGTTTGTTAATGATGACATTCTAAAGATTACGAATATTTTGTATAACATTTGCATCATTTCCAAGGCAAATAATGATGCATTTTGGATTCTGCAAAACCTTTAATCATTTTTCGTAAAGAACTTCCATTGCAGGCAGAATTTAATTGGACAATTCCCTATTATCGTTTTTCAATAATTTCCATTCTTTCAAACAAAAATACTGTTCAAAATGAATTAAGATCTTACGATTAAATATCATTTTTCCTGCCATGACACTGATTGCAAGTTTCCAGCAGAAGCGAAATTTAGCAATCTCAAGAACATACATATAGGACACTTATGTGTTTCTTATATGTATATTTAAAATAGGCTCAATAATTTTACCTTGAAAAAAGTGAGTCGTAATTGAATTCTCTATTATTCGCGTAATTTTTCATGGCGGAGAGTATAGTCCCAGTTAGCCAAACCTTTTTTTTTTCCTTTCGGGCCTGACTCCGCCAGCTTGGCATCTTTCTCAGGCTTGGACCTACTGTTTATTAAGGTGGGTTCCGAACCACCCGAGTAGTTAGCCAAACCTGCTTCGAGCAAATTTTGCTGAATGTTTGTGATTGTACTCTGCGAGTAAAACGCGGTCAGTTTGGAGCCAAGACCATGCTTGGAGCAGAATTTGATCCTTATTTGCTATGAATTTGGCAATCAAAACTTGTCGATAAATTCCGAGCCTAATGCGGAAACAGATGACTCGGTATTTGAGTGCAAAGTTTGCAGGCGGAATTCCATGCCAAATTGAGGACAAATTGAGGCCAAACTTTGCCCTCGTGTAGAGGGCAGGTCAGTCGCACTACGAGTGGACCTAATCTTGCTCTAAGAGTAAATAAGAGGGAGAACCGAATTTTATTTAAATTTCTAAATTATATAATTTTAAGTTGCATGTATTTACAGTCATTTTAATATTTACAAATCTTAAAATAATGACATTAACGAGATTTGCCCGATATTTAGTCTTAAAGCAAGGTCAGGTCCGCTCTTAGTGCGACCGACTGTGCCTGCAAACTTTGCGCTCAAATACCGAGTCTAATGCGAAAACAGATGGGTCGCAATTTGTAAACAAGTTTTGATGGCAAATTCATAGCAAATCAAGAGCAGATTGCTTACTGAATTCATGCAACGAATGAATTATGACTTGAACCTTTTTTAACGTCGAATGACCTTATGTTGTACATTGTTAAGATCCTCTGAATACAGTTGTTTATGATACTAACGAGAGTAAAAGCATTGTAAGGATAAGAAGCTGTACCATGCTGCATAAGAAGGTGAAGGCGACTTCAAAAGTTTCATTGTTCTTCCATCACAAAAAAAAAATTATCATCGACATACTATAGTTTATCTAATACCGCGCAGCGTTAATAAATATTATACTTTTGAATCCGTAAAAGTAGGGGTGATTATGTTTGCCTATAAGGAAATAAATCAAGCGAAAATAAAAACAATCTATGAACAGTCAGCATCGATATGTTCTGAGAAATAAAATTTAGAGTTACAGTAGTCTTAACATAAATAATAATCAACTTTGTGAATACGAATATTCCTCTCTAAGTAGTATAGTAAGTAATGTAGTGTAATAATATCTTATTATTTTATATTTTTGGTTTATTTATGTTTCTAGGAAAATAAATCTAAGGAATATCGTCACTGTTCAGAGTCTATTGCATTTTAAAGTAAATAGTTTTAAGTATTACTTGTTAGTAATAAATCTGAGCGGCTACAAAATGTACTAAATGTTTTTTTGAACATTTAAAATTCATTAAGTGTATATAAACTTTTGTGACTAACTGTGTATAACGTCGCTACCATAGTAAATGTACGTAAAAAATCGAAAATTTCAATTTTAAACTATTTTGTTCAATAATAGATTCTAGTGTATGATGCACTACGGAGATACTAACACGTTATCTACACGAAGACTTAATAACTTAAAACGAATTATTAGACCATATTATTCGAAACGACTAGTTGATGATTTTTTAATGAAATGGTTAATTTTTGATTTTTAAAAGATGCCCAATCATCGTGCGTAGATAATGCGATAATTGACTGTTTGGAATAAAATGGAATGTGTTTATACAGGGTGTTCCATTTGAAGTGAACCAGTCGAATATCTCTGTAATTATTAATGGTACCGAACACTGTTTCAAACAAAAGTTATATGGTTTCGAGCGGGGCATAATTCTATGTTAATGGTTTTTTTTGTAGGTGGGGCAGTAGAGGACACATGAAGGTCACTTTTAATTTATTAAATGGAATTATGTAGTTTTTAACACTAAACCTACCAAGCTTTAAAAGTAACTGGTACATGTTTTTTGTGCGGCTCCTATTGCAATACATGATCTACTAAAGATATCTATACAATCATTTTTATTATTTCCCAAAAATGTTGTATTTCCTTGAAAGGGGTGATTCCTGAGGTCATTTAAAGAAACTTTTATCTTTGCGAAAATGTTCGCCGCGGCTTTGTTAGTTGATTCCGATCAATTGCAATTTATAAAAAAAAATTTTTTTTCGTGACAGCTAGTGAATTAATCCTTTTAATTCTATGTTAATGGTATAACTTTATGGTAAATAACTTTTGGTTGAAATATTTTTCGATATCATTAATAATTTCAGAGATATTCTGGTGGATCGTTTTAAATGGAACAGCCTGTATGAACAGCAAGATTCTCGAAAATAATGTTGATATTTAAAAGTCCTTTTGAAATGCGTTTCAGTAGGAAGCACATATATTGAACTGTATGGAAAGCTTTCGGAAGTGTCTTTGGTGTGAGAAGGGAGGAAGGGAGGCGGAAGTTTCGGCCGCTCCTTGTCATGCAAAAGAAGTAAAGAGATGAATTTTGAAGCAGTTCCCGGGGTAGATCAGGCAGATGTATCGTCGTTACCCCGGGTTGGTTAGACTGTGTCGCAGTCACACCGAGGGACGAGCGATAATCGAATGCCACTATACCTCCGTGCCAGGAATTCCATCAGTACCCTGGGGACAAACAGAATACATCGTTGGCATCTCGACAGTAGTATAATCGAATTCTGTCCGGACGGAATATCGTTTTCTACGCAAATCCTTAACGATCGAACACATTCGAAGTTCTACAAAAAACGTCGATAGCCGAGAACATAAACCCTTAAAAGCTACCATGAAGCGTCACTTCGATTACACTTTGTTACGTTTGTAACTAAATATGGGAGAAAACTGATTTGGTTTTTACCCAAAAAGTAGTGGTCTGAAAACAAGACTAAAACATAAGTAGAAACAAGTTAATATTTGTTCAAATCAATTAAAATAGAGTTTTTACTTCAAATGTGTTTTCCTGAAAAGCTTATTTTTTTATGTAGCTGCCACGATATTTTAATACCTAGTTGTTCGATACACTTTGTTTTTAAAATTTTAAATGTTTTAAAGAATGTTGATCTTTTCAAATGTTGTATTATGCTAAAAGTGAGAAAAGCTTATAAAATCATAACTTAAACGAAAGGCCAGTATTATTTTAAGGAATAAAATATTTTATTTATTCTGATGCACACCTTAGTCATATTCGTACTAATGAAAGTGCTACTTTTCCTTTTTAACACATATTTTTTTTTTAACTCATATAATTTCACATATTTTGGTGTGAAAAAAATATTTGTATACTTCAAATAATCGTGAATATGTGTGCACAAAATAAATTCAAAACAGTGTTCTGATTTCTTTAAAAAAATTGCCAGAAACGTCTAAAAAATGGCACACTACACCAACATACCCACTTAAAGTTATATTAAATTATATTCACTTAATTTCTTTATAAATACTTGTATATTTTTTAATCTGTCAAATTTATTCATGGCAGCCATTAAGGGGTAAACATCGTGAGTCTTTCAATTCGATTAATTTTCTATCGAACGTATCGTTTTATCGCTAATAAAGCTCCATAATATCCATTTACACGTTCACACGCACAATCATAGTTCCATTTATTACAAACCGTTTCCTGAAAATTCGTTTGTAAATATTTACCATAAATTTCACTCGTGCAGCGTTTTAAACGCTAAGTGGAGTATTAGCTTTTCGTAGTTGTAAAAATAGGTTATTTTTGCAAACGTTTTAAAATAAAAAGCATTGGATGACTTAAATCTTTCACAATGATTTTATCTATTTTTGAACAGAATGTATGTAAAAGTTGGCTCTAAAAAATCCGATACATTTTAAGTAATGGTGATTTGACTTGGACTTCGCTGAATTTTTGTACAGCGGTGGCGAGCATGATTTCATTACCTCTGTCGATGCGAAATGGAATAAAGGTTACACTCAGCGGTGTGTTGGTTATAGTGAGAACGAGAATTGTCAGATGATATAAAAAAATATGTCAACGCAAAAGGAAACAATATCAGTTTATTACAGATCTCGTGAATTTGAATCGCATAAGGCATAAGACATTAGAAATTGTTACTTGAATTTTGTAATTCTAGTTTAGACAATTAAGCAGTCGTCTACAAGACGAAATGTACTTTTAATACACAGTGTGTTCGACGAACTCTGTCCACCTGAAATATCCTGGTTAGTTTAAACAATTCGCGAAAATGTTTCAAATGAAAGTTACAGCTAGGATTCAAAGCAATTAGTAATATAGTAATAAAAATTTTTTAACAAGTAGATGGATAGAGGTCATATGAAGGTCACTTTCGTTCTTTTAAATGGAATAACGTATTTTTTATGCTCGATAGAATCGTAAATTCTGAATAAAAAACTACTAAGGTACATTTGTCCTAAAAATTATCATTTCTTAGACAATTTTACTTTATTCATTATATTATTTTCGTCATGAATGTTATGAAATATGTCCAAGTGTCATCTTTCCTTATTTCATAATCAAACAAATGAATATACTTATTAAATCACAATTAAATGGTAACGTGCATACTTATGCGTGTGAAAAATAAAATATAATTATGTTTCATTCAATTTTGTTAACGTATTCATAAATATGGAAAATGGAGCTTCATTCGCAAGTTATAAATTATCGTGACGTATTTATTATTTACGTTATTAAATACCGTTTCTCTCCGCGCACTTGTATTTTTTTAGAATTTTTTCTATACAATCGAAGGTAAACATGTCGATATGTTAGCTCCTCTCCGATTTCAATGGGTTTAAAATATGTTGTCATCTGTGGCTTGTTAGCAGAGTCGCCAGATTAAGACTTGTGTCCACACTCTACCTTCCCTTTCTACGACGCTGTTCCCCCACGCTTCCGCTACGACCCTGTCACGTGACGCGTTCCGTCTCTGGCGTGCATGTGTGACAATGTCACGTGACTAATCCGGTACTGGCAGAGGGAGGGTAACTTTTCCCCTCAATTCGTGCTCCCTCCCCTCATCTGGCGACTCTGGCCGCAAGTTGCCCAGGCCTGATGTACAGGGTGTCCCAAAAGTACTTCAACATCGGGAAATGGGAGGTTCCTGAGGTCATTTCAAGCGTCATTTTGCTTTTGCAAAATGTTGTCCGCGGCTTTGTTTAGGAGTTATTAACGAAAAACACGGACCAATCAGAGCGCGAGCTCGACGCTCGTTGGCATGTTCAGCCAACCGCCTGCCGGCTCGCCGCACTGAACGTGCCAGCGAGCGTCGAACTCGCGCTCTCATTGGTCCGTGTTTTTCGTTAATAACTCCCAAACGAAGCCTCGGACAACATTTTGCAAAAGGAAAATGACGCTTGAAATGACCTCAGGAACCTCCCATTTCCCGATCTTGAAGTACTTTTGGGACACCCTGTATACATAATTACCAAAGTTTTTTGCGAATATTTTGTAAACTAAAGCCGACTGGAAAAAATGTTTAAACGGAAAAGTTGTTCAGAATTACGACCTTCACAACATATCTAAAGCTCATTAGAATCGGAGAGGAGGCAGCACATCGACAAGTTTACTCAATCGAACATCAAACATAACCTATTTGTATATGCAAAAAACACGAATTTTCTCGAAGGTATTTATTCTTATAGGATAGCGTTCTTTTATTTTTTGACATCACAGTTTGCCATTTATTCTTCTTTAATCTTTTGGAGGTTGAATTTCGTAACCTGACAATTTCAAATAATTCGTAAATTATTTACTAGAAAAAATGTTTCAAATATAAGTTTCATACTTTCTAAGCGGAAATGAAGACCTGTAATCGATAGACAGTGGATCCTTAAGCAAAATAAAAATTATCTAACTTAATTGCTAGAATTAGAAGTCGAATGGTGTTTCTCCTTAAAATATTTTCAATAAGTCAAAAGTAATAGAATAATACTGTTAGATTTTTCTAATGTCCCTACAGTTTTCTATTTCACCTATTCAGTTTTGTCATAAATGCATAAAATCCGCAGTCTAGTAAAAAAGCTGTTGTAGAACAATTTATACAAAGCCGGTTGTCCAACAACAGTGAACATTTTGTGAACTACAACAAGGGTTACCATGCTAAATATGGGTATAGGTTCTGTTCCATGCTAAAACTAGGTATGCTCTATCTCTGTCTATACTGACAAAAGTGGTGGCAGAAAAGACCCCCGACGTGAGCACTCTCATTTCCTCTCTGCCTTCACCTTACCGGAACTTATCCCTACCCCTGATGGTCGACCCCCTGTGAGGGATAAGAAGGCGCTGCTCCACTAAATTGACATGATTTTCCTCATTTTCCCTGCTCTGACTAGCCGCTCCCTTGGGTGGACAGCTAAACGGACAGAATTTTTACGAAAAGATTCTGCTTCGAGGCGCTTCCCGTGTGGATCAATTGGACAGAGTAGAGTCACGGTATACCCATTACATACTCTCGGTTTCGCAACGGTTACGCGTGTTTCCGTCATTCGCGACCTAACTATTTTCTTCCAGGTAAAGGTTTGTAATCATAATTTCTGTATTGTAACAAACTATGTAATAAATATTTTAAGAAAACAAATTTGTTACAAAGGTAATTTTCATACCTCGATAAAGAAGCATAGTAGCAACAAATTGGTTAAAATGCCCCCACCCGTGGAAATCATACAATTTTTATTTGAAACATTTTTTCATATAGCAAATAATTTTCGGGTTACTTGAAGTCATCATGTTCTAAGATTCATTCTGTAGATTTGACGGCTTTTTACAAACTGTCAACTCTTCGGCATTTATCTTCTTGATCTGTCAATCGTCAGTTTTTTAGAATTAATACTATTTTAATGCCTAACTTTATACTAACAAACTTAGTATGAAGTATAAATTACAAGCTGAAGTATTAAGTACGGTACAAAACGATCTTACATTTCCCATAAAGTAGGTACTATGATATTATTCTTTTTCAAAAGTAGCTCAAGAAAATTAGGATCTGAAAAATACGCAGAGAAATACGGTACATAGTATTTATAATAATTTCTTCGGGAAGTAAGTTAGCGTTTCCAACAAACTGCTCTAAAAATTTAATGCGTGAACAACTTGACAACAATATGAAAATTTATTATATGTATAGATCAACAAATAAAAAGTTAAGATCTGTAATAACAGTAGACGATAATATGTTTAACTCATTACCGCCCAGTGACCTATTAACGCTTAAGTGGACTTTTAAAATTCAATTCGACAATTTTTACCGAATTGGTAACTGGAAATCTATTTAACTTTGTGGGAAACACGGTACATAGCTGTTTGATCTGAAATTTTAAGAAGCTATTCTACAGATTACCAACTCTCACCGGCATCAAAATTATATTTTCACGTCGAATTTGTCATACTTTTCTTCTTCTTACAAAATTACCGAGAAAAGGATGAAATGTCGGAATATGCAATGTAAGCATTGGCCATTTTGCCAATTTTCAAGATTAAATTATTTATTTTGGTAGGGGCGATAACAATAAACATACCGATTAAGAATCATCTTGTTTTTTGTATTTTACTCCAGCCTGAGATTTCTAATGATCTATTGCCGGGGAAATAAAACGAAGAAACGAGTGATTAAAACTGTATAAAACAATTTTCTGTAGGGCGTAAAAGTAGCTAATTCAATTACAAAGAAAAATTATATCTAAGACGTACCATCACCATGAAAAATTCATAAATATTGTTAAATTTTGTAGGGTTTACATGAGACTGCCCCTTAAGAGTTAATAGATTATCCGATACAAAACTGATTTAAAAAACCAAAGAAACGCTTACTGTTTTATTCAAAGTAACCACTAAATTAACATTTCTTTAGATGCTAATTAAATCATGTTGAAATTGAAATTAGAGTGTTTAGTCAGTGGTACTTACGAAAAATTTGATACAATCTTCATATTATTTTCAATTTGAATATAATATAAGCACAAATGATATAGTATAAAGATCATTAATATAATATTAAATAATATAAAAGATTTGTTTTTACTATACTTTCCAGTTTTAACAAACAGTGACAGGATTAAAGAATATCCCAACACAAATTGTGGTGGACGCTAGTGGGTTAGAGAACCGTCAACTTACTTTCCAAAACAATTTTATACATATAATAGTTTTTGGATGGTATAGAACACTTACAGGTAGTCCAGGTTCCCCTCTTTCTCCTTTCGTGCCTGGTTCTCCTTGAGCACCCTGTAAGTATGAACGTCATAACGAACACTGCACTTCATATAATACTAGCCCTCGCAAACAGTTCATGGTCGAGTACAGTAACATGAAACTAACTAAACGCAATTGTATAGTGTATGTTCAAAATACCAAACCAGTAATAACAATTAAAGAATTTAAAAATACTGATGACAAAAAAGAAAGACAGATTTAAATGGCTTTTATATCTTGCAGTTAATGCAGATAATTTCTATTTTGAATAAGAGTCCGCAGTCTAGGCATGGCCTGTACCTGGCCAATTGGTGCACTGAGAGTCGATGACGTAGATTGGCTACCCCTATCCGGTCGGCCAGCGCGAGAGGAGAACACGAGCTCGCCTTATTTGCCTTACGGTGAGCTCGTATCCCC